>CAOLHI010001705.1:0-344596 GCA_948474755.1 Ctenosaura bakeri | reverse complement strand
CACATGAACTGCCTGCATACTTGGAAAAGAGAAATGAGAATAGTCTTCTAGAAGAAGAAAGAGCTTAGCGCCCTGCACTCTTGTAATTCCCATTAAGATAAACAGACCTTCTGAATAAATATTCATGAGTACATCTGCTTTGAAGAAACCTACATGGCAATTAAAGGGCGGTTGCTTCAGGTAAATACGCCTAGAGCGTGGCCTTTTAGACTTCAGCATTAAAAGACTTCTGAATAATATAAAAGCTCCAAGTAGTTGTTTACGGTGGCTGTGTCCACTGCAGCCAGATAACTATCTAATGGATTTCAAAGCAGCAGACAGTGGTGTTGCAAGAAAACCCTAATGCACAATTAACATTGTTGGTAACTTAATAAGAGCAAGTTGTAGTATTTTTTTTAATATATATTTTTATTAAAAGTTTAAAATTACATAAACCACAAAACTAAACAGAAAAAAGTATCAAATTACAACTACTAAGTTTTAGAGGGCAGACACAAAAAAGAATGTTCAAAAAGCATATAGAACACTACATAATAAGAAAAACAACTAAGAAACAATAAAAACATTTTAAAAGTTGGTTACCTTTCCTAATGCAGACACTAGATCACCTATAAAGAAAAACATCTCTAATTGCAAATACCAGTCAAATGCTTCTGCTGCACCCTTCCCAGAATACTAATTGCTGAATCCAGCACTCCGTATGTTGTATTCTTTTTCTTGCAAAAAGCATATTGATGGATACCAATCTTCCGTGAAAGTCTCCACAGTCTTTTCCTCTTATCAATAACATTACTTTGTCCTTTTCAGCTAGATCTAATTGCTTAACCAGCCAGTCCTTTTTTGTGGAAGTTTCTGTATTCTTCCATTTCTGATCTAATAACAGTCTTGCTGTGGCAGTCATGTATTGAAATGTCTTGCCATATTTCTTCTCCACAGCAAGCTGCAATATGAATTATCTTGAATTCTGTGTTGTATTAGACTTGATCTTAAAAGTGTTCAATAACAAAAGTAAATGTATAGGTTCCCTCTCATGAAGTGCAAGGCGGACTTTCCTAGGCAGATGCTGGGAACTTCTAGTTGAGGTGTAAATTGTTGCAGGCCTCCTATTTTCCTGGTAGTTCTCCATTCACATAGTGAGGGATGTGTGGTTGTGTCTATCACTTGTGTTCATTACCACCGTTAGTTGCAGTGTGGGCAGACCATATTTGGTGGAAGCCAAGTGTTCAGTCTTTCCTCTGGATCCTCTGAAATGCCCAAATTATGTGGCCCTGATCCTTCATGCCTCCTTTAACCTATCTGTCATTTAGGTATGAATGCCCTCTCACTGCCACTTTTTGCAGAAGAGAAGGTTAAGAGGGGACATGATAGCCATGTTTAAATATTTGAAGGGATACCATGTAGAGGAGGGAGTGGGCTTGTTTTCTGCTGCTCCAGAGACCAGGACAAGGAGCAATGGATTCAAGCTGCAGGAAAGGAGATTCCACCTGAACCTCAGGAAGAACTTCCTGACAGTTTGGGCTGTCCAGCAGTGGAATCTGCTACCTCAGAGTGTAGTGGAGTCTCCTTCCTTGAAGGTTTTTAAGCAGAGGCTGGATGGCCATCTGTTGAGAGCGCTTTGCGGGTGTTCCTGCATGGCAGAAGGGGGTTGGACTGGATGGCCCCTGGGGTCTCTTCCAACTCTACATTTCTATGATTCTATGATTCTATGATTTTGCAGCAATTCCTTTGAATACCTAAGGGAGGTCACTAATGGAGTATTATAGTAGTTGTTATATCCTGTTAAACAAGCTTTTTGACTTAGGAAGAGCCCTCTAAGAGGCATCAACTGCCCTAGTCAAGTGTTGCAAAGTCAAGGATGTGGCTTCCTTGATTGAATCCATCCACCTGTAATGCAGTCTTCCTCTTTTCCTGCTGCCTTCTACTTTTGTTCAGGATGTAGGTTATATGTGAGGACTTAAACATGCTGTAGCCCTTAAGTTTCTTTTAGAGAAAGCCATTGTTTTCCATGATATTGTACAACCAAAAGGCTTTGCGGTAACATACAAATCACAGTCTAGTTTTGCTCTGAAATTCTTTGGTGTGCAGCATTACCCAATGTATGTTTGCAATAGGGTCTCGAATGTCTCTTCCTTTTCTGCATCCAGCTTGGACACTATTTCTTGCTCCATATATGGCAAAAGTCTTCGTAGTATAATTGTGTGCATCCTTTAATGTGCATTGGAGAATAGTGCATTTCTCCAGTGGTTACTGGGGTCCTTGCTGTCCCCATTCTTGAGGATTGGAAGGAATATTGAATGTTTACAGTCCATGGGCCATTTTGTTTTTCATATTACTAGGCAGATTTTTTTGTTTGAATTTGGATAGATTCTGTCTCTGTAGCTTGAAACAGCTGTATTTGTGTGGCATCTGTTCCTGGTGATTTATTTCTCCCAAGGACTTTGAGAGTAGATTCTGCATCTGTTTTCAGTCTTTATCAAAAGATTATTCCTTGAAGGAATCTGTCGGTCTTTGATCTTTTTGTGTAGTTCTTCAGTATACTGCTTCTGTTGTCTTTTTTTTTGTCCTGATCGTATAATGTGTTTTCTTGTTAATCATTCATCATTCCTGTTCTTCGTTTAAATTTCCCTTTGATTTCTTACACCATGTGAAAGAGGTTCTCTCTTCTGTTGCTTTCTTCTGTTTCTTTTCATTAGTGATTATAATACTCTGTCCAACATACAAATTCAGCATGTTTTCCTAGTATTAGGGGTGTTTTGATCTAATTGCGGAGACTGAACATTTCCTGGCCTCCTCCTCCATCCAGTCTTATGCTTAGTTTCTGTGCAGACCTTGCTTTGTCAACGTTAACTGTGATGTGACATTATGCAATAGTTATGTTTCAGTTTACAGACACAACTGTGGTTGCCTTGCAGCTTTTACTGCAATATAATGATTGTACATTCTGAGCCAATTTGATATCAGTTCAAGAAAAAACTTGGAAAATATTCCTCAAGGAGAAGGAGGTTGTAGCTCTGTGGCAGCAAGATGTCTTTTATGTTCAGATTTCCTGGGTTCAGGACCCAATTAGAGAATGTAAAGGGGCTTAACTTGTCCACTCCACCCCCAGATTGTCTTCCAGGAACTCATTTTACTATGGAGAGCACAGATGGGATTGGTTAAATGCTTAACATCAACTTCTTAAAAATCAATTGGATGTGTTATGTAAATACTGCCTATCAGTTGTCTGTATGTGCCAACCAGCCTGCTATGACTCTTCATTTTGGGCTTGGATTCCACATGCTGTTTTTTCTTCCTGTGGCCAGAAACAAATGCTTGACCAGATTCCCATCTTTTTTAGCCTGGTTACAATTACTGTGTGTTCTTCCACATTCAGGAATATTTACAGTTTGTGAAATGCTGTTGCTAAGCTACAGCTATAGTTCAATTGTTCAGACATTTCAAATGCGTTTGCAAAGAACGTTTGTATATTCCTTTTAAAAAATGCACAAAGAACTGAAGCACTTTTCACAGATATAGAAAATCAGTTAGAAAGTGGAAGAATAATAATTATTCAGTTCCTGAAATGGCATGGTATGTGTTTTTTAAAAATGGAATTAAGGAGAGCCTTTGCCCACAATCTAGCTACAGACAAAGGGGGAGGACTGAGAAGAAAGCTTGTGAAGGAGATGGGCTGAGATGGGATTATCTGGCTAAAAATGGGTTAAATCTGTTAGTTTGGCTTTCTCTCAGATTTTAATATTGTGAATCTTGGTAAATTTTGAGAGTTGGGATGGAGGAAGAGCCTTTCATCTGCTTCTGGGCAAACAAGTTTTCTTGTTACAAGATTGAGTGTTGCACACTCCCCCCAGCCCCTAGCATAATTGTAGAGAGAATTTCGGAAACTTTTGTTTCCGTGTTATCTTAACCGTAGCTTGTTTTGATGTCCAGTTATTAAGAATTTATAGTTAATTTTACCTGTATCATGAAAGGAAGTGAACTTCATGGTTTATGAAGTTGGCTAGTTTGAACAAATTGTAACTGAGCTAAACCACAGTTTTTGATGCAGATGACATACTAAATTACAATTAATCTAAAATGGAAGTCAGAGTTTGTGGTATTGGGGCTGTGTGGGTGGAGGTAAAGGAGGAGATATGCGAGTCCAAGACTCACTGCAGCTTGATTCTTTCAATTATAAACCAGTGTTTGCTTTACATGCATGGTTTAGTTGTACATTCTTAGCATGGGCTTGGATTTATGCCCCCTTTCCAGCAATACCAATATTTTGCTTCCATTTTCAACTAATTGTGGTTTGTCCTTGTGTTCAAAACTAAACAGGCTGTGGCTCCTTATAACTACAGTTAAAAGGAAACGGGAATTTTATTTACTTAAATTGTTGTTAAGACTAATTGCAAGTTGCTAAGGTGAAGTCATGATAACAGACATCAGTTGTTTGAAGCAGAAGCCGCATCTTGTGGTCTCCTCACTCTACCCCAGATGAGCTAGAGGAGGAAGAGCTCAAGTTTCAT
Organism: Ctenosaura bakeri; assembly: GCA_948474755.1. Classification (NCBI taxonomy): domain Eukaryota; kingdom Metazoa; phylum Chordata; class Lepidosauria; order Squamata; family Iguanidae; genus Ctenosaura; species Ctenosaura bakeri. Next base: position 340,091 of record CAOLHI010001705.1, on the reverse strand, counting down.
TTGGGTAATGTTAAACCATTGTTCAGCATTACATCCAAATAATTCAGTTTTGCATCTTGCTCTGATTTTGCAAAATATACAACTGGATCATATTTTCCTTGCAACATGAGTGCTAGAAATTATTGGAGGCGTTTCTGGTGTCCTGCACAACATGGCATGAGATGTGTGGTCCTTCCTTCTTGATATAAAGGGTATGATGTAAGTTGATGCTTCTTAACCTGGGCTCCATAGACCCCTGAGGGGCCATGATGTCCTCACAGGGGTCCGTGAACCCTCGAAGGCTGCAAAGCCTGCCTCTTGCTTACAACAGAGCGATCACATGACAGGAACCAAAGAAAAGATAGGTAGGCAAGCAGGTAGACTGGACATGCACATTGCCTGTCATGTGGCCACTGTACTGCTGGGATGAGGTGCTAGCAGCTGATCAGCAGCAAAGGTGCCAGCCAGCTAGCCAGCTTGGGGGGAGAGCAAGATGGGAGAAGGAAGGAGGGAGGGAGCGAGCTTAGTTGACATCAGTGCTGAGGAGAGCTGTTGGACCCTTTGTGTGCTAGTGCGCCTGCACTTTTTTTCCTTCCCTCCCATGTTTTTGTCTCTCAAATTCTTCCTGACCTACATTCTTCCCAAAGCTAGGGCTGCAAAGGAAGGGTGAGTCATTGCCAGACTTCTTCTGCAACCCCTCCTGCTGCAAGCTTGGGCATGGATCTCTCGCTGCTGCATGCAGTCTCCATCCCTAGGTCCTTCCCAGGTGACAGTTCAGTGCTAAATAAAGTTCATATGGGTTAGATGAGCAGGTGGCCTCTTTGCATCACTGCCACTCGCTGATGGAGGATGGATTTTGACATGCCAGAGCAACCTCAGTGTTGTGTGAAAACCATCCAGTCCATGTGAACTGTATTGTTGAATTGCTGCTTAGGAAGGAACCTGGGATGGAGATCACAGGTGGGGGAGAGATCCATGCCCATAATATTTTTTAAGAAATGCAGTCACACAGATGTGTGAACCATTGTTTTTGCCTATCGTTTTCAAACTGAATTCCAGAGTTTCCTAGAAACATAGCAAGAGTGCTTAATGTGTTCATTAATTACAAGCAGACATCCGTAAAGACAGTCTACACTCCACTGCTGATCTTCTCTTGCAATGTATTACCATATCAAATGTGGGTGTTTTCTAGGGCAGTGCTATTCAAAGTGCCGGTCCACAAGACATCAGCTACTGGTCCTTGATGAGCTTCCAGGAAGGAAAGAAATAGTCGTGGCCAATGGGCACAAAACATGTTACTGGTCCCAGGTATATTAGACAAAAATAACCAATCTCCAACATCAGTCAGCTTGAGATCCATTCTTCTAGGGCATATTCTTGGTTCATGCAAAGAGATAGGGAGTTCTGACCAACCTGGCCGGTTGGCTCCTTAAATATGGTTATCAGTTCATCGCACAGGTAGATGTTTGATGTGGCATTGGTAGACGTTTGATGTGGCAAGCATTCCCTACAAGCAGAAACCCTAAAAATCATTGTCCTGTTTTATAAATAATTAACATGTTGTCATTAACTCAATTGCTCATGAGGGTTAACAACATGGATTGTTGAGGCAATAATGCTCTCATTTTTGCATGCCTCTAAATTTAATGTGAACTTATTGTAATAAAATAGGACACGGGGGAGTGCTTTGATCCAATTAAACAGTATTCTGTTCATGCCTGCACCATTCCATTCTCTATTAACAGAAAATTCTTCTCACTGTTCCAGATGAACTAACAAATCTGCTGAACTGAGATTTTGGAGAGCACTTTGAGAAGTGGTGTATTAGGATAAATGCAGTTGTCAGAAAAGAGTATTTTGTGCAGTAGGGATATAAATCCTTGACTAGTTTGTTCTCACAAGCAAGGATGAAAAATTACAGTATTTTCCCCCACTGTGGAAGAAAATGAATATTCCTCTCTATATTTGAATGTCTCAAAGTCTTGTGAAGGAATTATTCCACACAGAAAAACACATGGGGTTCTTTTATGCAAAACAAAACAAAAACTCACCTTTTTTTGTAGAAGACAGACAGCTTTTTGTGTTTTTCTATGTGTAATAATGCTTCTGCAACAATTTGGGATCTTCAAATACCAGGAGAAAATTTCACAATATTATCATTGGTTTATTCTTTTTCCTGGCAGATTTCCCAACTGTTGAGAACCATTTTTTTTCAGACCCAGGGATGAATACTAACAAATTTTCTTTCTATCCTCCATATACAAAGTATAGCAAGTGCCAAGAATTTGCTGCAACACTAAATAGGATTCCATATTCTCCATTGCAGCTTCCATTAATTTAAATAATTCCTGCAGACTTCTGCTCTGCTTTAAACTGAATGCCTTTTGTGAGTGATGGGAAAAGGCCTACTCCCACAATCTTTAGCCCCGATTCTGGTGAGAGATGTTGTTTTGTCTGTGTAAGCAATGGTACTGAGGACTGAGCAGAAATAGATGCAATGATGATAATATGGGCTGAAGTCTAGAGTTTCGCTTCTCTTTGAATAAAATTTTATATTGTCTAGTCAACAGTTTCACTAAAAAATAAATGATCTTCATGCCTTCTAATGACTTCAGGAATGCATTAAACAATGTAAATGTTGAACTACTGTATGTAACCATGTATAAATCTCAGAATTTTAGGCAAAAAAATTGACTCAAAAACCTAGGTCAGTTTATCCATGGCTCAGCGGAAGTACTGTACCTTAACTCTTATTTAAAAAGGAACCACCCCCTTCTCTGAGTAGAATGGTGAAAGGTTAGAGCTTAGTCCATTGTAGGAAAATCTAAAAGAATCATAGAGTTGGAAGAGACCCCAGGGGCCATCGAGTCCAACCCCCTGCTATGCAGGACACCCATCAAAGCATTCCCAACAGATGGCCATCCAGCCTCTGCTTAAAAATCTCCAAAGAAGGAGACTCTACCGCACTCTGAGGCAGCATATTCCAGTGCCCAACAGCTCTGACCATCAGCAGGTTCTTCCTGAGGTCCAAGTGGAATCTCCTTTCCAGCAGCTTGAATCCATTGCTCCTTGTCCTAGTCTCTGGAGCGGTAGAGAACAAGCCTGCTCCCTCCTCAACATGACATCCCTTCAAATATTTAAACATGGCTATCGTATCCCCTCTTAACCTTATAGAGCTGACTTGCTCTATTGTCTCTCCTACAAAGCCACTTCTGGCCTTTTTGAATTCCTGAGTGGGTAAATAGTGGTGGAGGCATCAGCTCTTTGGTACTTACCCGCAAAGCAACGTCGAGAGAGTAGAGCTTCTTTTAGGTCCTCCAGGTACAGACTAAGCTCTTGCCTTTCACCACTCTACTCTGAGAAGGAGATGGATTCTTTTTAGATAAGACTTAATACTGTACCTTAATTTTGATCAAAATAAGAATTGCCACTTCTCTGAGTACAGTGGTGAAAGGCCTTTTTGAATGCCTGGACAGGAAAATGGTGGTAGAGTGGCCAGCCTCTTGAGGCAGCACTGGCACTTTCCCCTCTCCATGGAATGACACTTGATTTATCCACAGGTCATAGCAACATCCATAATTTTGGCCCCCAAACCTGCCCTCAGCTTATATGTGAGCTTGACTTATACACAAGTGTATACAGTAAACAAAGTGTGAGCCTTCTCTGATTATGGTCCATTTCCCAGTTATGTGTACTTATGTTGAAGATCAATGAGACTTAAAAGTAACTGTACTACTGAATAGGATGCACCGTATTTTTCAGTAGGAGAGTAAATATTTAACTTCCAAGATTTTCCTTATGATAATAAACATGTTCAGAGGTAATATAAACCTACTGTTGGCTGCATCTAATTCCTCCTTTGGTGTTATGTGAATGGAAAGGACTGTGTGTTAGAGAAGAGTTCTAACGAAACTGCAAATTCTGTTACGAGAACAGATGTCTGTAGAACATCTCTCTGACAGTTGGACTTCCTTGGCAATTCAGCTGCTATATCACACCCTGAAGTGGTGCCATCTCTGCATATTGAACCTCCCCACCATGGGAAGTTTCCCACTTTCCTTCCTCCTGTTCTGATTTATAAAATGTCAGGGCTCGCCCCCACCACCATTCTCTTGTACATCAATGCTGTTCACATTTTCTGGCTACGTGGAACCCTTCCTGCAGTAACATCTCTGATTCAGAACTATGATGTGTGGATGATCCTGCAAAGTGTTTGAGGTCATGCAGTCATAAAGGTTGTTGGTCATGCCTGTTGTACATTGTGAGAGTACCAAATGGAAGTTCAGCATTCACTATGAAGCAGAGTGGGCAAACTCCAGGGGTAGCTCTGTTGCTCTCCTCTGAAACCCTTGGGGTTGCATCCCCCATTTGCAGCCAGATTCCCAGCAATTATGCTTGGAAACATGATGCACACTGAATGTTCCTGGTGAAACTGTAATACTGGCATCTTGCTGAGAGTGAGATTCTGCTGGGAAATAAGTATCTGCACTCTGTGTGTTATGTTTCCCAGCAGAGTAACTGGGGTTGTGGGCAGTGGTAGCAGAGATCTGAGAGGAAACTGCACAAGTGACAGAAGACAACACAGACCTGTTCCATGTAACTTCATGAATGTTCTCCTTAGTACTGCATTTTAGGGATAATTAACAGTGGTGGGTAACTCATCTTACACAAAGGTTTCTTCACCATTCTTCATCTTTTTATAGGTAAGTTACTAATGGACTTTTAAGAGTTGCCATATTTCCCTAGAATGGTGCTGTGTCTACTTAAATTCCTGTAAAAATCATCAAAAGATGTCAGATGGGTATATATTTGGTAATGCAATGTAAGAATATTACTCTTCTATCTTAAAGTATTTCATTCTTTTTCTTTGTTGTTTTCCTCATGTCCAACTTTAGGAAATGGCTTTGTGAACTCACGAGCTTCTCCAGGCTTGCTCAGCAGCACTGGTAGTGGAAATGGTCTAAGCAAAGTGATGCCTACAAAATCCCCCCTCCTCCTGGAGGGGGCAACCTTGGAATGAACAATAGAAAGCCAGATCTCCGGGTTGTCATCCCACCATCCAGCAAAGGCATGATGCCTCCATTGGTAAGCTTAACTTCTTGGTTTCTTTCTGTATGTACAGTGTTCTTAAAATTGCTACTGTTAGTAAGTCATAGACATCTGTATGGTCAAAGATGTTATCTCAAAGTAGATTCAGATGTCTGTAGAGTGGACAGGTTTACATTCACATAAGCTTTGCAAATACTGTACTGAATTATTTTTTGATTGGTTTTTGGAACAGTCCTAAAAGTCTTACACGCTTCCTTTGCCCTTGTTATGTGCCTTTAAGTTGACTCTGATATATGGAAAATCTGCCATAGGGTTTTCTTGGCAAGATTTGTTTAGAATTAAACATGCCATTGCTTTCCTCTTCATCTGAGGAAGTTTACTTGGCCTGGTCACCCAGTGCCATGCTTAAGTGGGGATTCCATCCCTGGTATCCCAGAGTTCTAGTCCAGAACCTAAACCGCTGCATCATGGCTCCTCATTCCGCTAGTCCCACATAAAAGTGTTTTCTGAACTGGAAGTTCCTGCAGTTTTCTTCTGTATTACTCGTGTATTGGTTAGGTATATGAGCATATTGTTCATGGGTCTTGCACTGATTAGGGTCACATTCGGTAATATCATGGAAAAGCTTAGAACCATCTGTTTTAGTGAATGGACATTTTCCTGTGACAGCCAAGCAGTTCGTTGTACTTCATACATGAAAACATGCTTTTCTTTCTGAGAATATGTTTTCTTCTGGATTGCTTCTTTTGAGTTTTACCAGAAAAGGGGACTGCTACTTTATACTCCCTAATATCTGACCAGGAAAAATAAAACAAGAGAAAAAAATCACTTGTAAAGAAAACATTATTTATTTGTTAATAAAAAACACAGCAAGATGTCTTAACATAACTGGCCTAAATCCAGTTGTTAGTCTCAAATAGAGTAGGCTCATTGAATCAGTGGAACTTACATGTGCTTCCTCTGTTTAACTAACAGTTGGATTTAGGTTACTGTGCAGATTGGACACATTTGTGGTTCAATAGTAAATATGTCCCATCAATTCTGTGTGTAAAAGAAACAAATTTAAAATAACTGAGTAAAAGAGCCTTGCTAGATTAGACCAGAAACCTTTCCAGTCTAGAATCCTGTGTCCTCTGGTGGGCAAACATGTGTTTTTGGCAAGTTCACAACCAAGGTATGAAAGCAAGGCCCCTCTCTGTTCTAGGTTCTCCCTCAGCAAGCAGCCCTAAGGTATACTGTCCTGAATCTGGAGATTCTGTTACCTGCAGGCATCATGATTTAACAAATAGTGTAGATATGTCCACTGTGAATTTGTCTGATCTTTTCTTAAATGTAATATTTTGCATAAATGATACTCATGCTGCTAATCTTAAGGAAGTGCAAAGAGTTATGCAGGGCATTGGCATTCTGGGACATCTGAACCAGAACTGGTTATTTCCACATCATTTCAAACTTTGTGGTCTCTAAGACTAGGAAAAAACACTATTATAATGAGAGCTGTGAATGTTCTTTGTGGTTTCTGTATCCTTATTCACTTGTGATGTTCTGTCAGCATGTGAAGAGGGGAGCGTGCTAGCTGGAAAAGGCAACATTTCCTAAGTGTTCTCATGGTCAGTCAGATTTCTCACAGTAGTTTCCGTCATACATGCTCTGTCTGCCATTCTAACTCCTTGAGAGACAAGGAACTTCTTTTGTCATCTCTGTATGCTTATTTTGCTATAATGACATCTTATTTCATACTACCAGAAAGGAGTATCATGGATGTTATCTGGTGGTAAAAATATTTTTATGGGGTTTCAGAAAGTGGGTCCAGCTGTCTGTATTTATTGAGAAAATAGAGTGGTCAGAATAGATATTGATTTTGAGAGAAGAGTTTTTCCATGCACCTTTGCATGTCCCACTCACTTCCATTTAGTGAGTAACTCATTGATCTCCTATTGCGTGAGTCAGAGAGATCACAAAGAAGAGGAACAGGTTGCTTACTTGGCGCTGTGGTTCATTGAGTGGTCATCTGTACATTCACACAACCCATCCATCTCCACAGTTCTTGTCCTGCCCAGTGTTTTCTCACTGCAGAAGATGCAGAACTGAGGAGGAAGATGAGAGCCACAGTAGACATGTGGACTGTGAGAGAGAGCAGGACTCCCACCAAAAAGTTTGCTCAGCAACTTTTTTTTTCAGATTTCCAAATATGCACTAAACAGGCATAGTAACCTAAATGTATGTGTTAATAAATTCAGAGAATCACAGTTACAGCTATGCAGCCTGTCCCCTGTCCCTCAGGATCTAGGGCCTGGAACAGTACTTTTCTTCCTAACTCTGGCTGGTTAATTCTTGGGCATAGAACTGTAAAATTGGAAGGGACCTTGAGGGTCGTTTCGTACATCTCCTTGCCAGTGCTGGCACCAGGCATCACGTCACATGATTAGGCACGCAATGTGTCTAGTCTGATGCAAGTCAGAATTGTACCTCATCCCAGCTACATAGTTTCTTGTTTCCTTAAACTATCAGACGGTTCTGAATTGCTAATAGAGTTCGGACTTGGAGCCTCAGTAAACCTTCAGTTTGGTTTAGCTGATTGTTCTGCATTGGCTGAATTGTGGGCTGCCGGAATAGTTTAACAGAACTAGTGGTGCTCTTTGGTTTAAAATACTTGAGGTAACCACAACAAACTGGTGTTCCTTGTGAGCACAGTACAATACCTTTGCTCATAGAAAGTTTGGGCCAGTTGTGTATAGTACGTTTGTCAGGCTAGCCGGTACAGCTTTGTTAAATCACTCTGTTGCACATGATACAAGACTGCTTACTGAATCACATTGTAAATTCAAAATACTATCCAGGCTAAATATAGCTAACTCTTCAAGTATCAGCATGACTCTTTCATTCTTGAATACTGTCCTATTCTTAGTAACTGTATTATTCCTCTTGTTTGCTGAGTACAGTCGGAGGAGGATGAATTGGAGTTGGTGAGTCTGGGTTCCTACTTGGTATGAGACATCAGAATCTGGAGAGCTTTCGTATTAACTATGTGGTGTCAATTAAACCAATGTTCCCTTTGTGGCAGAAAGAACCATTGCTTGGTTTATCATAATCCTCTACACTGACCAAACATGGCAATTAATAAACCTTATCCAGAGACTTATTTTTTTTTAATGTACTGTTGAAAAGGGAACATTGGGATGGAACCTCTTAACAGCAACTGCCCCCACTAATGAAGAACCTTTGAAATTTTCTTAAACAAAGCCTTACATTGTGTAACGGTTACTTATTTAGATAGGGACTTGGCTCATAGAGTTCCGCAAATTGTAACACAGATCCTGTGCGGCTGTTTTCCTTTTTTGAGATTACATCATTCCTGATGAGGTCACCTTTCTAGAGATGAAGTTAATTTCATGCTCTACAAGAGAAGCAAACCACAAGGGGGTTCCCTGTTTATTCAAAGAAGCATATAACTGCAAGCTGCTTTTCCCCCACCCCCTTGCTGGAAAAATGTGTTAGCCTTTCAAAAAGACCTTTCACAAAACATTTCATGTGATTTGATTTCTTGTAAACATACAACTCATTTTTTAATTCATCAAAATTTGACTTTGTTTGTGATGCTACCCAAATTATGACAGTTTTTTTTTAAAATCAGCACAGCTAGTGCTGATTTCAGAAAGAACATCATGAAAAATGTGTAGAGAGGAAAACTGTTTTTAAAACCATTTTATTGCTTTGTAACAATTTAAACCCAGACCGGTTGCTGATATGGGGTTCTTTGCATGAAAGCATGGGATTGCTGTGTTTGTATTTTATTTATTTATTTAGAATGTCTCTTGTTGGGCTACTGTATTGTATGTTAATGTGAAAATATAACATCTAGTACAAATTGTGATGCAGGTTGTCAACAAGTTATTGTTTGTTGCCACTACATGGGGTGCTAGTGATGATCAAAACTCCTATAATTTGCACCTGTGCTCAACTTCCCATGGGGAGAAAAAGTCTTTTCCCTAGGAAAATGCAAAAATAAAGAGAGGCAGTTAAAAGAATTTTGCTAGTTTTTCTCTCTACTGTTCTCTACTCTTTGTGCCATGTTCTTATTGTTTATTTTGTGGATGGTATCCTGTAGTTAGGCAGGTAACCGTGCGACCTACATTTCTTTAGAGAATGAATGCAGTATCTTCCATATACCGTAACTGTTTATCTTGATAGGTCTTCTGATTGATACTCTAATGCTTTACACCTTTACAACTATCCCATGAGACAGATCAAAGCTATTTTCGTTTCATCATATAGGAACTGAATGGGTCCCTGGTCTGAGAAGGGCAGCACTGATTCTCTTCTCTGGCTGGCTGTAATGAAAAGTTAGATAAATATTAAAGACATTCCTTAATTTGAAAGATTGCTGGCATGATAGTGTTGCTTGTCTTAACTGCTTATACTTCAAATAATGACACAACTAGAATGCATCAGGTGGGGGAGTGTCCTTGAATATACTGTCTTATTTTTTACCCTATTTTTTGCCTGTTAAAGGTTTAAAGCAGATGGCTACTTTGCACGTACATCCTAGATTTGGTGTGCATGTACAGTGAACCCCATGATATATGGATGTGCACAACATAGAGATGTATAGGGAAATGTGTGTATGGATGGCTCAATTAATGGAATTTTTATTCTGCTTTTCCATTTTAAAAAAATGGTTAAGACACCATTTGTAGTGTGTACACAGGGCGAAATGCATGTATCCACATCACATCTTATGAGGGAGAGGGCATGCATGGTAAATCTTTTAAATATGTCAAAAGTGTAATGTGAAGTGGCCTTCGAGTTTTCACAAAGACTGATTTGTGGTATACGACTGTGGGAGGAGATTGCCCTCTGGTGGTGTGACTGCTAGGGAAATAGGCAGCCAGCTAAAATTATTAAAAGCTCTCCTTCAAACAACTAGGTCATGTGTTTATCCTTGGAACTGAAGCTAGCTAGGACTGACTCAATCTATATTGTGGCTCTAGGCAAAGACTTAAGTGTGCTGCTCTCATAGTACCTCTTTTTTCCTGTACAGGGGTTGAGTTGAAGTTATACTCTCTTCATAATGTTTCTTGATTTTAGTCATTTTCTCCTCTAAGTGAAGGGAATAATAATTTTGCTCTTTAGAGTTAGTTGGAGGGATTTAGATAGACAGAATGATGAAGTGACTGGCTTTCATTTCTAAGCAGATTCCAAGAGCTAGTTGCTCACAATCATCTAACACAGTTAGTTACCTTGGCTGTCAGTGGAGTGGACACCAAGATAGCAAGGCCACCCTCGGGACGCCCTTTCTTATTTACCCAAGAGGCATTTAAGGGATAAGAAGCAAAACCATTTACAGCAGTAGTGTATGTAGCCCATGTTCCCTGAAACAAAATCAGATCAAAGGAGGAAATGTATTGACAAAAACAACTATCCCATTTTTGTTAGCCCAATCCACAATATTCTAGGATATGATCCTAAGATGGGAATCACCCTGGAGCCACGAGCGTCAGTCCAATGGGCTGATTGTGTCTAGGAGTCCTTCCATGTCCTTCTGGATACATCCATTCCCCTTCACTATTGCCTGACCTGGCATTGATGGAAGCAGGGAATCAGGACTCATAATACTGGGTGAAGTTGTCACTTTCATCAGCCCTACTGAATTATCACTAGGTTCTGTTCTGGACAGCTGTGGGATCTCAGGAAGTGGGGGGATGGCACCACATACCCCACCATCAAAGGCAGCAGTTTGAGAGGGAGACTCAGTACTGGCTGTAGGCCGTTGGTTTTCACAGGAGTATCTTGACCAAAAGATATCAGATCATGAGAAACAGTATTAGTATTAAACCCTTCTGCCAAGAGCTGAATGCGAGGAAGGCCTGTGTCCATCTCTGAATGGTGAAGAACCAGGGGTAGAATAATAATAAGAAATGTAGATTGGGAAAATGACATTAGGGAGTTGGGACAACACCCCTACCACAGTTTCTAGTGGTAGAGGTAACAGTGTTTTCCTCTTCTCTTTATTTCTGCTCCCACTTGACAAGGTTACACAGATTAGCCAAATATCTCCTGAATTCTTAAGCCCGAAGCAGCCCTCAGACCTAGCTACTGGCCTCAGCTGGTCCCAAAGTTTTGAAACTGTTTAGATGGTTGGATTTTATCAGCAGCATCTGCAGAAGCAGTGTGGCAAAAAGACTTAACCAGCTCTGCTTTGCTGATGTGAATTAGTCTTGCGTCTTTGTAGAGACTTCTTTCTTTAAATGATGCTTTGCAAGCAAGGAGTATAGCTTGATAGAGTTTCATTTGTTTTGGGTTTTTGATGCAGTTTTGTTAATAATACTGCACACAACACAAAGTTAAGTACTCTGAATAATACTACATAAGAGCTTTCATGCTGCCAGCAACTCATGAAGAATGGTCAGATAGCAGTGAGTTTGACTGGTCCAAGGCCAAAATCATTGCATACCTGCCTTGGCTGAATCTTGTACTTTGATCATGGATGACAGCAGTTCACAAATTTTCCTCCTTCAGCTGTATCTGCTCTTAATAAATGCTATACAAAATCCATAGGTAAGGAGGAAGCATCTCAGATTATGCACCTAGTTCACTGTGTGCTTGACTTAGCTGTGTTCTTTTTAAAATAATGTTTTGTTAACCACATCTGTTCTTTTGTTAACCATTTACAGAACACACAACGGTTAAGCAGTTCTCAGTCTACACAACCTCTTGCGACACCAGTTGTGTCTGTGACAACTCCAAGCTTGCCCCCGCAGGGACTGGTGTATTCTGCTATGCCCACTGCTTACAACACTGGTAAGCTATTCAATAGTTGATTTTCTCCTTAGCCCCAGCCTCTCTAGGAAAGATGCTGAGAGTATTCTAAACCTTTAGCGCATTCCTATCTCTAAAGTGTTGAAGTTGCTGTACCCCGGGAGTTTTTTATGCTTGCAACCATACAGGAATTCTTATTTCTTGTTTCCAAACATCTAAATCCAGGCCAGCTGGCATTCCCAAGGCACCTTACACAAAATAATAAAAATACATATTGTTTGTTGTTTGCTTTTTTTAAGGTTCAAAACAAATAAAACAGTGCAACACAGAATCAAAAACTTGAGTCCGTAAAAACATACAGTGACTTAAAAGAATTTGAAAGTTTGATTAAAAAAAAAATGTTTAAAAGCCTGGGAAAATACTGTGTTTGGTTGGCACTAAAACAATAAAAGTAGGCACCAGATGAGCCATTTGGGGAAGGGCATTTTGCAGGTGGGAAAATGGCCTATCATCACATGCAATCTAAAGTGATACACTCCACAGTGTGCCAGCTTGTTTTGCATAATACGTTGAGCAGCTGTTTCAGTCTACAAGGAAACTTACTTTTACTTTTTTAAAATGTGACATTTGCTAGACAATTTTATTACTCACTGGTGAGAGTGCCACTTCATTCCTGAAGTTCTTGAGTCAAATTTGCAACTCCTTTTGAAGTAGACTGCCAGAGCTTTGTTGGGAAAGTTAAACTTCTTTTAAAGAAACACAGTGATTTCCTAGAAAAAAATGATCAAAATCCCAAAATATTTTCTAGTGGTCTAAAAAAAGTGCATATATACGTTTGCATATAAGTATAATGCTTCATATCTGTGGTGTGGACACTAGAATTCCAGTCAACTCAATTCCCCCCCCCCCATCATATGTGGTAATGTTGTATTGGACTTCTGTGACATTGTGCTTCATTAGTATTTAGTATGCCTTATTGTAAAGCACCTACTTGCTGGCACAGCAGAAGCGTACTCCTAGCAGAAGCATACTCAGGCAACTTGAATTTTAGACTGCGAAAATACAACCCAGTGCCTGAAAGCTAATATTAAAGTATAGCTAAAAAGTTTGGACATTCCTTAACAACTCTGGAAACACTGTTAAATGCCCATGCTTCTTTAAGTGACCTTTAGATCCAAGTTTCAAGTGGTTTTTGACTGCACATGTTGTGATTCAGTGTTCTTGACTTATCAGTTCAAAGAAACTTTTTTGACTTCACGCTCTGATACCCTAGCTGCAAACAACTGAAATGTGAACTGTGGCTGTCTCACAGGAACACTTTTGTTAATCTCTTTCTCTCTCCAAAAGACTTGGGCAGATATATATGTGAAAGAAAATCTGTATTATGAAGTGAATAAGTGCTTATAGTGTTTGCAACTCCCTCCTTCCAAATCTGAAGGAAAAACAAGTGATAATGATGAACTGAAATAACTTCTTGTTTGTGGGTGAATCAGCAGTGATAGCCTAGATTTTTAAAAAATCTAATATCCTGTTAAGTGAACGAAGAAGTGAGCTTCCTTGGCGGTCTTGTAAATTTTGTGAGGGGACTTGTGGGATGAATTTGTGCCTCAATTTTTTTGCTTTCATTCCTGAAGAAGCCTAAAGCTTGTAGTATGGTTGGCTGGAAACATGTTGGTGACATGCCATCAGAACAAAAAGTAGATAAGACTAAGACATAAGTCATTTTGAAATTATTTTCACAATCTTTCCTGTGCAGAACTTTCAGAGCCTGAGTCATGATATGTTCAGAATGGCTTGCAGTCTCTGCTACTTGGATTCACTTATTTTAAATCAGCAGATGGAACTTCTGCAGATGCAGAATGGAATTGCCCTTATCAAATCGGATTCTTTAAATAACATTTTTTGAATAACATTTTGTTACTTGTTTTTCCTGCAGAGAATTTGCAGAGTAAATCAGTTTAGTAATAAAATGGGATAACCTCAAAATAAGGCATTTGGAGGAATGCTGATAAACACAGAAGTGTACATGTTAGATGGTACATTTTTTTAAAATGTGCACACTCCAAATTCTTCAACAAGCTTCTGTCAGGTTGTACGACTTACCTGATGATGGCAGGTGACCTCAAAGTAATTCTGTTTGCTGTTGAGTAAGGAAAAATAAAAAGCTTAAGCTTTCTAATGAAAAGTGTTTTCTTTTTCTTGCTCGCCATTTCAGATTACTCCTTGACTAGTGCAGACCTGTCAGCCCTACAGGGATTTAACTCCCCAGGAATGCTTTCATTGGGACAAGTATCTGCCTGGCAACAGCATCACCTAGGACAGGCAGCCCTCAGCTCTCTTGTGTGAGTAGAACATTCCCTGCCCCTGGAAAGATTGGCAGCTCTGCATTGCACCCAGTTATGCACATCTCCCGTTGTAGCTCCTGAACAGTGTTCAGGCTTAGCCTTATTTGGCTAGGGACAATGTTTTTACTTCTTAGCAGATTGGAAATGTGTGCATGGCTTCCTCAGTGAAGATGTTAATTTATGACTTGCAGCTCAGAGCAGCTGAAAGGAATTTTGTAGTAAAATCCCTGTGCTCTTATTAATCTATTCATTTTCTCTTCCTACATGCAAATAGCAAATAGTTGCAGTCTTCCCCTTATTTGAATTAATAAACGAAACTGGCATGAATTTAAAGACAGGGTTGCCAAAGCAATGCAATACACTGCTTTGCTTGGAGATTCTGGATGCAGTTTTGCCATGGATCACAAATGTGACCACTAAGACAATTCTTGCTATTTTAAAAGAGCAGCAGTAAACAACGCTTTGGAAATTTGTGGATTTTTAATCCCAGCATGTTTTGGAAATAGGGCTCAATTTTTCATGCACAAGCTTGACAGTTTTTTTTCTTTCAGAACAATGCCAAAACACAGGTTGAGGGAAGAAGAGTGCCTGATGCCCCATGTTGGCCTTGTTTCTGATGGCTGAAGGGATGGGTTGCACTGTAGCAGGAAAAATACCAGTTCATTTCCAGTTACTGCGCGTGTCTTAGGTTTTCTGTGTGGTCTTTTCTATGTCTTTTCTTAAAATACAGCATGGCCATAATACCATGGTCATGGCAGTCACTGAAAATGCATTATCAGCTCCCACTGCTGGATTAATGTACTGTGTTGGGATGCTTCATAGTATCACATATCTTGGTGGAGCAGGAACACCCATTGTCCGTAGTTGTTGGTTGCAGTGATATGTCACACCAAATCATGACTTGCGCTAGCCACAGTTTGCTACCGTTGCCCTGACAACCAAAGAACCCCCTTTCGGCTTTTCCCCATTTCTCCCTTGTTGTCTCTTATGTCCCTTTTGTGAACTCTTGTTTCACAGTAGGCAACCTGAGAAAGAAGTCAAAGTTAACCATAGTTCTGAGTTTGAAGAAAACAACAAACTGTGGTGTAAGAAAGTCAGCATTTGCAAGCAAACAGCAAACCACAACTTGTAGTTGTGGTTTATGGCTGGCTAACAAACCAGGAAATTGTTTGCAGGAAATACCATTTGAAACAACCCAGAATTCAAAGCAGCACAACCTGGCTTTGCATTCTGTACAGTTCCAGCCCTCTGTCCTGGCATCTGTATCTGCTTATAACTTCAGCTCAGTGTTGATGAAGTGATACCGCTTTTCCATTTCTAGCCCCCCCCCATTTTGCATTTGTCTCATTAAATGTAAGACTGTAATCTCCTTGACAGAGAGGTTGTGCCTTTTTAGAGTCTCGCTTGGTAAAGCATAATAAATAATATTTTCCTTCGCTCTTTCCCCAAACCTGTCTTTAATTCTTACCAGGGCTGGAGGCCAGTTATCTCAGGGTTCCAATTTATCCATTAACACCAACCAAAATATTAACATCAAATCCGAACCGATTTCACCTCCAAGAGAAAGAGTGACTCCATCCACGTTCCCGCAGCAGCAGCAACAACAACAAGCACCACAGCAGCAATCACGGCAGGAAATGGGGCGCTCTCCTGTTGACAGTCTCAGTAGTTCCAGCAGTTCATATGACGGCAGTGATCGGGAGGACCCAAGGAATGACTTCCATTCGCCCGTCGCGTTGGGAAGACCCCCAAACTCAGAAGACAGGGAAAGCCCGACAGTAAAGCGGATGAGAATGGACACTTGGGTGACCTAAGCTCCCAGTTCATACTTTTGTTTCTACCTTTGAGTTATACCAATGGACAGTCCTGACATATCTAAATTTATAAATAAGGACATGAAATAAATATTTATATGTATATACATACATGCATATATATCTTTGTATACATATATATGTGTGAGTGTGTGTAGCAAAGACACAAAAAAAAATAATGAATCAGCAGGCACTTAATACCAAGTCCTTGTATAGCTGCAGATGCCCCATGGTTTAAAAGATAGAATGGAAGAACCCTTATAGGCAATGGTCTAGCCTGGCCTTTAATCTGGACTACGTTCCTTGAATAATGTTTTGCAAAAGAAATGTACCCATTATGTAATCTACCAAATTAGATGGCAGGACCGTGAGGGCTCGCCTGTAGTAGTGTTCCCATGTGTGTTTTCCAACAACTGTGTGGTACCCTGTAGTTCTAATTATGCTTTGTAGCAGCAGAGCAGTAGAAAAAGAAAGCAATACTGTACATAGAATGACCTCTATATTACCCAATCTAGCATGGGTCTCTCTTGCAAAAGGGTGCATGGAGAAGGGCTGGCATTATTTTAAAAACACACACATACACACACACACACACCTGTTTTTGCACGTGCAAAAAAAAATAATGGGTCAATTACAATTTTTTTAACCAAGCGTGTGTGTGTGTGTGTGTGTGTATGAGAGAGAGAGAGAGAGACATAAAACAATGTGCATGAAATATTCAGATGATATTAGCCTAGAAGATAGTCCATAAAGAAAATTTTAATATATTAAGTTATAATTGGAATATGTTTTAAAATCTCTTTCTTACGTTCCTCCTACCTTTTTTAAAATATAGAAAAACAGTTTTAGCTCGTGTATATTTTTTATTAAAAATACCCTTCTTTGAAGACTATATGGAAAATTATATACAATACTTTTGAACACATTCTGCTATGAATTATTTATACAAGCCAAAGCTGTATGGTGTAGCTTTTTTTGGTAGAGAATAGGTCTTTTTTTTTTTTTTTTTTTACTGTCTGTTGCTTTTGATTTAGGGGAGGAAGGAAAAAAAAATATCTTGCAGGCAGAACCTTGGGGAAAAATAAGCCATGAATACTTATTCTATATGTAAATTAAAATTTGAGCCAAACATTATGTATATAGCATCTTAAATATATTATCACCTTTTGGTGTAAGTACGTATGTATTGTACGTTCACCAGATTAAAAAGTATATTTTTGTGGATTGACGCCGACTTGAAGAAAAAAAGAAAAAGGCGAGGTCCTTATTAAGTAGAGTATTCACTGTTTAATATTTACTATTTTGTTCAATATACTGTACTTCCTTTTGGATTTTAATTAATATTATCCAGATTTTTTTCAGAGGGTGTTTTAAAAAGGGGCTGTTCCCCCTCACTGGTGGTGAATGTGTGTTGTTAAAAATTGTACTCTCTCTTTTTTTTTGGTGCCGTATGGTAAAACTTCATTATACATTTTATAAATATATATACATATATGTGTATATATACATATATAAATATATGTATATAGATAGCAAAGTGATACCCCCTCTGCGATTCCCTCCACAGAAATCCAGCATTAAGTTCATTCTGCATAAATAGAAGAAGATGTTTTAACAAGTTTCTAAGGTATTGTATAAAACTGCCTCTTTGGGTGTTGGTGGGGACGGTATTTTTGTCCCTCGTAATTGCTGGAGTAATGGAAGCATGCACAGAGGAGCAAAGAAGGGTTTTGAAGTGGTGTTTGGGTTTTTGGCAAACCAAGTTTTAGGGGGAAAAAATCTTTCATCATTTTTTTTACAAAATGTCCCCATTCCCTGGAAAGTATGTAGCTTACTGCTTTTGAATTTTATACTTGTCCTTGGATATGTATTTACTAGGAGGAGATGTGAATCAGTCAAGATGCTCCTGTGCTTTGTCTGCATATCCGAAATTTATTTTATAGGAGACATCTTAAAGCCTGTAGTAGACTCAACTAAAATACCCATTGAATCAGTGACTGAGTCAGCTGCTATGGGAATCTCACTGATTCTGTTGGGACTCGCAACAGGACCCAGGCCTTCGTGTGTAAATTTTGCATCTTCATGGATAAAGCAGATGTGGTGTAAAATGTAGCTTTGTACATTTAATGCAAATGGCATCTGTGAACGAGGTTTATAGTTATTGGGATTGCAGCAGATACAGATGTACACCTCTTTCTCTCCTGCTGCAGTCCTGACAAGGAAGAATCCTCTAGAACTGACTTTTCCATGGGAAAAAGCCATTATCGTTCCTGCCACATGTTTTCTTATTGTGTATAACAGAGGACAAGCTAAAGTGATACCTGTAGTGATAGTGATGTACTACTAGCCTTCTATAAGAGAAAGTAAAACCTGGTTTACCAAAGGGTACCTTTGATTTTGTTTCAGTGGATCATTTCCTGCAGCAATTAAGCGGTCCTCTGAATTGCAGAAGGCCTGTTGTCAGTAAACTTTGGCAACTACCTTGTATTGCAGCCTGAGTAGAGCTTGTCTCGGTGAGCCAATTTGCACATCACATAGCCTCCATGTTTTGTCTGGGAGTTGCTTCCAAGGAACATACCCATATATGCTGAGGTGCCACTTCTGAGAGCTAATGTCCCCAGTGTGGACTGCATGAATAAAACTGTATGATCAGGGTGGCTTGAAAATCTACTTAAAACATGTGAACCTTTGAAAGTGTGAGCCAGGTTTCATGAGACATGGAGGATTTTTTCAGCAAAGGGGCTAGAATTCTTTGGAGAGGAACAGCAACTCTTGTTTCACACACAGTTGTGATGTAGCAGGGCACATGTTATTTTAGTTCATCCTCACTGGTAAATAAGTTTTAAGACAATCTAAATACTCTTTAATGTCTGTAAAATTTAAACCACATCAGGCATGGTCTCATGGGAGAATGGTATTAAAGCAAAGTTAAAGGGCACTTTTTTTTCCGTAAGATTTTTTCACCTGTTTTTTCCCCCTTTCATGTACAATCAGTACATGCAGTTAGAAGACTTTGCGCTTTCTAGCTGGATCTATTTTCATTTTTTAGAAAACTGTGTAATTTTTTTCTTAATTCCTCAACATTCTGAAGAACTCAGAGACAGGAGGTGCTGTCACTTATCTCGTGACAGATCTGATGAGAAAAATACGCCCATATTCCATCAGCTAACTCGCCTATCTCAAGCAGTCTTTTTGCCCTTCCTTGGAAACTGAAACACCACTTCATAGATCCTTCTGAAGCTTCAAAATGGTATGCTGCCAATCACTATTTATGCACCTACATGAACTTTGCTGTACATTTTGAATGGGAGTTCTACATTTCACATTTACTGTCTGATTTCTTGTGTGCCTTAATGAGATGGCTTTGCTGACTGTATCTCAATAAGTCTTTATTCCTATGCAGGTTTGTAAAGAGTTACATCACTATACATTTTTCTTAAAAAAAAAAAAAATTTTAAAAAGGCTTGGCTTTGTACTTGAATCCAGCCAACCCAATGTTTTGTTTTTTCCTTTTTTTAAAAAAAGGAACAAGCTTTCAGAATCAGACTGTTAACTTTTGTCCCTCCTTCTTGTCCTAGGATCTGGCCTAGTGTCTCCCTATAGGAGAATTTCTCATTCACGAAAATAAAGTAAAAAATACTGACTTTTTTTTTAAAAGAAAGATTAACACTAATAATGTAACTCTAGACATTTTGGAGATCTTACACCTTGATCCTGTAAGTAAGGTTAGTTGCAGCAGTATGCAGAACGGCTTGTGCTAACGTAACTGCAGCAGCACCCTTCGGTTTGGCATGTGAGTGAGTCAGTGTTTCAATACTGCCATTCGGCTATACCTGTATACCAAATGATTTGGTTTTGCACTGAAGCAGCTAACAGTGGTAGCAGTGGCTGGGCAGGGGGTGGGGTGGGGTGGGAAACAGAGGCAAAAATCCAAAGAGCCATCTGGCTGGTTCCATATGCGTGAAATAGCTCTGGGCTTGTACCTTGAGCCTAAATGCATAGAGAACCATTTTTAAAACATGAAGGGGAGTTTTGTGCTAGCCTGGACACGTCTTGGTGAGGAGGGAGTTGGGGATAGGGCTGCTGTTTACAGATGCAGTGAAACGCTCACCGTTGGCAAGGTCCTCAGCAATGGCGTTTCCAGCCCTAAGACCCAGGTTTTTAGCAACACACTTGAAACTGATCCAAATTGCAAGGAAGCATACGTTACCTTGGGTTGGGGTTTTATTGCTTGAAAGAGTCCTCAGGCCAAGCTCCCTGCTTGTGAAAAGAGAGCCTATCGAGCATGTTAGCTTTTCACATGCCGGGGGCTGAGGCACTGCTGGCTTTGTGGGGGGGTATATAATGTGTCTCACTCACATCAGGATTTTTTTTTTCCCTGTTAAAAAAAAATGACAATTCTGAAAACAAAAAAAAAATGGTTTAAACAGAATCAATGGCATTTAGGTGAAGAGTGCTGCAGATTCACATCTTGCACAAATCCAGGTTAACAGAGTGGAGTCAAATGTTGTGTGTGGTAGACATGGCAACACTGACTTGACTTGGCATGCTGTAATAATAATTATTCTTTTTAAAAAGAAGGCATGTAGGAAATGTTTCAGCTGTAAAGGACACTAATGCTTTGGCAAGTGTAATGTGCGCACAAGAAATACATAGTAAATAAGGAACATAAATTACTCCTGCCAGATCAACCGTGGGAAGAAGTTTGAAATTTAGAATGTGAAAGACTTAAAATATATTAGAAATTTTCCTCACTTTGCTGTGCAAGAAAACACTGCTTTGCTATATTTAAAAAAAAGAAAGAAAAGCTTTTTTAAAAATAAAAATATATGTACTTGGTAAATGTTTGTAGTCAGCAGTTCACAGACGAAGCTGTTTGCGGTTAAAGCCGCCTGGCGGCACAAGCTGGACTTTGTTGCCATCTTTGAGACGAATCTTTAAAGGAAAAAAAAATTAAGTTAATCTCTTTTCCCTGAATGTGGTGTTTTTTTCTTCAATATACAATAAATATTCTAGTGAACTTTTTATCAAATGGTTAAGAAAATGCTAGAGGTTGTTGTAAAATATTTGTATCTTGCATTCACTAAAGTAAAAATACTGGCTTTTACTGTGTATTTCAGACTCTCTCATATTTAGAATGAAGTTTCCTTGATTTCCACATCCCAGCCCCCTTTTGTGATTCCATCAGTGCCTAAAATTGGTTGGTTTTGTTGTTGTTACTGCATTCTTTTTGCCTGTAAAGCTCCATGCTTAGTAAAACGAAGGAAACACTTGTATGTATTTGAATCTGGATCCTGTCCAACTCTACCTATTTTTGACAGGTCAGATGGCATGAGAGAAGCGAGAGAAATGATGTCCTACCAGCTGAGATGATCTAAAGAAATAATATGGACTGTTGGCTCACTCTTAACCCTGAATCACTGTAGTGTACCTTCAGGTCATTTCCAATCTATGGAGATGCCAAGGCCAACCTACCCTGGGATTTCTTTGCAAAATTTCATCAGAGGAGTTTTGCCATGGGCTTCCTCTGAGGCTGAGAAGGTGTGACTTGCATGAGGCTACCCATTGGGTTTCCATGGCTGAGTAGAAACTCAAACTCCAGTCTGCTGGAGTCTTCAGTCAAACATCCAAAGCATTATACCACACTGGTTCCCAACCCTAAATTTGAGGATGAAATTCACTTCTAATTACATCATCTCTCCCCACCCCAGCTTGGATGGCTGGATAGAAAAAAACAATGGACAGTGACTTAACATGTTTTATTAGATGCATACATAAGTTACCAAAAGCATTTTAACAGGTGCAATAATAGCACGGATATCTTTTGGGTACCATTTTAAAGGAAAGGAAAGCTGTGGTATTTTTCCTCTTTCAAAAAAATCTTACAATATTCAAAGGCCACAGTATAGCTTGAGAACTGGTTCTGACCTACTAGTTCGAGAAGAATGATCTAGTCAAGTCCATGGAGAGATTTTCTTATTTTTAAAAATTTTTTTTGCTGATGGGGCAGATGTATTGCTGCAGATGTTAAGATACACCTTTCCATTTACCATGCATATCCCTTTTCAGTAGATGGTGAAAATGCTTTTCAAAGCCCACTTCAAACTCTTTTCTTCGATACTGAAACTTGGTTGATTGGGGGAATGATTTATATATACCTTTAGGAATTCTCATTCTCACCTTCACATGTGTTAGCTTTTCCTTCCTGGCAACAACACGGATGGCCTTATTAGTAGGTCTTGAAAAATGGTTGAGTTCCTTGGGCTAAAAATAATCAGTGTAGCTACAGATGTTTAAAACTGGATCACTTTTTTTTCTTAAGTCTTGAAACTGCCTCTGTGTCAGCCTTTTTTAATTTTATTTTAAACCTAATTTTGCTGCAAATTCATCTAAGCTAAGAAAATGCAAGGATTCCTGTACAAAACAGTTGCTTATTTTAAAAGATGTGTGCTTTTGAATGGAAAGGTAGGAGGAGGAATTGGAAGGCATGAACGTTCCCCTATTCTCCATTTGGTGTGTGCGTGCATGGAGATACACATTCGATAAATTGTTAGAATTAAATCTGGCATAAAAAATTGATCTCTATTTGCTTAGTCCAGAGTGGGCAACTTTGGAAAGGTTCTTGGAGAGCTACCCCTTCCTGCCGCACTCCTCCTACAAAAATACCTTCATTTATGCCCCCAGATGTTCTCAAGGGAGCATTTTCACCATGTTTGGAAGTCTTCCTGAGCCATTTTAAGCCTTCCTGTTTTCTTGGATCTAAACTGGCCACATGTGTGCCCAAAAGGAGGTGGATACGCCTTCTACATCTAGAAAAGATTTTGGGGCAAAACATTATTAAATTAAAAAAAAAATCCAAATTTTCCTAAAAGATTTTGACTGGGGGGGGTGCGGGGGCAAAGGTGTTTCCAAACATGGTAGGAATGTCCTCCACAACCTCTACAGAGCATTTCTTTAAGCAAAAAGATTTGTTCCAGAATGCCTGTGGGGCAACACCGTGCATGCTTCTGGTTTAGGCTGAAGTGTTTTGAGGAATTGTTGGTTTTTTTAAAATTGTAGGTTGTATTGGTAGAAGATGAATAGAAATGGGAGATGGCTGATGAAGCAGAAGAGAAAGAGAAACCCTAGAATATGCATTAAAATGACGCTCACTTTGAAAATATTTTTTCCTTGAAATCAGTGAGTGCTAAAGTAAATCTCTTACTTTAAACATGTAAAAAAATGAACTTGGGCTAGCAAGCTTTGTACTAAAATTTTGCATTCCTCTTCCAGGCTTACAGCAGAGTGTGAGCAAAGTCTGGGTTTGGGATGCATTCTGAAGCATTCGTTGTCAAAGCATAGTATTAAAATTAGCAAAGTGCAACAGTTTGAATTAGAAAGTACTCCACAGAATTCACAGAATTACACCTTGTGAATCTTTTTGCTATACTGGAGGACTAACGTAAAAGAAATGAATTGCTTATTTTAGCTTTTCCAATTAGAACCCCCCCCCCAAAACATTTTGGCCAATGGTAAGGGATAATTGGAGGTTACAGGGCATCAGAGTGGACACCGACTATATCATGGTGGCTTTCTATAATTGTATACTCTGCTTAAATTCAAGATGCGGTGTATATATTAACGTATCAGCTAGTAATGGGAAAATCAAAGAGCTATGGAAGAAATTCAGGCCGTGGAGAAATGCTGTTCACATTTTTGTGTGCCTTCAAGTGGCTTCCAGCTTATGGTGACCCTAAGGCCACGGGGTTTTCTGTGGCTGAGAGTGTGTGGTGTACCCAAGGTACATTTTATTCCCATGACTGAGCAGGGAATTGAACTCCCGTCTCCAGGATTGTAGTCTAATGCTCAAACCACTATAGTACGCTGGTTCTCTTTATTCACATATCCATTTCATGTCAGGGTATTTCCTCATATTTCCCCACAATTGGGACAGCAGACTTAATAAACCCAAGGAGTATTTTATTGAAATGAAAGCTGTGACTCTTAGGAAACTGGCTTCAGCAGCCAATACTGTCCTCACCCTGCATAGAACCCTCGTGTTAAATTGCTCTGCTTTACCATTACCTTACCTCTTGAACTGTCCACATCACAAGGCAAAGATCAGGTATTATGAGTCATACCTGCCAGTTAGACAAGTATTGATGAGTGTCTGGCCAAAGCAGAGAACATTGCATTTAAAAAAAATCAGCGCCTTCTATTTCCACTTTCTTTTTCCATACCTATAGCTCTCCCTTTCCCTTTATTTTTCCATTGCAATAAAATAAGAGGATTCATTACCTTATTTTCTTGCTTGGATATTCCAAATACCTTTGATTTCCCTTTCCTCTTTTCCTACTTGGTGCTCTCAGCCAAGTCCTTCTTCATTATTAACAGTGTCCATTTAGGTGGAATGGAAATTAATGCTTGTATCCTGGTGCGGTTCTAAAGGGAGTGTCTCACTCTCGTCTTGTAGTTGAAACAGATTAAGCTGTTTTTCCACTGCAGCCAACTTATGCTAGAGCTGTAAAAAGATGTGTGCCTTTCCCACTTCCCCGCCGGCAGTTGACAGAGGAGATTAAACGGGGAAAGTTTTAGCAGACCAGTACATGGCTCTAGTTGCAGTGACCTACGTCAGCTGAACAGACAGGCAGGTCAGCTGTGGCCCTGCTGCCTATGTGTTGCTTGGTGCCCAAGATTATTGATGTGCCCTGGTTGCTTAAGCAAACCAAGAGGATGGAGCCACATCTGCAGAATGAATGGGCTAAGGAAGGATTCTTCCTTCATAAGCAGGATGAGCCCTACCATTGGCTAGAGCAGGGGTACCAAACTCAATTTCATTTTGGGCCACATCAGCATTATGGTTTCCCTCAAAGGGAATCTGTATCTGTACGACTATATAAATATAGTCCTATATAAATAAATATATATATATATAAATCTATATCTGTATATAATACAGATATATATATAAATCTATATATATAAATCTATATAAATCTGTATCTGCAAGACTATATAAATGTATCTATTCTTTTATCATATTAAATAATCGCCTCTGCATGCGATTATTACTGGTTTTAGTAATAATCTGTGCCTCTTTCTGCCCCCCACCCCTCTCTGTCCCTGGTGAGCCCAATCCCCATATTATGGGCCACCCAGCTGCTGGTATTCTGAAGTGGGGTCCAGCAGCCAGCACTTGCAATCTACTTCTACTTCTGACTGCTCCTCTGTCCAACTTTTGCAAGCCATGCGTCATGTTGCCGTGGTAACCTGCATCAACCCTGATGGTGAGACAGAATACCGGCAGCCGGGTGGGCTGCAATGTGGGGATCAGGCTCGCGAGGCAAGGGGAGTGCTGCATCTGCAGGAGAAGTGTGAGGGCCACATGAAATTATGTTTGCCACATGTGAGCTAGAGCGAGGCAACCACAAGTAGCAGATGTTCAAGGATGCAGTGGCAGATATTTCCCCTTCAAAGGACAAAACTGTGTATCCCGCAGGCTCTTAAAAAGTGTGGGGGGGGAGCCTGCTGCCCTAAAGAGGGGATGGGGAACATGTCCAGGTTCCAATGTCAAATAAAGATTCAACTGCTGGTCTAGCCAAACAAGTGGATGGCGGTGTGGACACCATTTGCCTCAAGCAAGCAAAGCATCTTGGGCGCTGTTCGTGAAGGACGAATTTCCAAAAATGTGCTCAGAACAATGAACCAAGGCGCATGAGAACCTACGAGGTGTTAGCTCATGATGATACCCGGCTGTGAGGAAAATGGAGTAACAGTTATACCAGAACTGTATGGGTATGTAAAGGTAGCAGCTCACTTCACTTAGTCAAGTAAAGCATTCCTTTCTATAGAAATTCCAGCTCTGGAAACAACCACCCTATTTGCCCATTTATTTTGTACGTTAGGTTCCAATCAGTTCTCCGAATTAGCCTAAATTGGAATAGGTCTGCAAGAAACCTGACCGAAATTCCCACGTTCACTGTGTCACGTGGGCCATTCACACATATTCTCCTGAACCTACCTTGCAGGGTTGTTCTGAGGATGGGGAAATTATGTATGTCACTTTGCGCTCCTAGGAAGAAGCACAGAATTACTAATAAAAATGACTTTAAAAAAAGTTTAGTCATTTGACTTGACAGATTGAAAACTGGAGATCTAACGGTTGTGTTAAAAAAGGTAATTTTAACAGGTGTTGCTTTGTCATGCAACCAGCTAACAAGCGACAACTGCCTTTTCTATACAACCATTAAAAGTACAGGAGTCCTCCCCCGTTTCCATGCTGGCAATTCTATTCAAGATTGGGCTGACCAAAATGTAGCCCATGGGCCACATGCAGCCAGCCCCTCAGGGTTGTTTTTGTGTCCCCCCAGGAGCCAAAATACCCCACCCCAATGATCTCTAAGGGATGTAATTCCCACATATTTAGAGCCCCCCCCCACAACCCTTCCAGAAGTCAAAGTAAAACTGGATTTTTTTTTTTAATTGGCTCAAAATATCCCAAAAAGCCCATTTGGACCCAAACATGCCTCCAAGTCCCAGAAAGTTTGAGGGGGGCATTTTTTTTTATTTTTGGTGGAACAAGGTGTGGCCTTCCAAGATTGAATGCAGTCTCCTAAAAGGTATAGATAGAGCTTGAGAGGGACAACAGCTATGCTGCCCCATGTTTAAAACATAAAAAATATTTGAATAAAGAGAACTCAATATATTCAAATAAAGCCCTTTTGACATGCAAAGGCTGATTGGGTGGCTTTTAATCAACTGGCAGTTAAGTTTAAGAAAAATAAAAACAATTACCTGCCAAAAAGTTTGGGGGCATTTGGTCGAGTCTGTTTCCTCCACACCAGTGGTTCTCAACCTTCCTAATGCCGCGACCCTTTAATACAGTTCCTCATGTTGTGGTGACCCCCCAACCATAAAATTATTTATTATTTACAATGCCTCCCCCCCCCCCGCAAAGGCTGCCTCACCGGCCAGGAACAGGGGGGCGGGCAGAGAGGGAAAAAGGAGCCATGCATCTCCCCCAGGAAAAACTCCAAGAACCCCCCTGGGCTCTGCTTCTGCTTCGCTCTCGTTTCTGCTGGGGGGGCAGTGTGGGAAAAGTTTCCAGAGTGTCAACCCTGGCCGGGGGGGAGGGAGGAATCCCAGCACCTTTTGTCTTTTGCGCCGGGTGCAGCTCGGCCCCTGGCCCCTCCGCAGCGCCCCCCTCCATGGGGAGTGGGGCAGGGGCCGTGGCGAGGAGGGGGCCTGCCCCCCGTGCTGCCACCGCCCCCCCAAGCTGGCCCATCAGACAGGAGGTTCTCCCGGTAGTGGAGAAGGGAAGCGATTTCAGTCCCTTCTGAACAGGGGGCACGAGGACGTGAGTGCGTGGCTTGCACTTGCGCACCACCACTGAGGAGGAAATAGAGCCTAAGACCATCGGAAATATGTATTTTCCAATGGTCTTAGGCGACCCCTTTGAAAGGGCCGTTCGACCCCCAAAAGGGTCACGACCCATAGGTTGAGAACCACTGCTCTAGAGGGCCATGATTTGAATCATCCTGAAAAAGAGGCAGTGAAAGCCAAGCTATATAGGAGAGCAATGGCAGGTTTATTGGGAGTCATATGGAACAGTAAAAGGGCTTTCTTTGCAGGTGATGGGAACATCCCCTTCCTCAATCCCATTATCCCAACTTGACCATGTTTCCGATAACTGAGGTTGCTTACAATTTTTCCTGCAGTGTGCTTTTACAGACAAATAAGCTGAGGCTCACGTGTGTGCATCTGCCATCTGTGTCTGCACACCCCTTTCTGCTCTCGAAATCCCACCACCCAATTCCTACATGAACAGGGCAAGTCCATACCTGACCTGCTAACCGTTCATGCCTCATTTTTGCCCTTGCTTCCCTTGGTCGCTTTTACAATTTCAGTTCCAGCAACTTACAGTCTCATCCAGAATGTTACATGAAAAACACAGAGATTCTCTTGCCCGTTTTTATCTTTTGACTGGTGGACTCATCCCCCTGCTGGGATGAAAGTTCCTGTTTTGGGGGTCTGGGCAACGGGTGGGTATTCCTCTTGCCCGAGATGGACCGGTGCTCCCACAGCTAATCCGTGCAATGAGTTATTGACAGTCGTATTGGAAGTGTTGCTGGCCACTTCCAGTTTCTGGGTTTTAAAATAGACAATATAAAACACGGGCAATACAATTCCTATAAGGAGCATAACGAAGACCGCATTCCACCACTGGATGCCACAATCTACACCACTACTGTCTTCTTTCTGTTGGGGAGGTGACCAGTGTGGCGTTTCAATGCAATAGTCTGTGCTTGGAGAGACCGTCACCTGTGCAGCTTGTTCGATTTTCTGGTCAATCCCTCTGAAATACTGATCGATTTGCTTGCTGTTCTCAACACTGTCATCACTGTCGTTGGGTCCAAGCAGTTCAGCCATTTGCAGAACACCGCTCTGCGGATGCAGCAATTCCTCACTGGTTTCTGTTAAAACGCCATTGACCCTCACTGGAATTTTGATGGATTTCAGAGCGTACAGGTCTTGCTCCCGGATAAAGTTATTAACCCGTTTGATTTCTGCAACCTGAGAATTCAGAAAGGGAAACATCACTTTTGCATGCAAGTATGTGAGTGAGTCTTGTGTACAAGTAAGTCTTTCTAAAGAGCCAGCATGGCATAGTGGCTTTAAAGATTGGAATATGACTCTGGAGGACAGAGTTCGATTCCCTGCTCAGCCGTGGAAGCCCACTGGGTGACCCTGGTTGTGTCACACTCTCTTGGCACCAGAAAACCTCATGACAGATTCCCCTTAGCATTGCCATAAGTCAGAAACGACTTGAAGGCACACAACAAAAAGCCTTTCTAGCTTCAACCTGGTATGCAAAAGCAGAGGGGGCATAGTTACATTTCTAGTCAGTGTTACAGAACTATTATCAGAATCCTCATTGCAAAACCTGCTCAAAGTACCTGGATCTTCTGACAGGAAGGTGTGTTTAGGGGAGTGTGTGTGAGAGAGACAGAAAGAAATAGCAATAGGGACTTTTTGGCTGTGCCACTACAAGACAAGGTGACAGAAAAAAAGTTTTTCCAGACGTAACAGTTCAGGAACCTCTTGAAAATTCAATGTTCTCCACTTAAGAAAGGACCAGTTAGCTTTGCACCGATCAAAGACAATGTAGATCTCAAGGAACATTACTTTCCTGTTGCTAATGGGGTTGAAATTTTATTATTTATCTTCTATTGCCCTATGGCCCCGGTCCCCACATGGGAAGAAGGGAAATGGTTTTTGCCTGCACTGAGATCCTTCCAGAACAACTCAACTGCAACAGAAGCCACATCTGATACAAAATGTAGGCCTCTGACTCCACCATGATCACTTCTCTTCTGTACAGTGCACCCTCTGCTGGCATGTTCTCTGCACAAACATATGTGAAGTTGCATAAAGCCTTGTGTTCTATTATTGTCAAGGGATGCACAAGTGTGGGTATGTGCATGTTGTCTCCATTGACTATAATCGGACAAAGCATACACGTTTTCTTGTTTCAGGCAAGGGTTCCTCAAACAGAACCGCTGCATATATGGAGGGCACACTATATGATTTTTTTAAACCTCTTTTCCCTGATGAAGAAAGCTTGCACAATTTATTTTGTGCATTTCAGCTAGCCAATAAAACCATCACTCTTTTGTGGATCTTGCTGCATGACCAATACAGCTGCCCCTGAATGTGTCTGTAGGAAAAATGAGGTGCTGGAGGAGAGCTCCATGGATACAACTGATCACCAAAAAGACAGACAAATGGGCTGTAGAGCAAATCAAGCTTGAATTCTCTCTAGAAGCCAAAACGACTAAACACAGACTATCGTACTTGGGACTTCATGAGAAAATGTGGCTCACTGGAAAAGACAATAATGCTCAGTAAAGTGGAAGTCTGTATGAAAACAGGAAGACTGGATGGATTCAAAAACTGTCATGTTCTGGAGTCTGTAAGACCTGAGCAGGGCTACTGATGACCAGAGCTCTTGGAAGTGGGTCACCACATACCAAAGTCAAAACGACAGCAAATAGGAACAAGCAAGAGTCCATTTTTTTTCCCTTTTGGAAAAGTGCAAATCACACTTTCAAAAGCCTTAAAGGGGCCTCAAACAAGATGTGTGTTTTTGTTAAAGATTCATGAGCGTTTGCTAATGTAGATTCTGTTGGTCCTCCTCATATGGCAGGGTTAAGAACACAAGACCCTCCACGAAAGTGGAAAAATGGCAGTTATCAAAATGTGTGTACCTGTTTGTGGGAAGGATTCCAAAGCATGGTAGGGAGAATGATCACCCAGGGAAAGGGTCAATATGGTGGCCCTATACTTCCTCTCTCTTGCCCATCTCCTTCCTTGGTGTGGTGGGGCATTGGGACAAGAAGAAATGGGGCTACAAGTCCTCCTTAGCTGGCCAGGAGAAGGAGGAGAACCAAGGGGCGGGGTTAAAGGCTGCACAGCATGACTGGAGCTGCCAAGAGGAAGGCTTCCCTGGAAAAGAAGCACCAGGGGTAGGGGTTGAAGAAACCCTCAAGTAATCAAATCTCTGAAAGTCAAACCTGCCAATGTGGAGAGCTGACTGTACTAAAAATCCCTTTGCTGGTTGTTGATCTGATGGCAGCTCTTGGAAACAATACTGAAAATGCTGTAGCTCAGTGCTAGAAAGTCCCACACTCAATCCCTCACGTCTCCAGGTAGGGCTAGGACAAGCTCCTGTCCAAAACCCTGGAGAGGTAACTGCCAGTCAGTGAAGGCAATACTGAGCAAGACAGAGCAATGGTTTGATTCTGTATAAGACAATTGTTCATATACTAATTATGGGCCTTGATGTGGTCCAGCATGGCAGCTCACGCCCTGGCCAGTTTGGATCTTCAAGTTCTACTGGGTCATGATCCTGCTTTACCTAGTTGCTCTGATTAAGCTGAGTGACAAGTCACTACACAGTGTCACCTGAACAATACAATGACTAAGACAATGGCATGTAAGGCATGAAAAACTCCCATTGATTGATTTCCTTTCTATAGAAATTCCAGCTCTGGAAACAACCATCCTATTTGCCCATTTATTTTGTACGTTAGGTTCCAATCAGTTCTCCGAATTAGCCTAAATTGGAATAGGTCTGCAAGGAACCTGACCGAAATTCCCACTCAGGCGGGGAGTGGGTTGATTTCTAAGCACCACCCTTAGGAAAAGATGCTTCTCAACATCAACTGGAAAAACCAGAGGGCCCACCTGAGGTTTGCAACCATCTCAACTATAAATTAATTCCATTAACTGTGCCACTTATAACCAAAGCCATGTACTTAAAAAAGATGTGAGCAGAAGCAGACAAACAGCTTCCTTCAAACCAGGTTGCTTCTTACTTTGCATCCATACTGCAGAGCTAACTTGTTGAGATTGTCATCTTTTGTGACTTCTCGTTCCAGTAGCACCACATCCCCAACTTTCTCACGGGGAACTTTCCTTTGCTGTAGCTCCTTGCCTCTTGCTCGTAATTCCATGACGTCAAGTTCTTCCTCTGAGGATTCATCCGAATCAGACTGCGCACTTCTGAACAAGTAAACCTGGCTGTTGGAGAATTTGCGGACGGTCGTAGGAGCTTGGAAGGATTGGATCAGCCCCTGGTTTAGCCTCATGTTTTAAGCAATCTCTGCAAAACAAAACAAAGGATTTGGGATTTTTAAAACTTGGGTTATGAAATGTGTACTATAAGTCAGTCACAGCTGGGATTTGGGACAATACAGAGAAACATCCATGCAGCAGCCTGGTCTGAGAGACTAAGTTATTCTTTACGCTTAATAAACTACAAGACTTCAGGTTGTGCCTGTCCTGCTCTCTTATATTTTGCGGCAACTCAAGAGGTCTCAAGTTGGTATCCCTTTAATATCCAAATAATACCCAAATTAATATCTAAAGCATTTCTCCTGTTAGCTGCTTCTTTGACTGGGTGCATTATATAAGAGTCAACATGGTATAATGATCTAAGTGTTAGACTTAGAATACTGGGAAATAGGGGTTCAAATTCCACACGTTCTTGGCTTCAGAGAAAGGTAATGACAAAACCCCTATGTACAAATCTTGCAAAGAAAACCCCGTGATATGTTCACCGCAAGTCAGAAATGACCTGAAGGCACACAAACAACAACATCAAATGCATTTTATACAAGATTATCACAAATAGGTATTTATCAGCATCTTGCAACCTAACCAGGCCCCTTCCTTAACTTTTAATAGCTTCTTAAAATGTAGTTTTGTAGCTGAGCCATTGCAGACATGTAAGTTATGAACCTAATAACCTTTTTTGTTGACCAACCACGAGCAAGAGCTTCCTTAACTTGAGCAAGACCACAGTATGGAGGAGTAATCCTTCCTGATATGACTGGTTCCATATAGGCCAAATAAAGCTTCTGGAAGGCCAAGCTGGTCCTTCCCTGTCCCATCCATTTGCAACTTCAGTGCATTAAGGACTTCCTAGTTGGAGAACATGCAAATACTTGGTAACCTGGTTTGCTATTACAACACTTTGTCGTAGGAGGAACAATCTCTAGTTTGATATCTCAAGACAAAAGTGTGTATAGCACGGAACTCATCTAGTTTAAAGGTACTGGCGCTCTTTCTCCCGTGGCCATTTTACGAAGGCTGCTGAGATTATATTGTCAATCCTCATCTCTGTTACGATACTAAAGCTTTAAAGAAAATCAATCGAACTTCAGATCCTTTTCACTTCTCCTATAGTCAAATTGACTTCAGAAAATCTGCAGTTCACTGTTCGCTCCAGCATCCATTTAAAAAGTGGAGGCTGTATCTCCATACCTTGCTGCTTTATCTTTTCCACTGCTGAGCAGCAAGACAAAAAGCTTTGCAAAAAATCTTTATCCTGTCCTCTAAGGTTATGCATTGCACATGCCTTTCTGCTCTCAACATCTGTGGGAGAGAGATTAATGATCCACGGTCATCCAGTAAACTGTTACGGCTGAGTCAGAATAAGAAGACTCTTGCTGGATCAGACCACTGGCCTAATGTGGCACAAACACTAAAGGCCTCTGTAGCCCAATGGCAACCGGTGGCTTCCATGGCAATAGCAGTGAAATCTGCTGTGGTTTGTTAGTCTAAATCTTAAAGGAGATATGCGAGGTGCTCACATTTATCCCCAAAATAGGTTTGGCATCAAGATCGCTCCTTTAAAGTTCTGACTAAAACCCAGAAGGGGTTCACCATCCTACTGACACAGAAGCTGGCAACTGCCACTAGTGAGTGTTCCCATGCTTAAAGCCCAAGAATCTAGCCCCACATTATCTCTCTAATGGTAGCTGCCATAAGAGAACACAGCAACAAGTCTTATTTGAGAAAAAGAGGTAGCACAAACAACTAACTGCAACAGAGCTTTATCTTAATGAGAGTTAATATGAAACGGAGTACCTAAGTTCATACCTTTAAGGCAACCGTGGCTTGTCAGCAATTTGCCATTGGTTGGCCTGAAGTGAAGTATCACAAGGAAAAGAGAAGTTATAAACTGACAGTTGCACTCGTGTTCCAGGTGATCAAAGGTTTCTTTTCTAGGAGTGGTTCTCTTGTCTTCTAAGGCTATGGAAAAATCTAAATCTTTCTTCCAAACCTGTTACGGGGTGGGTCACTTTGGCTTCTGGGGCCATGGACATCGAGACCTAGGGTGCCAAAATATAGCTCGTAGGGACCCCCCAGTGTGGCCTTGAAGCCATCAGACCCCCAGGTTTTAAAAAAAGAGAGGCTATTTTTCAGTCATCGCTACTAAAATGTGCTGGTCAGGCATCAGGCTGGGCAGGGTCTGAATCAATAATGGCCATTCCAAGCAAAATCCCCTTTATGAGCTGGCCTTATTCTTTTGTCCATTTATATCCCCACTTCTTCCCAGAACTGGAATGTGACGCTGGTTGCAAAAATTAGATGCAGATAAAAGCATATAGGTAAAAATGTACAAATGTGATGTTTAAAACGTAAACAACCAGTACGGGGTACTCCAGGGATCAGATTCTCACTCGGTCATGGAAACCCACTGGTTCACCTTGGGCAAGTCACACTCTCTCAACCTCAGCAGAAGACAATGGCAAACCTCCTTGGAATAAATACTGGCAGGAAAACTCTGTGACAGGTTCACCCTGGGGTTGACATAGCACACATCTGACTTTCTATAGAATCTGACACTATTTAAAACACGTCACATAAAAAGGTAAAATATTCTTCTTTTGCATCTATCCTTAGCAAATCAGTCTGACTGTGTGTGTATAGACATATCTTTTTTAAAAAAGTAGAGTATCACAGCTGCATACTCAGATTAATTTCCTTATTTGGCTTTGACCTTATGGGTGAAATTGCCATGGGCTGGATTTCCACTCCTCTTTAAGCTAACATTTTAAATTGACTAACACTGATTAAGCACTGCTATTATGGATCAAAGCAAAGTCTACCTGGCCCACTATCCTGTTCTGAGAGCAGCTCACAGGATATTTATGGGAAGCTGATAAGCAAAATGAAATCAACCACCCTCATCAACAACAGGATTTGTGCAATTTTCCGGAATTACATTTTTAAAATTAACTCCTCTGCAACTCCTACCAATACCTCTTTGCTCTAGCAAAATCATCTCCATATGTTCACAGAATCTTAGAGTTGGAAGGAACCAAAAAGGCCATCTAGTCCAACCCCGTGATGCACAAATTCAAAAATAAAGCACTCCT
This sequence comes from Ctenosaura bakeri, assembly GCA_948474755.1. Lineage (NCBI taxonomy): Eukaryota > Metazoa > Chordata > Lepidosauria > Squamata > Iguanidae > Ctenosaura > Ctenosaura bakeri. The sequence continues at coordinate 305,438 of CAOLHI010001705.1, read as the reverse complement.
AAAAAACACCCATCTAATCTCTTGTTAAAAGTCCTCCCAAGATAGGAGTCTGCTACCCTGAGGCCATCCACGGTCCTAACAGTTCCCACCGTAAAGAAATTCTTCCTAAAGTTTAGGTGGAATCTCCCTTCTTGAAATCTGTATCCATTGGTTCATGGTCTAGTCTCTGCAGCAGCAGAAAACATGCTTTGACATTCTTTCCGACATTTAAACATAGATATTTAAAGAGAGCATGGTCTAGTGGTTACAACCCTGGAGACCAGGGGATGATTATGCACTGGGCCATAAAAACCCACTTGGTGACCTTGGGTGCATCACACACATAAAACTTCACGATAGTTTCACCTTAGGGTTGCTGTTCTCCAAAGTAAGCATACCCAGTTCCTAAAATAAGGCCATTTCCGCACTAGGCTGTTACAGTGCTATGATTCCACTTTCAACATCCTATGGAATCCTGGGGTTTGCAGTTTCGGGAGGGGCTGGCCGGATTCCCCAGGATTCCATAGGATGTTGAAAGTGGAATCATAGCACTGTAACAGCCTAGTGCGGAAATGATCTAAGTCCTGGTTTCCAGACTTTTGATCATTTTGGTTGCTCTTCTCTGAATACATTCCAGCTTCACAATATCTTTTTTGCACTGCGGTACCCAGAACTGGACCCAGTAATTCCAGCTGAGGTCTGACCAAGGCAGCATAGAGTGGCACGACTACTCTCCTCGATCTAGGCCAGAGCTTTCCAAACTTTTCATGTTGGTGACACACTGTTTAGACGTGCATCCTTTTGCACCACCGTAGTGAGTAATCCAGTAAGCGGAGGCGGGCTTTTCACCCCCACCTGTTACTTTCCTGCAACACACCTACACACTGCAGCCGACACAATAATGTGTCGTAACACACAATTCTGAAAACTCTGATCTAGACAATATACCATGCTATCCTTTTCCTTCAGATGTGGGCTATCCCATGGCCTTGGCCAAATCTCACTATTAGAGCGTGCGGCAGTGAAACCAAACCAATGCCACAAACTGCACCAGGGTGATCCAAATATCCTGATAATTCTTTAGGCGACTTAAAGTAGACTAAATAAACCTGGGAGATCAGACGCATTTTATATTGATTACCTTTTGGCGGATCGGTCCCCTGAAATCACAGCTAAGGTAGCAACCTTTTGTTTGGCAGCTATTACCTGTCTGCATAGGATGCTGCCTTAGCACAAATGGGATCACTGTTTTATTGCACTAATTTGATGCATATATTTTATATTTAAGACGCAAAATATTTTACATTCATGTTTTAAATTTTTTTACCTTGTAACTTGGTATTTTTCCAACACTGTCTTTTCCAGGGTTTTTATTATGGTATTGTATCCTACCATTGTATTTTGCTTTTCAGATTAATTACTTGCTATGTTGGATTAAAATAAATGTACACAAGCATACACACACATATACGCATGTACATATAAAATTTTAAATGTCATGAATTTAGAAGTTATGTTTCCAATGTCATTTTAAGTTGAAATGTTAAGGTTATCTCGCTATATTCTATGTCTGATGTCTGTAGGAGATTTTAACAAAATTAATTATTGTTCCAATTATATTGTTTTAAATCTGCTCAAATTTGCTGGCTGTTTGCCATAATAAATTTTTTGGAATTTTGGAAGTAGACTAAAGAAAGAATTTCTGACCTCAACTTTGCAAAGGCGTGTAACAGCAAGAAAAACATAAGGAACGCCATAGCAGGAAAAGTGAGTTCTGGATAACGTGCATCCGGTGGAAGGGAGCTACAGGTCTGCAAAAAGGGGACCCATCCTAAGAAATGGGTTAGTTTGCAAAGTGTGTCGACTCCCAACTGTTTTAACAACAGGGGCAACAAAAATGATCCCCCTACACACATCTACCACCCAGAGAGCAAAGATTCCAACACATGAACTCTGGCATAGAATCACAGAATCATAGAAATGTAGAGTTGGAAGAGACCCCCGGGGCCATCCAGTCCAACCCCCTTCCATGCAGGAACACCCTCAAAGCAGTCCCGACAGATGGCCATCCAGCCTCTACTTAAAAACCTCCAAGGAAGGAGACTCCACTACACTCCAAGGCAGCAGATTCCACTGCCGGACAGCCCTGACCGTCAGGAAGTTCTTCCTGAGGTTCAGGTGGAATCTCCTTTTCTGCAGCTTGAATCCATTGCTCCTTGTCCTGGTCTCTGGAGCAGCAGAAAACAAGCCCACTCCCTCCTCTACATGGCATTCCTTCAAATATTTAAACATGGCTCTCATGTCCCCTCTTAACCTTCTCTTCTGCAGACTCAACATACCCAGCTCTCAATAAGTCTATACTCATAGGGCATGGCTTCCAGGCCTCTCACCATTTTGGTCGCCCTCCTCTGGATTTGCTCCAGCTTGTCAATATCCTTCTTGAATTGGGGTGCCCAGAACTAGACACAGTATTCAAGATGGGGTCTAACCAAAGCAGAGTAGAGGGGTACCAGTACCTCCCTCGATCTAGACACCATACTCCTATTGATGCAGCTGAGAACTGCATGCGTATATATGTGTGTTTATGTTTTTACTGAATATTTTTTTAAAAAACAAAAAACAACACATAATACACAACACAAATAAACATCTAAAAATATTAGCAGTAAGCCAAAAGATGTACTAACATGCTAACCACTGAACAACAAATCTATCTAAACTAAAGAGGACAAATAACTGAAAAAACAAATACTTAACACATAATTAAAAGTTGGTTCCTGCCCCCGACTATCAACTACTCATAGTCTTCTATTTATACGCTGGTATAGGAAGTCTAATAATTAAAATTAATATTTGTTGCGACATCTTGATATGGCTCTACAATAAAAAATATTCGAATTAGTAAATAGTAAATTAGTAAATAAGTATACATATACGTATTTATATCATAGTTAATTGAAATCTTTACTACAAAAACTAAATGAATGCATGTTTTTAATATCTAATAGAATAGAGGTAACATATACACGTGGAAAAATATATTGGAATATAGCAACAAACTAAAATAATCTTTAACTTTCTTTAATTCATTTGTGTGCTATCAAGTCATAAATTCTTCTATTCAAAGCAAAATAGTAACAGCAATAAAACATAAGGCCAGCTGATGTTTCAAGAAGCACGTTGATGCGGAAAATCGGTTTAGAATAAACACGTAACAAAGAATATCTTGTAAGGGCTGGAAAGCAAAAGTGTCCACTGAAATAAGAAATTGTGAAAAAAGAAGAAAGTTTTTTCTTTAATGTTAAATGTTGGGAATAGGCAATTAGAGATCTGATTCTTTTTTCAGAAAGACATCTAGAATTAGAAATGCACACAGCACCATATCCTAGGCAGAAACGAAGGGAGGTTCAGAAGATGCTCAGAATTGTTTACTTACAAGTGTAAAGAATGTTGCTCTTTTTTTATAAACCCTATATTTTATTTGTTGTTATTTGTTGTATGTATATCTTCCTGTTCTTTTAAAAGTCAGTTGATTGTTGTTAATTCTTGTTGGTTTTAGATGGGTTGGTGGGTGGGGAGGATTGGGTATGTTTTTAATGTTTTTAATGTAATTAAAGCATTAGTGTTGTTCGCTGCCTCGATCCATGGGGAGAGGTGGGATAGAAATAATTTTTTAATTATTATTATTATTATTAGATGCACACACACACATATATATACACACTCACACACACCAACGAATAATAAAATATAAGGTATTTTATGCACACACATATATGTATAATATATATACATACATATATATATATATATATATATATATAAAATAATTAAAAAAACAAAAAGCATAATTTCACCCTCATTTTCTCCCAGGTATTCAAGCAATAATTGCCTTTCCCCCCCCCCAAAATCTTTTTTCTGGAGGACCTTTTACTCTAGCAGTCAGTCCATGCATGTCCACGTGTCTGCGTGTGTTCAGACGATACGCCCTCCCAGAAGACCTGCAAGGCACACAGAGTGAACCAGCTCCCAGGGGGGTCAGGGAAGGGCCCCCCCCCAAAAGCCTCCAGCCTCTGAAACCCCCTTCCAGCCCCGTGACCCTCTCTCTTTATGGAGGACCCTCACCCAAACCCCCCACCCAGCTGCGCCCCCCACTTCCCTTTCTGCCCCTTTGCACCGACCTGCCTCCAACCGCACAGCGCCCTTGCTCTTCTCTCTCTGCCTCTTTTGCAATCGGGCTCACCCATCCCTGCTGGTGGCTCGTTCCCCCTCGCAATTGGTCGGAGTGCCCTAGAAGAGGCGGGCGAGAGGAACACAGCGGCCAATCGCCTGCGAGGCTGGATGGGGAAGCGAGGAGGCGTCCCGGGCCTTGGAATCAAGTTTGGCAGAGCGGTCAGCGCAGGAACGTGTCGGGGGGGAGGGAGGGAGCGGGTTGCATTTAAAGGGCCAGGAGGCTTGTTTTTTTCGCAACTTTTTTCGCAGTTTTTTTCGCACAGAGGATGGAGGTGGTGTTGGAAAAACAACTCAATGCAAGCAACAGCAGGGCTAGAATCATAGAAACATAGAGTTGGAAGAGACCACAATGGTCATCGAGTCCTCCCCCTCCCCAATGCAGGAACACACACTCAAAGCACCTCCAGCAAATGGCCACCCAGCCTCTGCTTAGAAACCTCCAAAGAAAGTGACTCCACCACACTCCACTGGGGCAGTGTACTCCACTGTCAAATGGCTCTGACTGTCTGGAAGTTCTTCCTGATATTTCTTTTCCTGTAGTTTGGATCCATTGCTCCGCGTCCTAGTTTCTGGAGCAGCTGAAAACAAGCTTGCTCCATCTTCAACATGACCTCCCTAGAAGGCTGAATTTTCTGGTTGAGTTCCTTTATTAATAATGCTACAATGACGATTGGTTGTAAACTTCAGAGCAAGCCCTCCAGAATAATCAGGGAATAACATATCCCCAAACTGTCCAGATATGGCAGGGACAATCCGGATTAATCTGCTGTCTTCCCACTTTTGCAGATGCTTTTAACATGTCTCATAGAATCATAGAATCATAGAAATGTAGAGTTGGAAGAGACCCCAGGGGTCATCCAGTCCAACCCCCTGCCATGCAGGAACACCCTCAAAGCACTCCCGTCAGATGGCCATCCAGCCTCTGCTTAAAAACCTCCAAGGAAGGAAGGAGACTCCACCACACTCCATGGAGGCAGCAGATTCCACTGACGTACAGCTCTGACCGTCAGGAAGTTCTTCCTGAGGTTCAGGTGGAATCTCCTTTCCTGCAGCTTGAATCCATTGCTCCTTGTCCTGGTCTCTGGAGCAGCAGAAAACAAGCCCTCTCCTTCCTCTACATGGCATCCCTTCAAATATTTAAACATGGATATTTAAACATAGATATTTAAATATTTAAACATCTCAGTTTTTCTCCCTCCCTCCCACTTTCCCCCTTTGTCCTGGGCTTCCTTCAGTTGCTGCAGATTGAGTTCAAAGTGCAAAAAAGTAGTTTTCACTCAAGTCAGCAGGGGAAAGTGGAGAAGATGGAATGAAATCTTACCCTTCCCTGTAGATTAAGGCCAAAGCAAACTGCTGCAACTTCTCCTAGATTGTGTGTTCTTCCTTGCTGATAACTGTTGCTATCTTGACCATACTCTGAGCCAGTTCACACTATACTGTTATGTGCTATTATTCCACTTTAAACATCCTATGGAACCCTGGGGTTTGCAGTTTTGGGAGGGCCCTTTAGAATTCTCAGCCAGAGAGCTCTTGGGCCTCAGGAAACTACAAACCCCAGAATTCCAGAGGAAATTGAAAGTGGAATATAGCACCATAACTTTCATGTCGTTTGGCCACATATGTTCCAGTTTTCATCTGTGAAATTTTGGAGGGTATGAAGGAGACCAAGAGCCAGTGCGGTGCCGTGTTTGAGTGTTGAACTATGATGCTGGAGACTGGATTTCAATTCCCCTCTCAGCCATGGAAATCCACTCTCAGCTCCAGAAAACCCTCTGCTAGATTAAGGTCACCATAAGTTGGAGATGGTTTGAAGTCGCACAACAACAAGAAAAGAGACATCTTGGTGCAATAACGGGTGGATGTGAGCCAATATGAGGTATAATTCCCACCATCACACGTCTAAATGTGAGCTTGTGCTGCAGTTTTAATTGCACAAAAACACTAGTGGAGTGTCATGATTGAGGCCGATTCCGCACTAGCCTGTTATAGCACCGTGATTCCACTTTCAACATCCGATGGAATCTTGGGGTTTGCAGTTTCGGGAGGGGCCGGCCGGCCCCTCCCGAAACTGCAAACCCCAGGATTCCATCGGATGTTGAAAGTGGAATCACGGTGCTATAACAGGCTAGTGCGGAAATGGACTGAGAGTCACGTGGCTGGGAAAGGAAAAATCCCTGCTTGGGATCTGGACAAAGGTCTGTAAGCCTCAACCAGGAACAAGCCAAGCATTTGTTTGGATTGCTTCCTGCCCTGGGAGAAATATGTGTTTATGGCCTTACATAAACTGTGTGGGTGTAGCTCATCTGGTTAGGACATGAAATGCAGGGCAGTCTTAAAGCTGCCTGCTTAGACGTCAATCCCTGATTTCAGTGAGATATCTGTTCCCGTGTCAGCGCTCACAGATAGAATGAGCCCTCAGATGCTGCTGGATTATCTTCCCTTTGAAAAGAGGTTAGATGGCCATTTCTCAGGTGTGCTTTAGTTGTGTATTTCTGCCTGGCAGGGGGTTGGACTAGATGGCCCTTGACACCCCTTCCAGCCGTATGATTCCATGTATTGCAGCCTCCATGACCAAGCACGGATGGTGTGGTGGAAGTAAAAGGTTCCTCCCCATGTCTTCCATTCTCTGCTTCCTACTTGATGAAAATGGTGGCCATTTCTGCACTACCCTGCTATAGCGCTATTATTCCACTTTCCATATCCTGTGGGATTCTGGAGTTTGTAGTTTCCTGAGGCCAAAGAGCTCTCTGGCTGAGAAGTCTAAATGCCCCTCCCTCCACTGCAAACCCAGGATTCCATAGGAGGTTGAAAGTGGAATAATAGCACTGTAACAGTGTAGTGCGGAAATGGCCAACATGCAGTCAACAAGGATCTGAAATGCTTGAAACCTGTCCCACCTCACAGAGTTATCGTGAGGATAAGATGGAGGGAGGAGTTGTGTACACTGCCTCGGATGGGGATAGTTGTGGTTATTTGCCGTCAAGTTGGCTTCAACCTGTGATGTCCTTCAAGATCCTTATCACACCATACCTTAATACCATGTTGTTCCATTGGAATCCCACTGTAGCCATTCCCATGATGGTATCAGGTTATTGACGACCACACCTTTTCAACATCTGTGGATGAGTCACTCACACTGTTCCTCTCTCCTCATTACAGCATCATGACCAAGTCCTTTTCTCCAACCCAGGTTGATCTGGAGTTCATTGGACAGAGATCTCCTTGGGAGTAGCTGAGGGAGGGACAACCTGGGAACGCTCACACCACAACCACTGCACGATCAGCTGCAGAAGGAAGCACTACGAGGAAGCCACACTCCCACAGCTGACTAGATTGTTGAGGAAAAGGGGGTCATTGATGGTTTATTTACAGCATGAAAAAAAGGGCACATGTCAAATGGATTGCAACGCATTAGTACTGGTAAGCAATGACACTGTGCAATAGGACTGATCCCAAGCCAGCAATAATGGGGGTATGACAGTGTGATGTGGTAAGGCTCTCAATGAGAGATCTCCAAAAGCCCAGCTCAGATCTTGCATTTGCATTTGTTTCTTATAGCTGTATAGCTACACACTTGTTATTCGGAGCCAAAGTTTATTCCGCAGCTGTTCAAATTGGCAGACGACTCCAAAGTTTGTCCAGTACTTGTATTATGAGATATTACAACCCATAAATATGTTTAGCAATTATTACTTTTGACATGAACCTTAATTTGGGACTAATAAAAAGCTGAGGCTAGTGAGGTCAACGGTCTTCTTTTTATCCTTAGTTGTTCCCGTGGGACTGTCTCTTAACAAAAATAATGGCAAAGCATCCATGCATTTCTAGTAGCAAAGCCAGAATATATGAAGCAAGGCTTTTAAAGAAGCCTTTGGCATTTTTTTTTACACTTTTGAGGAGAAGAAAAGTATTCATTGATTTGTATTTGCAGTTGTATTGATTTTTGCTAACATATTTATCATGTGCTTCCACCAAAAATCCAGGGCTTCACATATATTAGAGTACAGTAGTCCTATGTATATAACATGTGGGATCTATTCCTGGATCCAGCACATTATGTGATTTTCAGGTATAATATGGAACCCTTTGCTTCTTACCCAAAATGAATGAGAAAAGCATCGTAGCTGCTGAAAACGGTCAGTATTGACCTTCTGACATATCAGAAAAGGAATCCTTATCAATTTCAGCAATTTCAATAGAGAGACCACTTCACCAGCATGAGGCAGCAGCAGCCAGACACCATGAGCAGAGCTGGGAGCCACTGAATCATTGACACCTCAATTCAAGAAGGATATTGACAAGTTGGAGAGTGACCAAAATGGTGACAAATCTGGAAAAATCCGTCTTAGGGAGCTGGGGATGTTTAGTCTGCAGAAGAGAAGGTTAAGGAGGGACATATAGCCATGTTTGAAGGGATGTCATGTCGAAGAAGGGAGCAGGCTTGTTTTTTGCTGCTCCAGAGACTAGGACAAGGAACAATGGATTCAAGCTGCAGAAAAGGAGATTCCACCTGAACCTCAGGAAGAACTTCCTGATGGTCAAAGCTGTCCGGCAGTAGAATAGGCTGCCTCGGAGTGTGATGGAGTCTCCTTCTTTGGAGGTTCTTAAGCAGAGGCTGGATGGCCATCTGTTGGGAATGCTTTGATGTGTGTTCCTGCATGGCACTGGGTGAGACTGGATGGCCCCTGGGGGTCTCTTCCAGTTATATGATTCTATGAAAACAAACCTGGGTTAAACACGAGCCTACTGTATGTGAAGCTGCCTCACCTAATCAAGTACTATCTACAACTGCGACGAGCAACTGGAAGGCTAGGAGGCTGCATTAGACCCCAGAAGACCTTGGAGTGCCATTCCCCTGCCATTCCCTCTGCAATATGTGCATGTGTGTGTGTGTGCACGCATGCACGCTCTCTCTCTCTCTCTCTCTCTCTCACACACACACATACAACCTAGAACCCCTGATTGGAGGGGGAGGTGGGACTACCAAGGGCAGCAAGTCAGTCACTAAAAACAGATGAGTCACAAATCGAGTCGAGTCAGTCCATCTTCATTGATGAGTCAAGCCCAAGGCCATTTCTGCACTACACTCTTATAGAGTGATTATTCCACTTTCAACATCCTATGGAATCCTGGGGTTTGCAGTTTCGGGAGGGGCTGGCTGGCCCCTCCTGAAACTGCAAACCCCAGGATTCCATAGGATGTTGAAAGTGGAATCATAGCGCTATAATAGGCTAGTGCGGAAATGGCTGCGATTGTGTAGATGCAATTGTAGAAATTATTACTGTAATTTCAGGAAATAATTTCTAAATTTGCATCTGTAAAAACAAATACTAGAATGGAAACATGTGTGCCTGCTGAATCATCATCATCATTATACCATCTCTTGTCCAGAGCTCATTCACATTACAGAATTATAGTGCTGTTATTCTACTCTAATTGACATGATTTTTTTCCTATGGAATTTTGCAATTGACAGTTAAGAGAGGGCCATTTAGAATTCTCAGCCAGAGAGTTCTAGTGTCTCACCAAACTACAAATCCCAGAATACCACAGGATGGAAATACGGTGGTTAAAAAGGAATGCTGAGGCTATAACTGGGCAGTGTGAATGAGTCCATCTGCTAATCCTTGATGGCCCCTGCTCCCCTTTCTTTGTGATCTTTATTTAAGACTGATCTGCCCTTCCAACAGGGACACCTTTCCCTAAAGGACTGGCTTCTGGGAAATAGGACACATTGCTTTCCGTGCAGCGGGAAGTTTGCCTGGGTCCTGTGCCTACCTATGTAGTCAAGGTCGACAGCTTTGCAGAGTTATCATCGTGATTCCACACTTTGTTGCCATATTTTGATGTACGCACATATGGACAAATATCCTTAATCTTGGAAGAAAGATTCCCTCAAAATTGCAAGGGCTGGATCTTTTCGGGAAGGAAATCCTGAAGGAGCAATTCTAGCCCTTCCCCAGCAGATGATGCTGTTACCATATGCTATAAAGGGTTGTCCGTCCTTTACGGATTTAAGAAAAAAGACCTGTTCTCTTCTGCATTTTGTTTGCTGATTTCCAAGTTATATTGGTGGCACAGCTGAGAACTGGTGTCAGTGCTGAGTGGCACATTTAGGCATTCTGTGAAATGGCATCCCTTGGATTTGGATCTGAAAGAGCCTAAAACCAATGTCTTACATACATCTTCTGAGACAGGATTACCCTATTTTGAAAAAAAAGAGGACACGTTTACTGAACGGCTACTTCAAACCATCAGTTGCTATGATAACTCTCACTTTAAATGTTGTGTGTCTTCAGGTTGTTTCTGACTGATGGCAACTCTAAGGCAAACCTATTATGAGGTTTTCTGCGGCTGAGAGCATGTGACGTGCCCAAGGTTACCCCGTGGGTTTCCATGGGCAAGCGGGGAATTGAACTCTGGTTTCCAGGGTCGTAAAACCATACTATATAAGTGATGATAATTGTTACTAGAAGTATTCCTAGCCTTCATTGTATTTAAACAACAGCAGTTTATTGACTATTTAGCAGCAACAGTTTTCAATGCCTAACTAATTATAAAAGGAGGTGTGCTCAGATTGTAACAAATAGTGCCGAGGTTGGCTCTTTTGGGGGCTTCCCTTTGTTACCCTGCATCTTGGGGGTCCCGGGAGGGGCACCCAAATTACCAAATAAAAACACAGGTTGGGGGAATTTAAGCACTCTCTTAAGCTAATGAGAGGCAGGGTAACTTTAGCTAGGATCTTTAACCCAAGGTCAGAGAGCAGGCATGCAAGTTTAAAAGTAACAAACAACAGTTTTATTGAAAAATAAACAGCAAATCTTGGGAGCAGAGTTGGAAAAAGACAAACAAATTTACGGTTGCCCAGAATCTAAAAGAGAACTATTATAAAATGTTTTATAGATGGTATTTGACACCAGATAAATTACAAAAAATTTACAATTCAGGTACTGGGCTTTGTTGGAAATGTTTAAAAGAGGTGGGTACAATATATCATATGTGGTGGACATGCCCAAAGGTCAAGAAATATTGGACTGAGATACATAACAGGATTTTTGAAATAATGAAGCTACAATTTCCTATGATTCCTGAATTGTATTTGTTAAATATGACAGATTTAGTAGACGGTATGAATATAAAGAAATATTGGAGAATATTATTATATATGATAACAACTGCACGTATTGAATACGCTAAGGTATGGAAAACACAGCAAATACCTACAATAGAACAATGGTGGGGAACCTTTATTGAAAATAAAAACGCTGACATAGTCTCTCAAAGACTGAAAGGGAAATCAGATGATGAAATTCAGAAAGAATGGCAAATTGTAGGGGATTGCTGGGTGACCTTTGATAGAAGTCTATAATTCATGGTAATATGTGGGAAAATTTCATTGTGATGGTTACGGCAGATATCATGAAGCAGGAATATGGAAATGGAAATGCTATGTACTAACGTGTAAAATAGCTGAAAAATGCAGTACAATGATATAACAATGTTAAGAGATTTTGGAAATGAAGTCTAGATCAGTTTGGAAGATTCAAGAAATAATTCATGTGAAATAGCAATAATAAGCGGTTGTTTTAATTGTGAAACTTTAATAAAATGATATTAAAAAAAGAAAGAAAAATAAACAGCAAATAAAGCAACACGCACACTGGCTAACTGAGAGATGGAAATGGAGAGTTTCAAGGGAGTGGGTAATAAGACATCTTTTCACGTAGTCCTGGAGAGAAGCGGGGATTGAAGAAGAAGAAGCTCAGCGTGGCTGGCTGAGGGGAGCTCCTTAGACAAACCGGCAGCAAGGTGGGATGGAAGTCCAAAGTAGTTCAAGGTAGTCCGAAGACCGTTTGGAACCGAGGGGTTTTTATAGGGTGGATCGTGCCTACAAGCTATGCCATGCTCGGAGAGGACAAAGGAAATTTGGAACTGGACAAAGGAGTTGGAAAAGGTCAAGTTTACATGATGGGCTTAGTGCTCAATGACAATAGTATGGCCAGTATGCAAATGGCTCGACAGAAAGGACTGGCTCAGCCCTGAACCGGGTGTCTTTTGTGTAAGAGTCGCGCTGAGCAAGGCTGGTTTGCAATAAGGCGTTCCCTGAAGCATCGAAGAGGCTTAAGTTGCCTGCCTAAGTGGGGTCTGGAATTTACAACCATTAACGGCTGCACCTGTGACGTGCTCGTCCGGAGGACCCTCGCAAACACGTGGAGTAGAATGGCAGAGAAAGGTCAGGTAAAGACCGAATTATTTGATATCAAAATGATATCTAGTGCTCTCACCAGACATAACATAACTGGAGTAACACCTTTCCCTACTCAGTCACCAGCTTCCCCCAGTCCAAACCTTGTAAGGAAACCTGGATGTTTTAAACATCTGCCCAGACAGCAATTTTAGCTCTGCCAAAGAGGGCATGTCTGGAAAAAGAGCATCCTACGTGAGAGATGTTATCCAAAACCAGGAAAGACACTTTTAAAACAGTCAATAGGTACACTTGTTCTTCCACTACTGCCTTGTTCATTTATTAGCTATTACAGTTTAAACAAATATGAATGCTACACGTCCCTGGCCTCCCATCCACTTTATTGTTGAATCAACACTCACAAGAGAATTAAGACCCAGCACTTGAAAATCAGGGGATATTCTTTGTTTCCTATTTAGTGAGGGCACAGCCCCATAATAATAGAAGTGACTGAAGACTTACAGTTACACCGAAAGGGGATGAGGTTTTCCCTTGGTAAATTAAAAAATGCAATATAAATTATGCCTTTAGCAACATCTAATTCTTCAAGTAACTAGTTATTTTGAAGCTCTACAGCAGAGAAGTGGGAAAGGACTGTTAAAGAGTCCATCAGTAGCGTTAATAATTATTGTAATATTTTTCAATGTATGAGGCATCTCGCAAAGTCAACTCTCACCCACGGAAGATCATGCTACAAAAGCATGTTTACCTGTTTCAGCAAAAACAAGAGTGTTGTGAATTATATTATGCACAGCACAGCTATCCCCTAGAATAGTGCACTTGTTATGCCTTGGCAGCCCATTTCAATAAATTGTAGTCTCCGCCGCCATGTCCTTTATTTGGGGAGAAAAACATTGCCCCATCACAAAGCTTCTCTGAGCTATGAAGAGACTCTCCACATCGACAGAAAGAAAAGCAGGGTGTCTGGCCAGCCCCTGTGCCCGACCTCTTCATTGCATTGTGCCCCGTTACCCAGCTAGATGCTCTCCATGGATCCCAAGATCTGGTTTGGTCCCAGCTGAAGACACAGGAAGGAGCAAGTGATGCTTCCTGTCTCTCCTTCAGATGGATTTGGGACAGAACTGGATTTCTACACCAGGCACGCTGTCTCCTTGTAGAGAGGGACACAAGAAAAAGGGAGAGAAGAGCATGTCCACTCAAGGTTCAAGAAGCCACCTAGTGTGAGTGGGGCTAGGGTTCTTGCCACTTGAATTGGAGGCTGTGTGTGCCTATGTGTGCAAGAAAGACTCTTTTTTAAAGCTTGTGGGCCAATGGCAGCCAGAAGTCCAGCTTGTTTCTCAGTCCTTTCTTCAACTCTATGATTTCCCCATCCCTTAAAATCCCAAGACAGGAACACCAACACTGTGGGTATTCAAGAACTGCATTGAGTTATGATGTCCTCTGATGGCTTATACTGTATCCTATTCTTGTCACTATTCAATTTTTTTGAGGTACCCCAATTGTCGTTGCTCATACCCCTATGGGTTTGCATACCTCATGCTGGGAACCACTGCCCTAGAATAATTGTTAGTGTTTTACTACTAATGGCTTTATTAATGTGTAACTTGCCTTGGATTTCTTTCTTTTTTCACTTTTTAGCAGCTTCCCAAACCTGGTGTTTTTGATTTTCAGCTTCTATTATCCCCCCTCCAACATGGCTGTTCAATACATCTGGAGTCCACTAAAGGACATTATTTTAAAAACAGGCAGATGAGAACTATAGTAGTTAGTAGGTAATAAAGACATTAATGAGAAATGGTGCTGACTATTACATTTAAAGCCATAAATGTTTGGGATCAGAGTTCTGTGGTATTTTAACTACTATCCTATCTGTTTTCTCTTAAGTATAATTTGTAAGTTAACTGTTAAAAATTATTATGATTTGTATTGCGCTTTTCATTTATATTGTTAAGCAGCTTGGGCAACACTCGGTGAAAAGGTGGGCTATCATATTTTAAAATGGACACTAGCTAGGAAACTGAAAGCAAGGCTTCAGTCTGAGTTTCCAAAATGGCACCAGCATATCTCTTTGGTGACAAACACACAGAAATCGGTTGCTTGGTCATAAACAGGAAATAATATTACACCACAGTAGGTTCATTTCAATGATGTGCTGGGCTTTGTAACGGCAGAAGCAACGTGTGCTACCATTTTGTACCAACAGTGTTGGAGAATGATTGGATTGAACTATGATGGCATGTTGGACAGTCCTCCCACTCATCCTGATACCCCTTAAGTGAACTGGAAAAATTAATTTCTCCAACATTTCTGATAGTAGAAAGTCTGCTGGAGCAGTATTTTGAGTGCCAGAAGGAAAACAGAGGAAGATAGGTCCAGTGGTCTGAGCTATTGTGAGGCAGTCTTGTATGTAACAGCTTATATTTGTAGTTGTTGTGTGCCTTCAAGTCATTTCCAACTCATGGTGACCTTAAGGCGAACCTAGGACAGGGTTGTCTGAGGCTGAGAGTTTGACCTGCCCAAAGTCACCCAATGGGTTTCCATGACTGAGGCCATTTCCGCACTAGACTGTTATAGCGTTATTATTCCACTTTCAACATTGTATGGAATCCTGGGGCTTGCAGTGCCAGCCCCTCCCGACACTGCAAACCCCAGGTTTCCATACGATGTTGAAAGTAGAATGATAGCACTATAACCGTCCAGTGCGGACAAGGCTTCAATGGGGAATCAAACCCCGCTTTCCAGGGTCATAGTTCAACGTCCAAACACTATACCATGCCGGCTCTCAAACACAGCCTATACCAGCTACCTTCAAAGCAGAGTAAAATACCTGTTGGTACAACCAAGGAAAAAGAAGGTAAACAGATGTTCCATATGCACTAGCAAAGGAGAAACATGTAGGAAATGACTATACCGCCTGTAAAAACACACTCTCTCGCTCATCGCAAACTCTCTCACAACTTCAGAAATGGCTAGAGTTTCCTTAGCCACCTGTACATTTTCTTAGGTCATGGAGCGATTCTGCTGGACAGAATGATTTTGTCCTGCCAACAGCTTGCAGCTCTCCATCCCAGAACTGGAGGAAATTCCTGGAGTCCCATGATAAACGCATGCACGGCGAAAGAAAATGCAGGCTGAGTTGGGCCAAGTGGCGGCCTGTGCATCTTTGTCCACACTTATTGCTTGTATGATGGATGAGTTCTAAAGAACGCCCTCTTCCAAGAAGATTTGTCTGGCAAAGGAGAGGTCTCAATATTAATATATGCTGTCTCTGCGTGCTAAAGCTCTGCTTCTGCCTTAACTTGGGAAACAGGCAAAAGACCTTCTCACAGTGGCTGAGGTCCCAGATCAGCTACGTAGCTAATTAGTATCAATTAATTAGTACCTCCTGGCTCTACACCCTGCTCCAGTCTTGCTTTACTGGCCAACATCTGTTGTAAGCAATGAAAACTTATTCTCCTATTGATCAGAGTGCAGCATAGTGATATTTGCACCCTCTCCCTCCAGCAAGAAATGCAATAAAGTGCTAATTTTTTTTATAAATTGTAACAGTAGCCATATGTAACCTGTAATGTGTGCATGTGTGTGTTGGAGCTGTAACAATTACTATCTTTCAAAAGTAATTATCACTTAAATTTTGAATCAAACCCTTTAAAAGAAAGCTGGAAGTGTATCTATACATAGATTATTTATAAATGGAGGTTATCTTATATAACAGTGGAATTTTGTGTGTTTGTAGATAAACATGTAAGAGAAAAACATGATCCTAGTCAGTCAGAGGGTAAACACTGAATCCATTTATAATGTTCAGATTGGATAAATAATCTATTGTGGTAAATTTGTTTTCATTTTATTTTCTTGACACCTTGCAAAAATATTAGCTTTGTCTTGTTAATGTCATCAATAAAGTTTATTGTAAGGGAACAACAACAAAAGTAACTATCAGCTGTGGTGACCTTGGGCTCATCACATTCTCTCAGCCCCAGAAAACCTCATTAAGGTTGCCATAAGTCAGAAACAACTGGAAGGCACACAATAACAACAGCAAATGAGCCATGTGCCAATGAGTAACCTCATCGGTGTCATTACTGCACTGATCTCCTTTGCATTTGTGTGCACCGTGTTAATCTAAGTATCTAAGTACATGCCCTGTGAAGAACGCCTTAGGGAGCTGGGGATGTTTAGTCTGCAGAAGAGAAGGTTAAGAGGGGACAGGATAGCCATGTTTAAATATTTGAAGGGATGTCATGTTGTGGAGGGAGCAGGCTTGTTCTCTACCGCTCCAGAGACTAGGGAGATTTCTGCATGACACTCTTATAGCGCGATGATTCCACTTTCAACCTCCTATGGAATCCTGGGGTTTGCAGTTTCGGGAGGGGCCAGCTGGCCCCTCCCGAAACTGCAAACTCCAGGATTCCATAGGAGGTTGAAAGTGGAATCATCGCGCTATAAGAGTGTTGTGCAGAAATGTTCCAGGACAAGGAGCTATGGATTCAAGCTGCAGGAAAGGAGATTCCACTTGAACCTCAGGAAGAACTTCCTGACGGTCAGAGCTGTCGGGCAGTGGAATATCCTGCCTCGGTGGAGTGTGGTAGAATCTCCTTCTTTGGAGGTTTTTAAGCAGAGGCTGGATGGCCATCTGTTGGGAATGCTTTGATGGGTGTTCCTGCATAGCAGGGGGTTGGACTCGATGGCCCCGGGGTCTCTTCCAACTCTATGATTCTGTGATTCTGTGCCAGCATGTCTTTCATCTATGAAAAGATAAAGGCTGGCACCACTAGACTGTGTCTATGTAATCCAGAGCTTCAGCTTCGGGCTTTGACATTTAAAAGGCAGGTAGGTCCTGCTTGTGGCAGGATCACTCCCACTCCCTCGTGTTTATTTCCTTGTTCTGTCATTGATGGCTCCATATAACTGCTGCCTTGCAGCACAGGGGTTGTCTACAAAGGGAATGTGTAGATGTGACTGCCACCTTACTGTGTTCCAGAAGCCAGGCTTTCATTTGCTTGATTTGAATCCCATTGATTAATTGTGTGTGAGAAGTAAATTTTTGCCTGCAAGCAAAACCTCCACAGCCCTGGCCAAGGTTGAAGTGCCGGTGATTAAGAGTTCTAAGGATTCGAGCTGTCTTAATTTTTTTTTTTAAGGGCTGGAAATGCTCAGCTGGGGCTTGGGGGACTGAGAAGAGGAGGTGTTCCATTATCTGGCTGGCTGGCCAGGAATTCCCTTCCAGAGAAACCTCTTAATGTAACAACAGTCAAGTCAGCTTGCTGGTAACCTCTCCAGGGACCTTTAAAGCTGTCAGCTTGCCTGAAGACTTGAGAGTGAGTGGAGGAAACAGGTGGACTCCAAGGACCGGGGAAGGATTGCTGTGTTCTAAAAACAGCTGATGGAAGGTTTTTCCATCACTTAGGCATCACTTTTCAGAGTATGATAATGAGCTTGGATTTTGCCTGTTCTTGGGGAGCTCAACAGAGGACTAAAAAGATGGAGACAATAGCAACAAAAACAACACACATACACACACAGCTCCTGCAAGGTTTTCCACCTCTTATTTTGCTAGACCCATGTTTTGCACCAGGCATTTCTGTCAGACCCTATGCAGACGCAACTCAAAATTACAGCAGAGAATTTATTGGCAAAACTCTCGGATACCTCCAGCCAAGCCTATTACAGCATTAATTCTCGCCCTGCGGCTTAATACAGCGTCTCTTGGCTTCCAAGGGAACTCCAGCAGTCTTTTCTATTGTTTAGGGAGCTCAACCATTACAACCTCATCTGGCTCACGTGTGCAAGAGACGCTTCCAAGCCCGAAGATGTGTTAATAGAGAGTGACCCTTGGACGAGGCCTGTTATAGTTTGCCTCTGTTTTATAGCCTCACCGGGAGACTGCCTCGGTTACTTCCTCAGCTACCTCCAAGAAGAGGAAGGCTTGGGTTGGGGATGTACCATTGGGATATGCAGGGATGGCTCAGCTGTCACTGTAGAGCATGAAGAGTAGTGGAGTTTATAGCCTGATAATAGGTGCCTCCAAGGGACCCATTCAGCACTGGTATCCTGTTTCTCTTTTTTGGCTTTGATGGTAAACTGAGTTTAATCCAAGGAAGTAAAATCTGCTTGCAACACTAGATCGGTAAAACTAGAATCACTCCTGCTGTCTCTTGACATGGAGAGCAGTATTCCTAGTATTGCCACTCCTCTCTCTCTTCCTGTCCCAATTTTTACTTTCACAACATTTATGCCAACCTATCAGCATCAAAATGCTTTAATGGCTTCCCGCTGTTTCAGTGAAAGCACCAGAATCTGTTGCTAATACTCACGCAATACCCTGACTGGAGACGTAGGAGAGCTAGAAATACCACTTAGCACAGCTTTCTCTTGCTTCTATCCCCCTTCCCATAAATCTAATGGGCCTTCATCTAGATACTATAGTTCTTCCTCTAGGTGGGTTATAGTGGCACATACTGGCCAAGATCCCACATTTGCACCAAGCTCTGCATGTTCACCTCTGTACCCTCTCACTGCCCAGCTGCTCCTCCTGTTGTCATATACTGGTGAGAGGAGAAGGTTGGAGGAAGCAGTTCAGACTCCAGAGAAGCAGCAGATCTCAATTCAGGACCTTTCTGGAATGGCATCCCGGCATGGGGACGTGAGAGGAGCAGGACTGTGATGACACTTCTGCAAGATGTCATTGCAGTCCCATCCTTCTTGTGTTGCCAGCCAGCGTAAATCACTGGTGGATTTTCTCCATCAATCACCCCTGATTGTGCAATGCTCCCCCACTTACCTATCATGTGGAAGGGCTGGAAGTGCGATGGAGGTGCTTCCTGCCCCTGTGCAGCATGGGAAAGAGCCCACTGTGGAAGGAAGAGATGTGTCCCTTGCGTTCCCTGCTGCAGGGAGCCAGTCCAGTGTGGAGGGGAGGGTTTCCGTTGTGCTCCCTTGCTAGCTGAGGCACTGCCAGGATCGCAACCACAGGGTGATGGGCTAAGGTAAGGTGTGGAAAAGTCCTCCGTCATGGAGGAGAAATGAGGGCACTTTCTCAAATGTGCACACCTCCCTTTTCCTTCCCCAGGAGTCCAGAGCAGCCAGATTGTCACGATCGGAATTGCTGTCTCCTCTCTTCCTTCTGGTGAGTGGGAGCAGCACCAGCAGCCCTTCCCACGGCTTAACTGCAGCCAGGCATTGGAAATTTTTGGAGAGAGTGCAAAGGCAGGAATTGGCCTCTGTGCCCCATCCAAAGAGGGATTTATCCAAAGAGTCCCCAGTAGGATGTTGGTCATAATGGGAGAACTGCAAGTAGTCAAAGGTAACCTGAGATGAGACGATGTGACTGGCTGGAAAAGACAATAATCCTTAGTAAAATAGAAGGCAGTAGGGGAGAAAATAGAAGTTTACATGAGTTGATTCCATCAAGGAAGCCACAGTCCTAAGTTTGCAAGACCTGAACAGGGCAGTTGGTGATTGAAACTCTTGCACAGTTCTCATTCATAGGGTCACCGTAAGTCGAAGTTGACCTGATGGCAGTTAACAGCAACAACCAGCAGATGCCAAAAAAAGGGCAACAAATTGTTAGTTATTTGGGAAAAAAAGAAGAAGCATTTTTAGTGCTTGGGAGAGGAGCCTCTGGGATCTTGCAAGTTGACTTGAGGGCAAACAACAACAAAGCAGTCTATGCATGCTCAAATGCAGCCCCAGTGATGAGTGACAAGACATTCCATTGCTGTTTGTGGGATGTTGCATATTTCACCAAACTAGGATTGCTAGCTCAGGACTATCCCAATCATTATATAATGCTGGCCTCTCTGGCCCTTTCAGCAGCACCCTCCCATCCTGCCATGGGGAAGGGAGAAGGACAGGACTGCAATGATGCTTCTGTATGATATAATTGCGGTCCCCTCCTTCTCCTGTACCCAGGTGGTGCAATCATGGGTTAAATCATTGAGGGGCTTTCCCCATCAATGACCCATGATTGCACCACAATGGCTGCACGTCTTGCCCCAGCGCAGCCTGGGAAAGTACCCGGCTGAGCTGTGGAAGGAAGCAGTGTGTTCATCACGTTCCCTTCCATGGGAAACCCGTCCCATGAGGAAGGGAACGCTGCTGTTGCGCTCCCTTCTCGGCAGAGCCACTGCCGGGATTGCCACTGGATACCACTGCAAGAAGGTAACCTGTGGAAAGGGCCTCTGTTTCTTTAATAGATTTCTGATCATCTTTACTCCCAGTAAGGCAGGAATACTAGTAGAGCTGTATCTGAATTCAAGTGTAGGTTAGTGTGCTCACTTGAAGCAGAGAAACAGTGACTGGAATCCCATATGACACAGCATAGCATATTTCAAACAACGCTACATCTCTGGACTTACTGTTAAGCTGCCACCCCACCTCCCCATTCTGTGGGTGGTGGAGAGTGGAGGAGATTAAAGAGGCATCTCGACGTCCTCACAGCCAGACATGAAACGGTTACATCATTTGTTCGGACCTCGAGAGGATCTTTGTGAAAGATGTAATCGTTTTGCGTTTGGCCACGGGGACACAGCCAGATGCTTCTTGGATCCTTCGACCGGCCACAGGATGGCTGTGGGAAGGGGTTGCAACAGCTCAATGGTAACTGGGTTGTTGTAGAAGCAGGAAGGGAATACTAACATCCACAATCACCAAAAAGGACATAGGTTGCTGTAAGGTGGACTTAAATCTCCACATGCCACCAAGGCCATTTCGGCACAACACTGTGGCCATTTCCGCACGAGCCTGTTATAGTGCAATGATTCCACTTTCAACATCTTCTGGAATCCTGGGGTTTGCAGTTTCGGGAGGGGCCAACTGGCCCCTCCTGAAACTGCAAACCCCAGGATTCCAGAGGATGTTGCAAGTGGAATCATCGCGCTATAACAGGCTCGTGCGGAAATGGCCACTGTTATAGTGCTATTATTCCACTTTCAACATCCTATGGAATCTTGGGGTTTAGGGAGGGGCCTTTAGAATTGTCACCCAGAGAGCTCTTTGGCCTCAGTAGACTACAAACCCCAGAATTCCACAGGATGTTGAAAGTGGAATAATAGCACTATAACAGTATAGTGCATAAATGGCCTAAGAAGATGCAGTCAGTGTGTGTGCATAATGGCATCAAGAGAATATCATCCTCAAGCAATTCAAGCTACGTGTTATAGGTAAAGGCAACTCATGTTAAACTCAATATGGAAAAAATAATTTTATTATTATTATTATTACTTTAAACATATTGAACCTTCTTTAATTTCTAAAATGGAATGATCTCTTTTAATTTACAGTTGGTTCTGTTATACTTGAATATATTTTTGACATGTTTTAGCCAGTACCAGGAGGAAAACACACACACACTCACTCACTCACACACACCCACACACTCACACACCCCACACACAGAACTATTACCATGGCTACAGTTCATATGTAAATTAACTATAGAAAAAATATATACACTTTTTCACTCTGTATTGAAAAACAACATTGCATTGTTGTCTCGTATTAGAATAAAATATCAATATTCAACTGCAAAGGGGATTTTCTTTAAAAAAAACACAAAGAAAAAAAAAGAAAGCACCATTTGATAGCAAGAGTTTACACTCTGTGTGTGACAAACTGTGCAATTATCAATGTACAGTACTTCTAAGAACAGTACATAAAATATCGTTTTACACCATGGAAATACCACAACTGCAATGCAAGCGCATTGTGCTGAGAGTGAACAACCAAAAACATTGCTGTAGCTAGTCTGAAACCACAGTTGTTTATTCCCCTGATTGCCATGCAGTGGCCAATGCTAGATCACTGCTGTAATCTACTTAGATTGGATTCCTTCAGGAGCTTCCTCAGTGAGCAAAATAGTAGTGATGGAGAAGCATCCCTGAATGATAGCTTGCTCACCGATATGAGTCTTCCCAACTATCCAGATTGCAGGAGATGCTGGAAAGCTAGGGCTTTTCCGCACTACACGGTTATAGTGCTATTATTCCACTTTCAACCTCCTATGCAATCCTGGGGTTTGCAGTTTAGGGAGGGGCATTGAAAATTCTCAGCCAGAGAGCTCTTTGGCCTCAGGAAACTACAAATCCCAGAATTCCACAGTATATGTGAAATAGAATAATAGCACTATAACAGTATAGTGCAGAAAGGCCCCTGGATTTGGCAGAAAGGTTGCTAGGAAAAATGTTGCCTGAAAGCAGCTCTGAAAACCACTGAGTTTTTAAGATCATGGTGCTGAATTGTTGCATTTATACAGAAATGCCTGCACAGCACTGAAAAGGAATCATGCAGATTACAGGTGGGAATCATGCAACCCTCCAGATTTTTTTTTCCAACTGCGACTTCTAGTGTTTGTCACTATTTGCTATGCTGGCTGGGAGCTACTAGGAGCCTGCAGTCCTATAATGTCTGGACGACCTTGTGATTTCACCTCTGATCTCTGGGAGTTATGGGGAAGACTCGTGGGATAGCGCTTGTTTAGGAAACGAAAGTGGGAAGATATCTGAAATGGTTTTGCCTCTCTGTTCACTTTCAACTGATCAAAGAGGGCTCTTAGCTCATGGTTAGATCCCAGAAACTTTCAAAGTGCACCTTGGTGAGATTTATTGCAAAAACAACCAATTAGAACAGTAAATGCTTGTGCCCTCTCAAAAATTGTTTTGCAAAAAAAAAAATCCTTGCTTACATTCAGTAGATTTTTTTTTAAATACAGCATAGTCTATAGAACAGTGGTTCTCAACCTTCCTAATGCCGCGACACTTTAATACAGTTCCTCATGTTGTGGTGACCCCCAACCATAAAATTATTTATTTATTATTTACAATGCCCCCCTGGCAAAGGCCACCTCGCCAACCAGGAATGGGGGGGCGGGCAGGGAGGGAAAGAGGAGCCGCGCATCTCCCCCAGGAAAAAACTCCGAGAACCCCCCCCCGGGCTCTGCTTCTGCTTCGCTCTCGTTTCTGCTGGGGGGGGCAGTATGGGGAAAGTTTCCAGAGTGTCGACCCTGGCTTGCCAAAGGGGGCAGGAGGACGCGAGTGCATGGCCTGTGCTTGCGCACCACCACCGAGGAGGGAATGGAGCTTAAGACCATCAGAAATACATATTTTCCTATGGTCTTAGGCGACCCCTGTGAAAGGGTCGTTCAACCCCCAAAGGGGTCCCGACCCACAGGTTGAGAACCACTGCTATAGAAAAACCTTGGGTCAAAGCAAGAAAACAACTAGCCTTGCATTCCTTTTATCTGGGAATTTCACAATAAATGCATGAAGAGGGCAGCCTTTCACCAGTCTGGTTCTCAGCATATAGTATTCCACAGCGCACAGCCTCTGTACACGGAGGATGCACTGAGCGACAGCGGTTACATCCATATGCTGCATGAATTTGTCTGACCTATCCTAAAAAGCCATCTAAGCTGGTGCACATGAACTCCATCTTGGTATCTGCAAGAGGAGAAGGGCTAGTGTTTCAGTAATGCAAGACTAAAAACCTCTACAAGCACATGGTTCATAGTTCTTTGACTTGCAGCCTAAGCCATGACATTGAGATCTGTCTGGGCCTTTCTACCCTATACTGTTCTACTGCTAGTATTCCACTTTCGACATCCTATGGAATCCCGGGGTTTGCAGTTTAGGGAGAGGCAATTAGAATTTTCAACCAGAGAGCTCTTTGGACTTGAGAAATTACAAACCCTAGAATTTCACAGGGTGTTGAAAGTGGAATAATAGTACTATAACAGTGTAGTGCGGAAAGGCCCTATGTCTGCTTGATTTCTGGTTTTTGGGTGTCTGTGTGATGTTTGAATATGGTATCCCAGGGTGGGTGTGTTGCGGTAAACAATATGGCTTTTTAGAGCAGAGGCCAACAGCTGTTATCATGTATGGATGTGACCTCCTAGAAAGCTGGTGAAGAATGTTACCTCCTGATTCCTGCATCCCTTGAGTGTAAGGCAGACATTTTGCCTGCATGCTTTAACACAATGTGTACAGATCATATGCCCATGGAAAAATCCTGCTCATAGCATCGTTTCCCTTAGGACATAAATGCTGGAAGGCAAACTTTGAACAAACAGCACTGGGGTTTCAGAGCAACTCTCAGAAATGCTATTTCATTTCATCAGTTCCTCTTTCTGACTTCACATGAAAGAAGGAATTCTCCCCATTGGAGCAGACACCACAAATGATGCCCAAGTTGCAGCAAGAGTTGGAAGAGAAGAAACATAAAAGGAGGAGAAGCAGTAACCGGAAGTGTTGAAGTTAATACTCTTCTCATTACTGGTTCCACCTCCATTCCAAAATATTAGCACCAGAAAACCTCAGCTACCGCCAACCCCAATCATTTACAGATTAATTCCATTCCTGCAATCTAAGGTGGACATAGAGGCCCTGGTCCATACACAGCCACAGTCTGACTCCCCATTCATTTCAAAGCAAAAAGCAACATCACATCAGCGTAACTTTCTGTGCTCAGAGCTGCCCCTTGCACGGAAATTAATGCGCCACATATACAGGAATTTCACGGAGCTGCTCTGGCACATGCTTACAGAGTAAGGCCTTCAAGTGTTTTTTCTTTTTCTTTTTCTGCAGCCCAGTCGGGTTGCTGTACTTGGGCTGGCAGAAAATTTAACATGTGCATTTGGCCTGGTTTCTGATGAGCACTGCTGTGTGTACGAAGAAGCTCTTCAAGTTCTGTTTGGACTAATGGGATCATTAAAATTTGGCCCAAATGTATACATTGCAACAGTGGTGCCACAAGTGAGGCACCTTTATTCATTCATTTCTTCTAAAGGGGGAAAGGCAAAACAGAGAGGAAGAAGCAAGCTAGTTCTTAATTCGATTTTTCTTCTTTTCATTCCTTTAAAATGATACTTAATGTAATGGTGGCAGCAACTGCAGTGGGTTTTTTTCTGCAGAGATTTTCAGAAGCATTCACTTACGGCTGTTTGGCTTTCAGGAGCTTTTCTAGCAAAGCCTTTCATTAATGCCTCTCCCTTTCAAGCTACCCATCCTCCCCGCCCACATTTTCGGGCTGGGAACTGAACCTAGAAGCCAAGACTGAAGCATTAAGTAATGTCTCTATCTACACTGAGTTATTTACCAGAGACTTACTCTATTGAGGTACATGTAACTTTAGTCAATTTAGTCACTTTTCAAATCTTTCCTTTAAAAAAAAAATGGTAGCAAGCCATCCAGTGGCTGGAAATACTCTATATATTACTGAGAGAGAAAAAAGTAGCAGTGTCAAGGCAACATAAAATTATATGCAATTGGCTTCGAGATGAATTCTTCTTTTTTTGGTGGTGGATTGCTTTGATTCATCCAGTTTGCAAAAGGAATTTCAAGTCCTACTAGGTAAGTTCAGCAACTCACAAGAGATCTGGTAAACAGACCCCGTCCCCTTGCATCTGCCATGTAATCTGGTTTGCTGGATTAGGCCAAGGTCTAGCTGGTCAAGCATTCTGTTTTTAATAGTGGCCAGCCAGGAGCCACTTGTGCGCACTGGTAATGGCCTTCTCCCATTGTTGTCGGTAAAAAGCACCTCCCATTCAGAAGCACAGTGCCTCCGACCTTAGCCGTTCTATTTTGCTCTCATGGCTATCAGCCTTCGATAGGCCCTATTCCCCATGAACGTGTCTAATCTAATCTATGTGGCTATTGCCACACCGTGTGGCAGTGAATCCCATAAGTTAATGATACACTTTACGAAGAGGTACAGATGACCTTTAAGACCCTAGGGAAGAAAGGCGGGCTTCATTAACTCTTCTGTTGCATCTTGCTGGCATAGAAGTCTCTGCAGGTCTGGCAACAGCGCTGGTACCACCTCATGTCCTGGCAGAGGTTTTTCTCTCGGATTACCCGACAGTAAACAGTCCATTGGTCTCCTGTGCATTTATACGTCAGAGCAGCTTTGCATTCGTGTTTTTGTTTTGGAAAGGAAGACAGAATATTGGGAGGGGGGGAAATAAAAGAAATTACAAGTTTTTCTTGAGAAGGAGATGGGATGGCCATCATTATAGGCAAAGTTAAGCATAATACAGAACAGTTCAGATTTATGGACAGAGAAAACCCCATGATACGTTTATCTTAGGTTTTCCATAAGTCAGAAATGACGTGAAGGCACATAACAACAACAAAGCTGTTTTATAAAAGACTAGACCAGTAGTCTAACTAGCCTGTTTTCACCCACTGCAACTGGTGGGGGGTCTCCAAGGTCTTTCCCCATCTCTGCTGCCAAGATCATTTTAACTGGAAATTGTTGTGGTTGTGGCTGTGTGCCTCCAAGTCATTTCTGCCTTGTGGTGGCCCTAAGGTAAAGCTATCAGAAGGTTTTCTGGGGCTGAGGGTATGTGATGCACCCAAGGTCACGCAGTGGTTTCCATGGCCAAGTAGGGAATTGAACCCTGGGCTCCAGTGTTGTGGTCCATCACTCACACCTCTACAGCACACTAGGACAAAGTGAGGTCTTTCTGCATGCAAAACATATAAACTACTATGGGATGGTGTCTCCCCAATCATTCAAGCCACTTCATGTACACATATGGTCCGTACAAAAAACAGGGAGACTAGTCAGAATGACTATGACTTTGGCCATTTCTGCACGAGACTGTTATAGCGCTATGATTCCCCTTTCAACATCCTATGGAATCCTGGGGTTTGCAGTTTCGGGAGGGGCCAGCCGGAAATGGCTTTTGTGTATGCCAGGATACGTTTTCCGGGGTAGTCTAGTATACAAAATCCATGAAAGAATGATACCTTTATTGGGTTAACTAGAAAGCACACAATCCATCATGGAAGCTTTCAGAGCTTCACTGGCTTCTTCATTAGGCAATGATGTAAAAAATCATACAGGAGAACAAAAGTGATGATGTTAGAACCACAGGCCTACATTTTGTCGCTGACGTGACTTCTGTTGTCAGTTAAGACGGTTTAGAGGGATATCAGCCATTTCCACACTAGCCTGTTATAGTGCTATTATTCCACTTTCAACATCCTGTGGAATTGTGGGGTTCGCAGGCCCCTCCCGAAACTGCAAACCCTTGGATTCTATAGGATGTTGAAAAGAGGAAAAAGTAGGATACATAATTGGGTGAATCTTATGCCCAAAATGTATTTTGTCCAAAAAAAAATTTTTTTTTCACAGAAGTCCCAAAATATGAGGAAATGGTTTACAAAAATGTGTAAAAATTCTTGTCATCTACCAGCAGGAAGCAAACTTGATTTTTTTTAAATTTCTCATACATGAGAATGAAATGAGCAATGATTCTTAACATTCCTACTGATTTTGGTTTGTTTCTCAGGAATGACAAATGAGTAGCCCCCTGAGTTCATACTTACCCAGCCTTGGAGAGGTGATGGTGTTGACATTGATCTTCTCATTGCAGGCCTCCTGGTGACACTGCCGGTAGGCTGCAGGCTTGGAAAGGATGGGACACTCATTGCCGTGGCGACCTGTGACTTTGTGCATGCACTGTACCACCCGAGACTGAAGGCCTTTACCACAAGTGGAAGAGCACTGCAGAAAAGGAGAAACTTTGGTCAATCGTATCTAGCAGATCATAGCAGGGATGGTGGTGTTGAGAGAATAAAATGCATTACAAAATAAAATTGTGCAAGAAAGACAGAACTTTTACAGCCATTTTACTACACTTTCTTTCATCTATGGCCATTTCTGCACTAGCCTGTCATAGCGCGATGATTCCACTTTCAACATCCTCTGGAATCCTGGGGTTTGCAGTTTCGGGAGGGGCTGCAAACCCCAGGATTCCAGAGGATGTTGAAAGTGGAATCATCGCACTATAACAGGCTAGTGCGGAAATGGACTATATTTGGAATTTAGGGAGACACATTTAAAACTCTCAGCCAGGATGCTCCAGTGCTTCACCAGACTACAAACCCCATGGTTCAATACGGGGTTCCCATGGCAGTTATAATGAAATAATAGTGTTATATCTATGTAATGTGAATGAGACCAAAGTTCTTTTGAATCTTGCAGATGGCTGGAATCTTGCCATTTCCCTTACAAGCACATGTTTACCTTACGTATAAATGCAGTTAGTCCTTCACACTGTGGGTCTAATTTTCACAGACTAATTATTTGCAAGTTACTCCAACCCCTGCCCTCCCACCTCAAGCACTTCTTTTCCAGGGGAAGCTTCCCTTTGGGTGGCCCCAATAAGGCCATGAAGTCCTTTAAAAAATGCATCTCTCCTCCTCCTCTTCCTCCTCCACCAGACACTGCCTTACCAGCTATGGATGGATTGCAGCCAAGTTTCTTATCACCACAAACCCTCTCCCGATGGGTGAGAGAGAGGAAGTACAGGGCCACCACGCTGATCTACCTCTTTACTTCTCTCTTTCCTGACCTGGTTTGGACTCTGGGTGTCCATTTTCCCTGCCATGCTTTGATATTTGCGATTTTCCCACTTTTGGGGGGGGGTGTCCCATGCCTTGAGCCTTAGCAGATGTGAAAGGCCAATTGTACATACTTTTTCTGGGTGTTGTGGGAAATGGTATTCCTTTCCTTCCTCCACAGCATCCAAAGCCCCTGCCACACCGCACAGTCATTGTATGCTTCATGGGGAGTAAGCAGGACTGCGGAAGTGGCTGGCTATGTCCTAAGAGCCAGATGCAAAACAACATCAGCTCTGATATGTTCTTGGTTCCTCCCCACTTCTCAGCACTGCTGTAATAATTTTGCTCCTGGCCAATGGGACACAGCCAGATGCTTGTGCAATCCTGCCTGTTCCCCGCATAGCACAGAGTGGCCACTGAAAGAGGCCATTCATTAAGTTGACGAGGTATATGCCTCAGCCTAGCTGAAGATCGAATATGCTACGCTGAACCATGGAGGATTCAGGCTAATGTCTGTTCCCCAATTTCTGTGTGCCCCCTCCCCAGAGTGACCCTGCTGCCTTCTTCTCACCACTAAAGAAATGCACCCCCTTTACAGGACTGCTAACACACTGCCTCTGCTCCACCTGGGTCCTTTTTGCATGGCATTTGCCATGCAAAAGGGCCTCTCAAGCATTGTGCGATTGTGAGGAGCAATCTGCATGACGCACTTGCAATCACGCAACGCTCCAGGACCTGGCAAGCGCCATTTGCGCACTTTTTCACTTTCAGCTTTCAGTCAAAAATGGTGCACTATCGGCATTGCTCCAGGGCCCCGCATACACTTGCCGTGTGTGCGGAGCCTCTGGGGCTGCAGCAGTTGCGCTTCCTGCCCCAGCGTGATCCCTGCACCCCAGTGCTGAAAAAAGGTAAGGTGTGGAAAGAGTCCTGCTCTTCTGTGCTCCAGAAGTGAAGTGCAGCTGTGGAGGAACTCAACAGTAAATTGAGGATTTGCTATGTTTACCTCTTACTTCACACACCTATTATATTAGGCAGGTTTAGATTTTACCTCCTGTTTTGAGTTTGCACCCCATTGTTGCCATTTTCATTCTCTCCATTGACCAAATGCTTCATTTCCCAATCTGCAGGTTGGAAGTTTAACACTGCTAAATATAACCATCTCCAACGTTGGGCAGGATCTATACATATCTTTCTGGGTGGTCCTTTCAACACAAGCCCAGTGTCCAACAATGCTCAGTCCTTCTTGTAATAATTTCCAGCTTCAAAAGGGCTTGACAAACATTCACACACACACACACACAATCCTGCTGTAAAGTATGCAACGCCTATTTCCCAACATACAGTCAGTGGACGTCTTATAATCACGCTGGATGGCAGAAAACCACGTCAGGCAGTGAATACGAACTTCTTTGCTTCTTGCCAGGGCTTTCTTTTTCTAAACTTTGCCACATTAATGGATCAGCTCCTAAATCAAAATGGATGTTTGTTTACTAAGATAACTAGATATATGCAGTGATGCACACCTCTGTACTGGACATGTTTACCTGCTTTTGTACGTGCCTGCCCATTGCTATCTCTGCATCTGTTTACTCACAAAGAGGGCAAAGCATCCATTTTTTTCCATGGCTTCTGCCAGTTCTGCTTCTTAACACACAAAGAACCACCAAGTGTCTATTTTTTCTTTCCTTGCCTTAAGCTTAGTTTGATTGCTTCTCCTGGGAAACCAAGACCATCACCTAGGCTATGCAATTAGTCTTTCCGATGCCGGGAAGACAGATTTAAACATCTATCCTTAACGGCCTGGGTTTGGCAGTGAAAGAGACATCTGGCTTATTTTAAAGAGACAGAAAATCAGCTTTCCAAGAAATAAGAAATAGATACAAAAAAAAAAATGTACAAATGGGAGATTGTTGCCCATATGACACTGTACGTTCGAACAAGGGTGCTTGGAGAACTGGGGGAAACTTAAATGTGGATAGTATTGAATTTCCTTCAGAAATGTTTGAAATCAACTTCCACTAAAATCAGCAAGGCTTGTTCCCCAACGGATATGTTTAAAGCCAAAGTCCTACGCCACTCTTATAGCTTATCACACAGTACAGCTGCCCCTAGTTTTACCCTGAACCTGAAAATGGAGAGATGAATGTTCTGAAAGTCCCTGCACATAGAAAGCTAGCCTGAAACTGGTCCCTTCTCTTCTCTCACATAACTATTCCACCATCTGGACTATGCACTAATTCCTGTTCCTCCTGTAACTTAATGCCCTTACCAGAAAACACAGACCGGCTGTTCTTACGCTGTCGTGCTTTCTTCTCCCTGACACACTCATTTGTTTAATTCTTAGCTGCCTTGCAGTTTTTTCCCTTACTCTAGAAGGTTGAAATGTTCATCCAAAGGCTTAGTTACTGACAGTAAGAGCTTCAAGCCAAAATCGGCTGGTATTTTTGGCACCACCCTTTTGCCTTTTGGAACCACTTCCCACTGGATTCTGCCCCTGAAAAGTTCTATAAAAGTGAATTTGGCTCTTAAGCTGAAAGATGTCCCCTGCTCTTGTAATAAGTGATTATAAAATATGGACCCTTTTCGCACTGAGGCTTCTTGCGCGAGGGGGGAGGGTGGCTTGCGCGAGAAGCCTCCTCCGGGAGGCTGCCGCTTTCCCCCCGTTCCTTCCAATGGCGCTTCCTGCTGGCGTGTCCGTCGTGCTAGCGCCCCGCCCCTTCCTTCCGCAGGGGCCTGTGGGAGCTGTAGGCACCGTGGAGGGAAGGAAGCGCGACCCGGCCGCCTCCCCGACGCTCCGCACAGCAGGTAAGTGTGCGCGGGTGCCGGGAGCGTTGTGCGAGCACGGGTGATTTTCGCTTCGAAGCGAAAATAAAAAAAACCGTGATCGCACCGCTGCAGCCCCGTGAGCGTGGCGGAAGTGGGAGTGCATCGTGCAGAGCGACGCTCCCACTCCTGCGAGGCTCACGGGGCTATTTCGCGAGGGAAAGCCCATGCAAAAAGGGCCATGGTGAAATGGGGTATTTTAGCACTGCTTTCTACTTTACGACAAAAAAGTAAGGTTACAGTAGGTAATTTTTTAGTAAAGCATTCACAAATAAAACAATAGACAGAATCCTGTTGGTGACTTATAAACACGTGACCTGAGGTTAGCGAAAGGTTACACAAGAAGATATTCACTACCTCCTTGTACAATGTCCCCAGTGGCAGCTTGCCAGAGCCAGAGCATGCTGCAACAGCAAGCAATTTGGCCAGTGAGACGGACAGAGGAGGCCAAAAAAACTGACCTTGTCCCCCTGGCAAGTCCCAGAAGGGTGACCTCAGCTTTTACCCTGGGTTTTAAATAGCAGCCAGGAGCTACTTGGTCTATGCGCCCCCTATCCAGAAAATTGCTATGGCAGCACACTGTGTGTTTTGACTGCAGCTTCTGTCATACATTGGCTGGCATTCTGCTTGGGACCTCTTTGTAAGTAGCCTTAGGTGTGTGCAAAATTGAACTGAGTAAATTTTGCAACATCCATATGCACTCAGGGGCTGCTTTGACATGAGAACATAATGGGCATCCTTGCAAAATGGCAGAGTGACTGGCGCCCCATGGCCCTGTGCTTCCGGATAGCATCCGGAGATTGGCTAGGAAGAGCCAGAGTGCAAGACGAGTTCCCAATGTTCATCGGAAGCATGGCAGCAATCTTGCCAGGACCTGGAAGCACACATTTGCAATTCATTAACAGGGCTTTGTTGTGTTTCTGCAACATACAGATTTGTAACATTACAAAACATAGGCCATTTCTGCACTATACTGTTATAATGCTATTATTCCACTTTGAACCTCCTGTGGAATTCTGGGGTTTGCAGTTTACTGAGGGCTCTCTGGCTGAGAATTCGAAATGTCCCCTCCCAAACTACAAATCCCAGGATTCCAAAGGATGTTGAAAGTGGAATAACAGCACTATAACAGTGTAGTGCAGAAATGGCCATAGACTGTGGTGTCAGATCTCTGCCACTGTGTGCAAACACTAAAAAAAATCATTACATTAAGAGGCACACACATATAATAACAAAGCTGGGCAAAAGTATTGAATGTTCAACACTGCATTGTATGGTGCATCTGATGAGAAACTTTGGGTCAAATTGCCACTGTTTGCATCATTAAATCAAAACACTGGAACGAAAGCTTTGCCATCAATGGATATGATCTAATTTGCACACAGCACTTTGAAAGCTGTTCTTCATGGCAAAGAAAGAAAGAAAGAAAGAAAGAAAGAAAGAAAGAAAGAAAGAAAGAAAGAAAGAACAGACAGACAGACAGACAGACAGACAGACAGACAGACAGACAGACAGACAGGCAGGCGGGAGGAGCCCAAAAACCCTGAAGTTGTAATGAGAACATATCTAGTCTTGTTCTAAACCATCTTTTATGTGGAGTTTTTATGTCAAGAAGATGATTTGTTTAATTCCAAACAGGAAAAAAAATGCCTTCTCACTTTGGGGGCATGGCTCAACTTTAGAAAAAGAAATAAATTACATGAAGAAAAAAACCCTTTTGGCCAATCTAACAAATATTGCAAAATCCTTGTAGGGGGGCAGCTACCCAGCTTTCTCAATAGCCTCTAAGTTTGTATTTTAAGGCAGGATGATCTTGGGAACAAGACAGGGCCAGCTTTTCAAATGCATCTCTGTATGTAATAAAAATGATTTCATTCGGAAACATCATCAAATTCAAGACCACAAGTATTCTTGAACTTCTTAGATAGAAAGGTATGCCAAACTAGACAGGATGGGTAAAGAGAGGAGGGACTAGCATTGCCAAATATTTGCTATTCTATTTGTTTGTCGTTCAATATTCAACTCAGGTCGTGAGTTACTTATGTGCTTTGTAATTAAGGTAGAACAAGCCGATCTATTTAGAATGGAATCCTGCCAGGAAATTTCTGATTTATGGACAAGTCTGTAGACTCAAGGGTCTTCACTGTGGCCCTTTTCGCAGCACCAGCGCTTGCGCGACGGAGGAGGGCGGCTCACGCGAGAACCCTCTCCCGAAACGCCGCCGCTTCCCCCGCCTCCTTACTGCACGTGGAGTCTTCTTGTGGGACGGGCGCCCTTTAGCCAAGCCCCCAGCTTCCGCAGCGCCCCCTAGGAGCTGTAGGCGCCGCGGGGGGCGGAAGTGGGGAGGAAGCGCGACAGGCCCGCCTGTGACGGCGCTCTGCACTCTGGTAAGTATGGGACACCGCCGGGAGCCTTGCGCAAGCACCGTTTATTTTCGCTTCAAGCCGAAAATAAAAAAATCCGCGCTCGTGCCGCTTCAGCCCCGTGAGCGCCGCGGAAGTGGGAGTGTGTCGTGCAGAGCAACGCTCCCACTCCCGCAAGGCTCACGGGGCTATTTTGCAAGAGAAAGTCCGTGCGAAAAGGGCCTGTGATACAGCCTTCTGAGAGCACATTTAATGGATATTTAACTCCCCATGGAAAGTAAAAATAACTTGAGAATCCATGGAGCTAGAGAGCACGACGTGTATACTGAATTTCCTCACTCAATTCAGCAGAAGCTAGAGAGCTTGTATGGCACTGCTAGTCATTTAAAAGATTTGGGTCCCCGGCCTGCAGAATTCAAACCTACTTACAGTGTTTTCAAACTGATATGCATCTACATTATACTTGTAGGAATACTCATGAGACTGTAGGAAATAGGCACTGACCCCGAATCAAACAACACAGACCAGTCATGGCCTAGTTATGTTTTAAGCACTTCTGAAAGACTCTTCCAAGATTACCGAAGAAAGGTGATACAGAACAACAGTGGAAATGTTGGGGCTTATCTCCCTTGCACTGTAGAAGGTGGCCCTTAAAAAAAAAAGTTGTAATGATCAAGGCATTCCTATCCATGGAACACATCTGTAGAAAGCAACCTTGCTATGAAGTTTAGCTGGTGTGAAATTCCTGTGCAAACCAGGCATCTGTAAGCAGGTGAGGTAAGACTCATTGTTCCTCTTTTACGAACCTATCCTCTTCCTTCCTTGGGGCAGACATAAATCTTGAAAAGAGCTTGAGGGAGGAATGCAAACTCAAGTGTTGCATCACCAGATATTTCTGCAGGTGACATCTGTACGTGCAACATCTGTACGTGAAGCAGCTATGAAGAGAGGCTGTGCATCCAGGAGGATTTCATCTGCACAAGCCCTCTGGCACAGATGAAGAAATCGCCTGTGCTACACGTCTGGCTGGCTGGATCTAGCATAGAAAAACCTCCCCAAATTCTTTTAGCAAAAACCGTCTGTAGAGCTTGTCCAAACACAAAGCAATGTGTAAATGGGGATGGAAAGCAGCACCACAAAAATAACATGTATTCCATTGAAGATGTGCTGGATGTATTTTAAATAACCTCCTATCCATTTATCTTGAACCAAAGCTTGTAAATTTCCCCAAAGGAGTCCCCTTGACATGTCCAGTTAGACCAGAGATCTCAAGGTTAGAGGCACAATTTCAGCTGCTTATTTTAATCCCTATGCAATTTGTACCCCTCCAACTTCTGGCTGTGTTTACCTCTCTTCTGTTTGTGCATTCACTTCAACTTTTCCTTCTCCTCTCTGGCTTCTTGCTCTTCCCAAATGACACTGACATCCCTTACTGCAGATGAGTGAAAATGACTTGGTTAACATTATAGTGAATTTTTGGCCAAGAAGGGATTTTAATGGGGTCTTTCTGTTTCATAGTGCAATTGCTTTGCTACTTTGCTGCTAGCCCTCATATCTGGCTTTCACAGAAACAATGAGCTAAACTGAAATGTAGATTACATAGAAATATGGCTCCTAATATATTTAATCCTCAAGGCCTTGGCTCCTCTTTTTGTCTTTCTTCTCTCTCTGCCCTACCTCCCATTTTACAGAACATAGTTTACGCTGAGCTTGCCAAAACAATTCAGTTGCAATTAAAAGGCTCTTGTTACTCCAGCAATGATGGATGGCTGGTGATCCCTCATACAAGGCATCTCCAGGGACGGCACAAAAGTAGGGTTATTCTACAGGAAATGAGACTTTCCCCAGGTTTCACGTGTCCCGCTAGGACAAGTACCTGCTGCCAGGGTTTCCTTAAGGCTAAGAAAAGGAGGCAGAAGCAATTGGCAGCTCCTCACGTCAGGGGAGGGCAGGTGGCTAGAAGCAATTTTTTAAAAGCACTTTATCATGAATGACATGACTTGGCAGCTGGAGCAGTATTCCGAAGGCTCTCACTTCTGCCAAGTTCTTGCTGAAGCTTCGAAATGTGTTTCAGTCAGAGATGGATCCCGGAGGTGCCTCACTGAAAGGCACTGGCAGTCAGGTGCATGACATGGAAAGTAAGAATCACTCTCCAGTGGGAGAGGGGGGCACAGAACTAGGGCATTCTGCCACATTCCCATGCCTGCCATGGGGTGTGTGTGTGCAGAGCAGGGGTGGGAAGTCTGCAGCACTCCAGATGTTGAATAGCAACACTGTGCAGCCTTTACCAGTGCAGCCATTGGGGAAGAAAGCTGGGAACATCTGGAGGGTTCCATAAGTCCCGCTCTGGAAAAAGAGGGAAGGGGTTGCTTTCTTATCTAGAGGTCATGTAGATGTGCCATCTCCTGCTTAAAGAAGTAAGTACACATCTAGATGCTGTGACTGTACTAGCCGCTTTCTGCATTCTCAGTTTTCTAGAAACCTTCTCCCCACCAGGAACAGCACAATGGGCAAAAAAGAAACTAAGGCCATTTCCGCCCTACACTGTTATAGTGCTGTTATTCCACTTTCAACCTCCTGTGGAATTCTGGGGTTTGTGGTTTGCCGAGGCCCAAGAGCTCTCTGGATGAGAATTCTAAATGCCCCTCCCTAAACTGCAAACCCCAGGATTCCATAGGATGTTGAAAGTGGAATAATAGCACTATAACAGTGTAGTGTAGAAATGGCCTAAGTCAGCCTTTCTCAGCTTAAAATAAGCCTTGGAATAATTATCAGGTCAGAGGGAACCCTTGCATAAAAATTATTATATCATTACATCATTATATCGTTCCTCTGTAGAAAGAGAATAGAGAGGAGGCCAGTCTAACCTCTCTGGGAACGGAGTTCCAGAGCCTGGGGGGCAGTCACCAAAAAGGCCCTCTCCTGTGTTCCTTCCAGAAATATCAAGTGAATTTCATTATTGCATAGAAATGAGAGTATAAGGCCCTTTCTGCACGGCATTTTCCATGCGAAAGGGCACCTGGAGCGTCGAGCGATTGTGAGGAGAGATCTGCACGATGCATTCACAATTGCGCGATGCTCCAGGGTAGGGCAGGTGTCGATCGCGCACCTATTCATTTTCAGCTAGAAGTCAAAAATGGCGCACGATCGTGCATTGCTCCTAAGCCCTGTGTGCGGAGCCTCTGGAGCCACACCGGTCACATTTCCTGCCCCAGCACAGCCTGGGAAACTCCCAGGCTGTGCTGCGGAAGGAAGAGGCAGGGATCTTGCGCAAGCAGGCAGCTCATGAGGAGCCGAAGGACCCCGGATGCGAGAGCCTCTCACCAGACGCTGCTCGTGCGATCCCTGAACCCCAGCACCGGAAGAAGGTAAGGTGCGGAAAGGGCCTAAGCTTCCCATGGCACTACAGCATTAGCTACCACACTTCCATAGCTGTCATTCATGTTTCTTTTCTGACTCCTGCCTTATAATGATACGAAGGGACATAACTGTAGAGTATTGAAATAAGTTCATATCATTCTAAAAAATGAATTCAATGGTCAATTCATACTCTCTTAAAAGCAGCCCCCATCTTAAAAAAAAATATCATTCCACCTGTTAATACACAGAGGCTGCTTATATTGGCTGGCCCTCTTGGTTCCTTGTTCCAGTTTATGAATAATATAATGTGCAATGCTCCAAACATTGGGTGACAGAAATTCCTGGCAGCACCTGAATACAAGTTTATGAGAAAGCAAGGAAAAAAAAGAGAAAAGGGAAACTCTTTCTCTCTGAACTTCAGATTATCTAGCACCAATATCAATGGCTATCTGAAGATGCAAATTGTTTTGCTGTCCACTCATCAAAATCAGAACTTTGACCCCAATGTGACTTCTTGCATTTCCAATTTTTTTCCAGCAATAACACAATTTAGCTTTAGATCATAGAAAGGACATTTAAGCTACTGAGTCCCTGTGTGTTTTTACTGTATTTTATTCCATTTTGAATGTGTTTGTTTTTGGAGGCTCTCTATTAAGACAATTAGGTTTCCAGAGAGAAAATGTAACTTAGGTTGATCGTGATCTTGGGAAATGTTTGTTTCTCATACAAATATCAGGTTTAGTAACATAAAAGGAGCTAATAAAGACTAAGGTACATTAAAAAAAAAAAAGCTGACATCTTGTTAGTGCAGGGGTGGGCAACTAGGGAAGACAAGGGGCCTTAGTCTCCCAGGAGAACTTGGAGGGTTGTATCTGTTCCCACATTGTATTTTTATATATATGGTGTTTGCTTATTTATTTATTTTTGCCAGCAAACACCATCTATCAGGCACGGTGGCATGTTTTTGGGTCTTTCTGGGCCCCTAGAGAGCTTTTTGAGGCAAAAATTATTTTGCGAAAAATTTCACAAAATTTCCTTTTGACTCTGGTAGGTCCAGGGGGGCTCCAGCCATGTGAAACTGCCCTCTACATACCCTAGAGATCATTTTGGGGCATTCTGGAACATTTTTCTTTAGCTTTAGGGGCTCTGGGGGGGCCACAAAAACAGCCCTAGGATGCCACATTTGGCCCATGGGCTGCAGTATGCTAATCCCTGTGTTAGTGACATGTGTAGACTGGGGGAGGGTGGCAGGGGGGTTGATAGGTATCAGGATATGCTCCGATAGCTGGATGCGCAATGAAAACATTACACACTGCCACTCCCTTTTGTGTCATGTCTTAATGGGATTGAAGGCAGGAGACTGTTTTGCTGTTCTTTTACTTCTATAGTGCCATGTACAGTGATTGTGCTATATAAATAAATAAATGATGATGATGATGATGACCATCATCATTCCCTGGAACCTCTGGGAGATCCCGGAAAAGTCCTGGAGAATGCCTTCATCATTGTGCATCCTGCTACTGGAACACGGCCAGACACCTCTCAACAGTCCTCTGCCCTCACCCGGCTGCATCATGAGCCCCCCAGAAGAAAGGCAGTGAGCCATGCATGCAGAGTTGTGGACGGTTGGGAGATGGGGCAGAGTTCTGCCTTTGCAGAACTTGACACTAAGGGCCTTTCTGCACTACACTGTTACAGTGCTATGAATCCACTTTCAACCTCCTGTGGAATTCTGGGGTTTGTAGTTGCCTGAGGCCAAAAAGCGCTCTGGCTGGGAATTCTAAATGCCCTTCCCTAAACTGCAAACCCCAGAATTCCATAGGAGGTTAGAAGTGGGAGCCCTGGTGGCACAGTGGTTAAATGTCAGTACTGCAAGCCACAAGGTTGTGAGTTCGATCCTGCTGGGGCTCCAAGGTTGACTCAGCCTTCCATCATTCCGCAGGTCGGTAAAATGAGTACCCAGCTTGTTGGGGGCATGTATAGAAATACATGCTATTTGTAAGTTGTTTGTTGCCTCAATCCATATGGAGAGGCGGAATAAATAAATAAAAAATTAAAAAAAAAACACTGTAACAGTGTAGTATGGAAATAGCCTATGTCTTTCCATGTAGGATCTCAGCCTTCCATCTCCACACTTCTGATTAAAACTGGTTTTCCTCTTATCGAGGAATTCTGGGAAAGACAGCACTCTATGACGGAGCATTAAGTCTACAGTGCTGAACGCTCAGTCTTACCTTGGACCAGTCACCTGTCTTCCACTCATAACAGCCGGTGTGATCCTCACATTCCTCTTCATCTCTTGGCCTTGTGGCCGCATCACACTTCCCTTGCGAGTTGGTGCACGTGACCGTTCGCTTCTGTTTCCCCCGTCCGCAGTTGGATGAGCACTGCAGAGGAACAGGCACAATAATCAGATGTTGATTGTGACTTGGATGAAAACAGGGGAAAAGCTCTAACCCTGCCAACAAATTTGAGATTTTTGAACCTGTTTCAGATTCAGAGAGTTCTATTTTTCCAAATGTTTCTTGTAAGAACCTTCATAGATTTCTGAGTGGAAAATTATTGGACATATTGATGTATGATATAAGATAGGCTTTGGATTTAGTAATGCTACTAAATTCAAAGCAAGTTAAGCTTAAGAGGCAAAATTACAACTGAATGCATTACTTTTCTGGGTCTTTACCAGTCAGGAATTATAGAAAATTTGGTGGGGTTGCAACTCTATGTAGAAAATTTGGTGGGGTTACAACTCTATTGTAGCTAATGAGAGTCACTTATATGGCAAGGTAAATAAAGCTCATTTAGAGTGAAGGCAACCCTTCTTGGCACATGAGAAATTCTAGCCCATTGGGAAGGTAATTATAGTACAGGAGGCCAAGAAAATCTATTCAGAGATGCCAGCCATCCCCTTTCTCAGCATTATTTGAAAAATTGTCAAGGAATCATGGTGCCTTTTGACACTGAGAAAATGTTCATAAGATTCCTCCCCCCACATAGCTCTAATAAAAACTCTTTTTTTCCTCCTATAGCATCATATTTCATCCTCCTCAAGGGATCCACAAAGAACAGACCGTGGACTTGACAGTGAATAAATAGCTTGAGATATGAGATTCTCTGCAAGATCTTTTGAACGCACTCCAAGAAGCTTCACCATTTTGGGGTCTTAGGATGCAAACAGGCCTGAACTTGATGTGTTAAATTTGGTGGGCAGATCTCTGCATGCCTATCTAACCGTCTTTTAAAAAATAATAATAATCCAGGCAGTTGTGACCTGTTGACCCTGTTGAGGACATGAATGACAAGTGTTTATGAGCTGGCAAGCAAAGAGACATGCTTTGCAATACTTCACAGCCACTGGAAAGTGATTTGTTAGCCTTCACTGCACGCACACACACACACACACACACACACACACGGAAACTAGAAAGGCTTCCACTTAATTTACTGCTGTTTGCTGAATGACCACCTTATGGAAAGTAACATCTTTATAGTGCAAAAGGAAGAACGGAATTTTGTTGGCTTCTGAGAGGGATTCCTTTAGCCTGCAGAGATAATGAAATTCACGAGTTGCTTCTTGGAACTGGTGGCCGGCTGATTGCGTCCAACACACAAGAGGCTGGGTAACACCGGTGTTGTGCGGGAGCAGAAAAATGTTGGATTGGGAAGGTTTCTCTCTGTTTCAACCTCCTCACATGAACTGGAAGATCAAGATCAGCCAAACGGCACAAAGAATTCAAGTAAATGTAGGATCTGACACTTAACAATTTTTTTGGAAGGACGGGTTGCTTACCTGAAGCAGAGATTCTTTCAGCAATCGTGTGTTGCCTTATGCCAGCATAAAGCTGACTGTGCCAAGGTAGCACATAGAGAGTGGAGTTGACAGCAAAAGTGACTGCTCATCAAACCCAAGGTATCACAACCCTCCAACACTCCACGGATGAAGTCTGAGACATGTGTGCCCATGCAAAGTCAGACCATCATCAAGATGGCAAAAGTGATTAATGAGGAAGAACACACAAGCTAGGAGAGGCTGCAGTGGTTTGCTTTTGCTTGGGCCTATTGGGAAGATTCTGCCCCTTCTCTCATCTTTACTCTCATTGAGTAAACTGAATGGAAACAACTTTTGCCAGTTGAAATCAGTTTGCAGGAGACAAGCAGAGGACAATGGGGGAAAATCAGACAAGGAAAATGAAACTGGAATATTTTAAAAGCATCTGAAAAGCTGGCTTGCCTTAGACCATTCTGAAGCTTCCCAGATGGAGACACAATCTCGGCCCTCGCAGCTTTGCACCGGGGTTGGCTTGGGGCCAAGGCAGTAGAGATCCCTGGTGTTGACGTAGGTGCCATTTTGCAGCTGATAGACGCACGTCACT
The DNA here is from genome assembly GCA_948474755.1 of Ctenosaura bakeri. Lineage (NCBI taxonomy): Eukaryota > Metazoa > Chordata > Lepidosauria > Squamata > Iguanidae > Ctenosaura > Ctenosaura bakeri. The sequence continues at coordinate 263,755 of CAOLHI010001705.1, read as the reverse complement.
TCTCGATGCTGGATACCTTTGGCGCAGGTTGCAGAACAAGGGCTCCACTGCCCTGCCACCCACCTTATGCAAAATCAGAGGAGAAGAACGAATTAAGATGTTCACAAGCCGCTTGACATGAATTGCTTACCTTCAGATGGATATGTGCTTCTCCTGTCCTGCTAATGTATGCTCAGATCTTTTAATTTTTTGACACCTTCTGTCTAACAAAGATATTACATGAAAAAACCCCTCAAATAAAAAGTTGAATGAAAACATTCAACTGTGTACCAATCATAAGCGGAATGAATCTTCTTCCCATGCAGCTTATGCCAAGTATCCGTCTCCCCCGCCCACGTTACCATGCGTCGTGAGGGGAGACACCTTTGCTGGCCTCCCATGAAGGGAGACCATGCAATCACTGCACAAGGAGGTTCGCACGGTGGTCTTGGGAGGGGGTGCAGTAGCAAGCCCCTTCCAGCCCCACCCTCCTACTCTATGGTTTCAGTGTAAGCTTGCTGGTCACTTTGGGGCTGGGTAGGAATTTTTTCCTCCCCTTGAGGGTTTTTTTTCAACTACCCTATACTGCAACAGGGGATTCAGGCAATTGGCTTTATAGGGTGGTGTCTTAAATAGTCTGTTAAATAGGTCTCTTTGGCAGGTGGGGGGGGGTCTGAAGGTTTTGGTGAGTACCTATGGCACCCGTTCGTGTAGGATAAGAATTGTCCTTGGGGTGGACCCATGGCTGGCCCTCACTTTGGTGGTCAATAGATGAGGGGGCTCGGTTGGGAGGGGGCTTGCCTTCCAAAAAAGGGTCAGTTGAAGTCAGAACTCAGCCTCATGGGTTCACTAGTACCTCACCCAAGGGAGGCTGGGAAGAGGTCGGGAGGTGACCCTTGCATTAGCCAATCCCATTCTGTCGACCTCCCTTTTCCAGGTGACAAGTTCAAAGCCAAGCCCAAGTTCAAGTTCAAGTCCATGTTCTAGTTTTGTGTTAATTAGGCAAACAATAATAAATTTCTCTAGTTCAACCCAAGCTCTGTGTGTGGTCTCTTCATTTCGTGGGTTGGGCAGCAAAAGTAGATTGGGAAGAGAGTTAAAATCACGGCAATAGTATCAAAAGTGTGACTCAGTAGTGATTTTGGATACAAAACAGTTACAGATTAGTAACTGTTCCATATTCACAATTGCAAATTAGTCATGATTTTAACACTATCGTTGCAATTACAAGTCTCTCCCTCTGCTTTACTGGGCATCATCTGTATGGGGAGAAGGAAGTCCATTCTGCCAGTGATTGGATCACTTTTCAATGATCTTCCTGAAAAGTTGGGGGGGGATTTCTGACAGGTTGAAGAGGCTGGACCAGAATTCCAGGCTATACATATATATAAGAAACTAAGCACCATCTGTGTCTTTCTTTTAGGCCAATAAAATCCAAACCACTCAAGTAATTTACAACAAAGCTGGTCGTTTGGGAGCCTGTCACAGACAATTTTATGCAATTTAATTTAAACAAAATGTTCATGGACTACGGAGTTCTCCTGTAGCTCTCTGATACTCAAGTGCTTTTCGCAGCGCCGGCGCTTGCGCGATGGAGGAGGGTGGCTCGCGCGACAACTGTCTCCCGAAACACCGCCGCTTCCCCCCGCCTCCTTACTGCACCTGGCGTCTTTTCCCGCGACGGGCACTCTTCAGCCACACCCCCAGCTTCCGCAGCGCTCCCTGGGAGCTGTAGGCGGCGCTGGGGGCGGAAGCGGGGAGGAAGCGCGACAGGCTCGCCTGTGACAGCGCTCCGCACTTCGGTAAGTGCACAGCACCGCCGGGAGCCTTGCGCGAGCGCCGTTTATTTTCAGTTCCAGCTGAAAATAAAAAAATACGCGCTTGTGCAGTGTCAGCCCCGTGAGCGCCGCGAAAGTGGGAGTGCGTCGTGCAGAGTGACGCTCCCACTCCCATGAGGCTCAGGGGGCTCTCGCGTGATAGAAAGCCCATGCGAAAAGGGCCTCAGTTGGTTAAGCTTAAGTATCAGTGCAACCAATCCAATAACAACCTTGGTACTACGACATCTCTGCCTCTAGAGACATACTGTGATAGCTTGAGCTTATTAACCAGTGCTATGATGCTACAGCAAGACCAAGAAAAGGTAAAAAGGAGATTGCAATGAAGAGATTAATGGAGCAAAGTACATACAGCATGAGTAGCGGGAGAGTTTTGTCCGTATTGACAGTCCGTTATGCCAATTGCTTGGTAAAAGTCAACAACACAAACGCTAAAATATTGCAAAGGTACCTATGTGCTTTTAAAATGGACATGCTGTAAATTGCTTTCAATTCTACAGAGAAGCTGAGATTCTGCTTTTGCAGATGTAAGTACAATGATGGAGCTCTGCCTTTGTCACTACATCTGCTGAGGCTACGCACCAAAAACCTCCCTCCTAAGCCAGGCAATGCCCTAACCAAAGGGCTTCCACGATGGCCCTGCAGATCAGGGAGTTAGGAAATGATGAATGCAGTACTCTTCCAATCATGGAAAGTATTGAGACAGGCAGCTGGAGACACCCCTGAGGTCCTGCCACAGCTGCTTGTCTTAACGGGCTCTGTAACTGGGACATAGCTGCAGATGTTGGTTTCTGGCACCCCAATCCTCAGCACCTCAAGAACTCTTCAGCTGGGATGCTGCCTGGCTTAAGAGGCAGGTTTCAGCGATCACCATTAACAACATTAAAGAAAATGTGAATCCTTAAAGTTACGAGATTGTAAGCCTGGTTTATCATCTCATAAAAACATAACAGTCTGCCAGTCTTCATTTATTTATATTTTAACAATAACTTATTGTATGTTGTTATGTTGTTTTTTTTAATCTGTACCTATTTTAGCTTTTGCAAGCCACTTTGAGTTAGAGTTTTGGGGAAGAGCTGAAATGTAAATAAATAGCTACCGGATATAACAGGGCATTCTGGGTGACATTTGGGTTGATCTGCCTCTTTTGTCACCACCAATAACATCACTATGGCCATTTCCGCACTACACTGTTATAGTGCTATTATTCCACCTTCAACATCCTACAGAATTCTGGGGTTTGAAACTTAGGGAGGGGGATTCAGAATTCTCAGCCAGAGAGCTCTTGGGCCTCAGCAAACTACAAACCCCAGAATTCCACAGGAGGTTGAAAGTGGAATAATAATGCTATAACAGTATAGTGCGGAAATGGCCTATCTTTTGGTAAAAACAGTGCAATAGAAGTGGAACACCTTGAAAGCAGTCTTTATTTGGAGGCCATGAGAAGTTGCAGGTGAAGAGAAATGTCCCTGATAAATGTCTATACAGCCCCTCTGTTAACTGCTTCCTACGACCTGTCAGGAAACAAGATTCTGGCCTCTAATTACAGGGATTCAGAGTCAAAGCGGAGAGCTGGAACAATAGCACTGTATGCCTAGGAAAACACAGTGGAAGAAGAGGAGCAGGGGGCGGCAGCCACGATGGCATTTGTCTCAACCTTTCAGGAAGCTGGAATTCTAGCCTGTCATTTTAGCCCTTTCAACTTGATTACCTTCTCCAACCACAGCAATCTTGGTCTTGCAACCTGATGCTAAGGAACTGCAAAGGGCAGGAACTGAGAGACAGGAGACAGACTGAAAGCAAACCTTTCTAACCTTTTTCTTTTAACCACCTCGTTTAAACATGGTAGGGGGGAAATTTAACAGATAGATAGTTGAAGGCGCTGGTTGTAACTGTAAGCAAAAGCTGTTCCTTGCAACTGTAAGTTGCTATATCAGTTAACAGTTACAGATGGGTGGAATCCTGTTGGGTAATTATGCCTTTGTAAATGGACTTACATCTGCAGGAATTAGGCCATTTCCGCACTACACTCTTATAGCGCAATTATTCCACTTTCAACATCCTATGGAATCCTGGGGTTTGCAGTTTAGGGAGGGGAACATTTAGGATTCTCAACCAGAGAGTGCTTTGGCCCCAGTAAAGTACAAACACCAGAATTCCACAGGAGGTTGAAAGTGGAATAATAGCACTATAACAGTGTAGTGCGGAAATGGCCAGAGTTCTTTAGCATCTCTGCTAGCAGCTAAGTATATGTAAAGTAACAAAATGCAGATTCAGGATTCTGGTGCTAGTCCATAACTATTTTATACTCATGAGTGTTATTTAATTACAGTTGTGACACTATTGCTACCATCGTAACTCCTTCCTCTGCAACCTACTTTACCAGGTATCAGCTACACATGTAGAAGGAAGCCCATTCTGCTAGTAATAAAAGTACAAGAGAATGACACTTCTGCCAGGTTTGGGGAAACTGGGCCAGGAGAGGCTACTTAGACAAATACATTTAACTAAAGCCATTTCTGCACTACATTGTTATAGTGCTATTATTCCCTTTTCAACATCCTGTGGAATTCCGGGGTTTGTAGTTTCCGAGGCCCAAGAGCTCTCTGGCTGAGAAGTCTGAATGCCCCTCCTAAACTACAAATCCCAGGCTTCCATAGGAGGTTGAAAGTGGAATAATACCACTATAACAGTGTAGTGTGGAAAAGGGCTAAGGAGCCGGTGTAGAATAGTGGCCGCTGCTGATGAAAAGTTCAGATCAGATGGAGGTGGCGTGAATACTGTGAATACAAAGAGGGAAACTGCATTACTAATTTACTGTCAGCTCCAGAAGCAGGCGTGGCGGCTGTCCAGCCGCTGCTGAATTAAGTCTAGCAACAGTATTGTAATTTCAGTGTGATCTATAGCCTTTGGCAAAGAAAGGAGAGAAAAGGATGGAGAGCAAGGGAGAATGGCAGAGAGGAGAGAGGAGTGGAGCTCTTTGGAGGCGTTTGTCTTCAGAGTCAACAGTTCAACTGCCCATCCATACACTCCCGAGAAAAGGCAGGTTGGGACCTTGTTTGGGAGCAAAAAGAAACTGGAGGGAGCAGGAGGAAGACAGCCTCACGCTTTCTTTTCCAGTTCAGTGGGCTGTAAGGAAGCAGGAAGATGGGCATGGGAAGAGTCTGGAATGCTTTATGATGATGGATGGGAAAATGGACAGAACAGGACTTGCTCTTATGCAGGTTCTGGATAAGAGCCTTTCCATCCACTCAGAGCCAAGGAAGCCCGGGAGTGGGGAGCGGGGGTGCTTACTTGAGTTTAACTTTGCTAAAGCCAGATTTATACTGAAGCTGTGCATTCAAAGGACAATCTGTTCAAAACCCATTTTTGGTGCATTTTTTTTTTGCTAGTGACTAAAATGTCTCCCTGAAACTGATTTTTAAAGGTGGGATAGAGTCACCTTGAGTGCTGGACTGCAAACCAGTGAGGCCATGGTTCCAATCCCCACTCAGTCAAGCAAACCGACAGGGTTATCTCGGGCAATTCACACTCTCTCAGCCTCAGAGGAAGGCAAAGGCAATCCCACTCTGAACACGTTTTGCCAAGAAAGCTCCGCAATAGCTTTGCCTTGAGGTTGCTAGAAACTGAAAATGATACCAAGGCACACAACAATAGCAAAGTTGCCCCAATTGTCAGTACTACATAGAAGAGACTCCATCCTGTTGTGTTTTGAAAAATACAAATGGCACAGAGCATGGGAGTAATGCGTTTTATTTATATATATATATATACACACACACACACACACACACACACACACATACATACATATATATTTGAGTAACGAATGCCAACATTGTTCCTTCAGGTGTTTTACTGTAAATGCCATTAATATATCATGAGCACCATTCATTCATTATTTCAGAAATATGATTTGGGGGAGGGGGTTGTGGGTTTTTTATGGGCCATTTTAAGCAATTTTTTTTAAAAAAATATTACTTGTGAGTAATGCAACTAAGACCATTTCTGCCCTACATCATGATAGTGCTATTATTCTCCTTTCAACGCCTGTGGAATCCTAGGGAGGGGCCTTTACAATTCCCAGCCAGAGAGCTCTTTGGCCTCAGAGGCTGGCTGTGCTGCAGAAGGAAGGAAGGAAGGAAGGATGGAAGGAGGGAAGGAAGGAGGGAAGGAAGGAAGGAAGGAAGGGATGTGCTGCTCGTGCTCCCTTCCACAAATTGCTGGCTGGGTGCGGAGGGCAGCGTTCATGTCATGCTCTCATCCCGGCCAAGATGCTGCTGGGGTTGCAACAGGATGAAGGCGGGAACTGGTAAGATGCAGAAATGGTCTAAGGCGAGTAAGAAAAGATTTATGCATGAGTAACTAAGAGCAACAAAGAATTACGAAGTAGCTTCTACTATCAATACATCAGACAGTAGGTTAAATTATGGAGCTGTTGCTTTCACTTCTTATGAATGACATAAAATAAGTCAGAGCCTGTCGTGGAAAACAGAAGGAGTTATTGTAACAACGCTATAATAATTCCACTTGTACTCTGAAAGCAAGCTCAGAGCTTCCTTTAAGGAGAAAAAAAAGTTAAAATAAACTGTAGTCACGGTGAAAGAGAATGGTCTCTTTAAGATGTTCTCGGTCAGCGAATATGCCAAGCATGCATTTCTAATATCTGGGTGGGCAAACACACATGGAAATTTAAATTCTACAGAGAGACGGAGAATGTGCTTCGGAAAACGTTTCCATTTGGCAGCATCTGAAGTGTGAATGTGTGGCTGACCTGGAAGGAGTGAGAGAATGTTAGGAGAGAGAGAGAGGCGTGGCTTTTTTTTGGGGGGGGATACAAAACCCTTGTGTGGCTGTTTGTTGCCATGGCACTAGTGGCCAAACCAACCAATGAGAGCACCATTCTTAGTTGTCCAACCAAGGATAAGGGCCCTTTATTTTACGACTCCAAGTGCAGCTCGGAAATTCCACACCAAAAGCAACAATTCTGGAACTTGGGGAAAGGATTAAACCCATGGAGCAATACAATTGAAACCTCTCTTTCTCCATAGAACAGGGCTGAGTTGGCAGTGAAACGACCCTCGGTTCAACCCTGAAGCTGTTGCTTGTAAGCTACTGAAACGTTTAAAGTCACGGGGTGCCGAGGGCCAAAATTGCACAGACAGGAAACTTCAAAAAAATTCGACATGCAATATTTGCAGCGCAGCTTAGAAATCCGCACAGAAGAGAAACGAGAGAGTGAAATCATTCCATGGAAGGGAAGCGCAAAAGGGTGGATGAATTTATTTTTAGAAAACGGCTTGATGCTTTTCAGGAGTTATACGGCAATTTTAAAGAAAATACTTTCCTTCTGAAGGTCTTTCCAGAGTGATAAAGTTCCCTATCTTTAAATTTTTATCAAGGATCCGTTTGAATCTTTTTTTTTCTTGCTTTGGCCTAAAAATCCACACTGGCATGACTGAACTATTAAGGTCTAGGAAGGAGATATCCCTGCTTCCAATGGACACACACAGGACATGTATTAGCTTGTGACCAACAGTTGAAACCAAAACTTTAAAAATGCCAAAAGAAAGATACGTTTTGAGTTCAAACACAAGTACCCCTGACGTGCATTCAGTCTTTTTCTGGTCTCAATAAAACAAAAGGAGGGGTTATGTGATTTTTGACTATTTCTTGGCTTGGTCAAGTGTCCAGAGGATGGGTATTGCACGTTCATTGGAACTGAATTTTCTATCTTCCTTTTTTTTTTATTAAAATGCACTCTTATTACATACATCTTTACTCTTGACATATTCCATTTTTTGATTGCATATATAAAAAAACTATATTTCATTGTCTCTATATTAACATTCTATATAAGTACTATCAATACTTATAGTGCTTAAATATACAATCCTCCATTTTATCCATAGTTCATTTTTCCACCCCTAAAGGATCCTATAATTAGATCCTTTTTGCTTTCTGTCATCTTTCACTTCCTACTTTCTTTTACTTGGTTGGTCTTTCTCTCTTATATCTGTTCCCTCTAAACCTAATGATACCGTTGACTGGCCTCTAACAATACATTTCTTAGCTTAAATGTCATTTTCAGCTTCCTCTCTATTCTTCTTCTTGGCAAATCTTTACCCAATTGTTCTCTATATATCTCTTAACTTCCATCATTTCATTATCTTTTTCTCCCCTTCTTCCTCCTTTCATTGCTCGCGATAAGCTTTCTAAAGAAACATATCCTTGTACTTTGACTAGCCATTCTTCCAGTTCCGGAATTATATTTCTTTTCCAATATTTAGCATATATTATTCTGGCTGCTGTGATCATGTAGAGTATCTTGCTTTTATGTTTGTAATATTCTTTGCTGACTTGATGCAACATATTCAATAGAAAGATCTCTGGGGTTAGCTATCTTCCATTTATGGATGAGAAGTAAATTAGTGTCTGCACCGTACCACTTTAGTCTTCAGGTGGGAGTTCACACAAATGAGTTCTCCCCCGAGACACACAGAAAGCTAGCACAGGAGGGTTATTGTTCTTTTGGGAAGTACACTCCCTTTTGCAAGCCCCTCACCTGAAAACTGAAGTGATACAACCCAGACACAAATTCTGCCACCTCCACTAAGCCATGTGTTGGTTCTCCTGACACGGCATTCAGATGACACTTCAGAACAGGACAGAGAGAAAGAAAATGGTGTATTACAGAATCCTCTAACATCAGCTCAGCTGCTGCCTTCTTTATGTGTTGTTCAAATAACACCAGGAGAATGGTTATATGTACTGTCAGCCCTCCACATTTGTAGGTTTCACTTTGGTGGATTTGATTATGCACGGATTATTTGCTTTCACCTGCTGCTTCCCTATGCCATTTTTAATAGGGACTGCAAGCCACGTGAGACTGAGAAACTGCAAATGAGGCTAGTAAGTCCCTCTTAAAAATGGTGTGGGGCAGCCGTGGAGGTGGCTGGAAGCCCCACCAACCTCCCACTTCTGCCTTGGGAAGGAACCCTGATGCCTCAAAGGAATCCATGGGGGGTTGAATATGGTGATCATATTTTTTTTGTGTGTTAAACATGGTTTGGGAGGGCCTAGAGTTATTCATGGTTTTTTCACTTTCACAGGGGTCCTGTGCCCCTAACGCTGGCAAATGTGGAGGGATGACTGTACTTTATTTGCCAGTGTATTAGATGCACCGGCATATATGACACACTCTATTTTCAGACTGCATTTTTTAGGATTTTTTTTTTTTAGTACTTGGCAGAGACAAAATGCATAAGAAAGGGGAGGGTGCAAAAGGAGTACTAGCACTCCTTTTACCCCTCCTTCCTGCCATTTTGCCTGGGTGGGGAGAATTCCCTGCCAAGGCAAAATGTATAGGATAGGTGGGGGTTGAAAGGAAGGAGGGGTGAAAGGAATGTTAGTTAGCTCTAGTTAGTTAGTGCCCCCACCTTTCCTATGCATTTTGCCTTGAAGGGGAGTTCTCCCCACCCAGGCAAAATGACAGGAAGCGGGGGGGGGTGAAAGAAGCACTCACGCTAGTGCTCCTTTCCCCCCTTGCTCTCCTATGCATTTAGGCCCCACAGAATTTACCTATATTTGCTAGTGTAAAAGATGCACTGGCATATAAGATGCACCCCATTTTCAGAAGGCTTTTTTTTTTAAGGAAAAAAGTGCATCTTATACACTGGAAAATACAGTATTTATTTATTAAACTATACCCTATCCATATTTAACAATCTTGGAATTGGCTCCAATAACTTTTAAAGCATTGAAATGTTTTTAAGGCAATTTGAAACAATATAAAACCTTCAAAATTTTGGTAACATAAAATTCTTATATGAAGTTCTTGATACAAATCCAGTAGCTTCCCTGTCATGCTCCAGGGCTTCCTCAAGCCAAGGTGCATAAATGCTTCTGTGTACATTCAGTATTCTTGGCATAACAATATTTTATGCAAAGTTACTTAAAGTTACGTAAAGCTTTGGTATCTACCACATAGAAGATACTCAAAACAGTTCACGTTCCACTTGGTTTTTAATGGAAAAAATAAAAACAACAACCCTGCATTGACCAGACATCTCATTTCTGTCACAAATGTCCAGCTTGTGCTTTACTTTCTTTGTTAAAGCCGACTGGACATTCATATGATAGATATACACAAGTGGCTTAAACCTAACCAAATTTAACCCCTGCATGTGAAAGATACACACAAACAAAGAAGTTTGTGGCTTACGTACTGAGTTCCATACCTCGACTGGCAGGGATGCACATTACATCTTCTAACCTGGGGCTCTGGACGGGTCACTCGCTGACAAGCACTGTCATTCACCAACATCATGGTTTTGTTAACTATCCGTGTACAGGACACAATGGTTTTACGTTCTCCTGAAAGTGATACAAAGGGAGAAAAATCATTCTCGGGTGGAGAAACTCTGTTTATTAAAATATTTCAACACTCTTGGCTGAGATCTTTCATTGGCAGACACAGCTATGGCGACAAAGTTCTGTTGGTGTAGCTACTTCTGGTACACCCACAAAAAACTACCTCTTAAGCCAGGCAGAGCTCCAAAGGAAGGGTTTCTGAGGCAATTTCTGCACTAGACTGTTATAGCACTATTATTCCACTTTCAAAATCCTATGGAAGCCTGGGGTTTGCAGTTTAGGGAGGGGTCAGCTCCCCGGATGTGGAAAGTGGAATAATAGTGCTATAATAGTCTAGTGTGGAAATGGTCTGAGGTGCAGTAGATCAAGGTGCTGGGAAATGATGACTACAGTACTTTCCCTGTACAAAATGGATTCAGACAGGCAGCTGGAGAGATTCCTTGGAGTCCTGCTGCAGCTGCTTGTCTCAATGTGCCATGAGACTGGGGAAATGCTAAGCTGTCATTTATCAGTGCCTCAAGGATTTCTCAGGATCCTTCTGTTGGGATTCTGTCTGGCTTAAGAGGAAGGTTTTTGGGGTCACTTTTGGTCATTGGTACCTGTAAATCTGAACTCCAAAAGTTATGGGACTGTCAATATAGTTTACGATCCCATAAACATTGAACAGAATGCAACCTACTGTTTTAAAGGAGAAAATGATTTCAAGAATATCAATAAAGAAATTACATGTCTTTGCAGCTATTTCTCCTGGCTGCAAAGAAGTTCTCATTGCTTTCAGGCATGACTGTTTTTCACAGTAGCATCCCATGGATGCATCCGAACCAAATCACATTACAAGTTACACTAAACCTCTTCTCTGCCGGAAAGTTTAATTCCATTTCACCATTATTTAGAGCTACAAGGGCTACCATCACTCTGGAAGTGAGTGAGACCACCATGCTTTCTGAGAAGGTGGACATTTCCGCCTTGCCCTTTCATTTTATTTTACAATATATTTCAAGTTGCTCAGAGAACCTCTGTTAGCAGGTGGCAATAATCCAATAATCCAGATAACAAATAAACAAGCTTCACCTCCTCCACACTGTACACTGCAGCCCTCCCATCCACTATGTGTCCATATGTACAAGGACTCCTGTTGATTTTCCGGCTCACTTCTGTTTTCAGCCGAGTAGTTCACAGGGATGGTGTATTCATAGTGGATCCCATAGTTCTGGTCATGGAATAACAGCACCTGGTTGCAGGGGCAGAAGAAAAACTATTACCAAGGCAAAAGCATAACACCAAAATAAATAAAGACACTTGAAATTGCAAAACAAATCTATTGAAAGTTTCACTTGAAGCATTTTGAGTAAAAGAAAAAGAACAATTTACTGCTGAGAACCAGTAGTCACTAAACCATCTTGTCAGATGCCAATTGGAAGCTGAGGATGGTTGTGATTCCTTCAAAAGATGCATCCAAACAAAACTTACAATCAAAGTACTGCAATTTTTTTCTGCCTACCAGAAAAAAAGTAGAAGGTACTGGAGCATGCTATCAAAACTCAGCCTTAAGGGCATCAACCAAAGCTAGGTCCAAGAATACAAGTTCATATTCACTGGAGTTTCAAACAAACCCGGCCGTCCAGAGACTCTACGTAGTAAAGGAGAAACTGATTTCAAGCACATAAGTTTCACATCTGTTGTATGCCTCCTGGATGCAAATAAGTGCTCACTGCTTTCCAGCACGGTTGCTTTTCACAGCAACATCCCATGGATGCATCAAAATTAAAGCACATTACAAGATATACTGACAGCTCTTCTCTGCAGGAGAGTGTAATTCCATTTCACCGGTATTTGGAGCTAACTGGGACAACGGTCACTCTGGATGTGAGGCCACCATGTTTTCTATGGAGGAAGTCATAGTCAAAGCAACAGCTGGTTGGGCATGGTCTCAAGACAGATCTGATATAGGGGTATAATCCAGGGAGTGGGAAGGATGGGGGAGCCAAAGACACAGGTCACAGCCTGAGACATAAGCAAAGAGCTCCATCATCCAAATGGCTGGAATGTTGAATGCTGAAGCAAAATCTGCTTGGAGCATGGAATACTGAGAAGTGACATGACAGCCATCATATCTGAAAGGATGTTCTATAGAGGATGGAGCAAGCTTGCTTTCTGCTGCTTCGGAAGCTAGAACGTGAACCAACGGATTCAAATCAGAAGAGATTCCACCAAAATATTAGGAAGAAATTCTGGACTGTAAGAGATGTTTGACAGTGGAATGGATTTCCTTTGAGGGTTGTGGATTCTCTGGCCATTTCCACACTACAGTGTTATAGTGCTATTACTCCACTTTCAACATCCTATGGAATCCTGGGGTTTGCAGTTTAGGGAGATGGGCATCCTCAGCCAGAGAGCTCTTTGGCCTCAGGTAACTACCAACCCCACAGTTCCACAGGATGTTGAAAGTGGAATAACAGCACTATAACACTGTAGTGTGGAAATGGCCTCTTTCTTTGGAAGTCTTTAAACAGAGGTTGGAGGGGCCTCTTTCAGGAATAGTTTAGCTGTGTTTTCCTGTGTGGCAGGGGGTTGAATTAGATCAACCTTGTGGTTCTTTCCAACTCTAAGGTTCAATCAGTTTATGATTTTATGTGTCTACGATTCCATTCCACTTTGAGTGGCAGTCTGATGGAGAATGCAGTTCATGAATGCCTAAGAACAAAGAAATGAGAAGACACTTTCGGTATGAAATGTAGAGTCTCAAATCCCTACCACCCCTCACCTTCCAGTGTCCTGCAGGCTACTCAACCAGACGTTAAGCACGGCTGCAGGAAACTGCTATCTATCCACCTTAACCTCAAAGCAGCTCATCATAAATAATAGTTCTGCTGAATTAAGATGTCACTGATTATACATTGCATTTTTTGAGTGGGTGGTTTGTAATTCAGGTGTGCTGGAAGAAATACTAATACTCAGAGCAGGTTGGAACAAAGACGCGTGGGCCAGGGGGAGGGGGTGATCAGGCAGGTGATATTGTATCTTGCTGTAGTGAAATGGTACGTGAGCTTACTGGAAAAAAAAATCCAAGGTGGCAAGAAGCCCATTGAACAAATCAAACCCTAAACAAACACGGTAACACGTTATCTGATACATGGGAGGGAATGGTGCCAGCCAGAACTCATGTGATCCTATAGCCTCTGCAATTGCTTAGTCCTCTTAAATATGAGACAGAACTGATAAAAATCAAACACTGCTCTTTTGGGTTTATCTCTGGATGCCCATGAGCTGCTCTCCCTCCTCCAGATAAACTCAATAGATGAGGCTGGAAACACAGAAGGAAAAGCTCTTTCCATGGAGTGATCATTTTGCTAGCTCAAAACAAGGGCAAGGGCAACAGCAAAACTTTTCATGTTCTCCCTTACATTTGAACTTGAATCCATAGAAGAGGGCAAAAGAGTATGTCTTCAGAGTGGGGAAGTACTTCACCCAGAGAGTGGGAGGAATGCCACTCATAGCAACTGCTACCTTCAAAGTGCCAACACAAAGCAGGGTCTACAGTCCAAGCTCACACTCTCTGGATTAAGAATTATAGAACCATAGAGTTGGAAGAGACCATGGCCATCCATTCCAACCCCCTGCCATGCAGGAACACCCATCAAAGCATTCCCAACAGATGGCCATCAAGCCTCTGCTTAAAAACTTCCAACGAAGGAGACTCCACCACACTCCCAAGCAGCATATTCCACTGCTGCACAGCCCTGACTGTCAGAAAGTTCTTCCTGAGGTTCAGGTGGCATCTCCTTTCCTGCAGCTTGAATCCATTGCTCCTTATCCTGGTCTCTGGAGCAGCAGAAAACAAGCCCACTCCCTCTTCTACATGGCATCCCTTCAAATATCTAAACATGGCTATCATGTCCCCCTTAACCTTCTCTTCTGCAGATTAAACATAAAGGAACAGGAAGTCATGCCGCAGACTTTTAAAAGTGTGAACACCTTTGGGGAGTGGCAGTCACGGTTTGTATTTTGTTGGAAACTTTTCCAAACAGCAGCTTTTCTGCTGACGACTGATGACCATGACATTCTGTGACCCTTTGGGAGGTACTGACGGAAGACAGGTCAATCACATGATAGGACAGGGCAACAGAAATGCTGCTCAACATTTTGTAGTGTTCAGTTTTCTGCATGTTATACAACCAAGTCATGTTGTTCAATATTTTTATTTTGTTTATTTAAATCTAAGCCACTGAATATCTGATTGTCTTGTGTTTCTGACAATAACAAGGTGCAAACTGTGGACTATGCACAGTCTGAAAATGATACTCAGAGCATCTGTGATGACATCACTAGACACAATGGAACAAACAGCTCAGATTAAACACTGCCATTGTTTTGCATAACAGAAAACTCTGAGTCAGTCATTTCTGCTTCACCATGAGATAAACCAAAACCACAAACCAGCCCTTTTCAATTTCTGCTGATGCATCAGGAAACCAAACAATGCCTGGAGAGCCTTGTTTCTCAGCTTGTCAGGCATGATCACCCCAGGCTGAGATTTCCAGGTCAAGACCCAAGGATGGCCTCTGGTGATATTATGAGGCTGGTTCTCATGAAGTCATTAAGTACTATGTATTAAGCAGCAAGAGAGCCACTGTGGGGTGGTGGTTCGAGCGTCAGACTGGGACTCCAGGAGATCAGAGTTCAAATCCCTGCTCAGCCATGGAAATCTACTGGATGAATCTCTCAGGCTAAGAGGAAGGCAATGGTAAACATTTTCCGAATAAGTCTTGCCAAGAAAACCTGGGAGAGGGTCATCGTATTGGAATTAGTGTGGTCCAATTGTTTTGGATGAGGACTCTGTGAGACCAGAGATCAAATCCCCACTTGGCCATGGAAATCCCACTGGGTGACTGGGCAGGTCCCACTTCTTAGCCTCAGAAGAAGGAATCTTCTTTGAATCAATCTTGCCAAGAAAACCCCATGGTAAGCTTGCCTCAGGGATGCCAAGCAACAAACTTTTGCAAAATGCTGCCCCTGCCAAAGGGGAGTCTTGTCCAGAGCCAACCTCATGAAAATTAGAGAACTGCTTGCCACGCAGAGGAAATCCATGAAAACTGGGGCTGCACCTGAGATCTGGCAACTCTATGCTCAGGTGATGGAGTTTCACATATGCTGCTCAGTGATGCATTTTCTGCAAGAAGAAAGCAGCTCTGCGCTGAGCTTCTGACTTCGAAAGGCTAACCAGTTTGATGTAGCAGTTAAAAGTGCTGGACTGAGACCAAATTTCAAATTCCCATTCAGCTGTGAGATTCACTGGGTGACCGTGGCTCAGTCACTCTCTCAGCCTAATCTACTCCACCTGACTGTTGTGAGAATAAAAGGTGTAGACCGCAACACATATCATCTTGGAGGAAAAGCTGGCATACAAACAAGCGATATTGGTAATCTCATTGTCTGAGAGAGACTTTACCTAGGCCATTTCTGCACTACACTGTTATAGTGCTATTATTCCCCTTTCAACATCCTGTGGAATTCTGGGGTTTGTAGTTTCCTGAGGCCGAAGAGCTCTCTGGTTGAGGATTCTAAAGGCGCCTCCATCAACTGCAAACCCCAGGATTCCATAGAAGGCTGAAAGTGGAAAAATAGCGCTATAGAAGCACAGTGCACAAATGGCCATAGTGAGTTGTTTCAGGGTGCTTAAGTCTCAGAGCTCCCCTCCTTCACACAAGGGGATGGGAGTTGCAACCCATCAGCCTCTTTCTGACAATATGAAGCCTCTGGATTTGCCTGGCTTTTTATAAATACAAGTAGCCTGACCTGTTGACTGTTCTTGGTCGAGAGAGCAGGTTTTTCTGTACATTGCAAGCTTTTCTTCAGTTCCAGCAAATGATGTCAGGGTTGAATTGTTGGAAAGTGTACACTCCAAGTGGAGATCCAGGTACAGCTGCTGATGGGCCTAGGGTGCGTCCCAATAGTATATCAATCTACTACTGCCTAATTGTTTTGTTTAAAACTTGGATGTAGTGAAGCTTTAAAGGGGTTGGGTGGGGCGGAGTTCCTGAGACTACTTTAACAACCATCTGCCATGGGCTGTTTGGTTTGCTATATCCTGCCTCTGTGAAAACATCAGGCCAGATAACCCTTGAGGCCCTTCCAGTCCTTTAATTCTATGAAAGGAAGTGCTCTCCACTGTTTTTTAAAATTGATCTGTTTGCAAACAGACAAATATCTTTTGCAAGGGAGGGGGGATAAAAGACACATCTGTAGCTACAGAGAGGGAGCTTTATTAGTCTGAGATGGAAGCCAAAGCTAAGACAAACCAGACAATCAGCTTTCTGCAGGATCCAAGACACTCACCACTTGCCAGCACAAGACGTGAAGCTCCACCCTGCCCTGATTTAAGCAAACGAGATGTTAATGACTTTGCTGTAGAGCTAGAAGAAGCCGTCCCCTCGGAAAGCATCTCGGGGACAGGGCTGGCCTTTAGTTGCCAAGTGGGGTCGGAAACAGACCTAGCTACGCAAACACTCATTTATCCAAGAAACATACTTACCAAACACATTTGGAGAAATGCTTTGGGCATTTTTAAAAGGACAAGTTCCTTTTTTAAAAAGGAGAGAGATTCTTATTATCTCATTCTGGAAACAAGACTGAAGAAACTAAGGGCTCATATGAAATCAATTTCATGCAAGTTTGCAGCCATATTCCCTCTCTCTCTCTCTGCATGTGTGCACATGTGCAACTGGTTGTCAATAAAGGCCATGATCTCTTCATTCAAGTGGGTTGTTATATATTGCTCAATTTCAGCACTTCTGCAATATCCTGGCAAAGAATCCTTCGCTGTCGTTCTGTGCCTTCAAGTCATTTTCCACTTATGCTAAGGTGAACCTATCATGGAGTTTCCTGGGGCTGAGAGTGTTTGATGCACCCAAAGTCACCCAATGGGTTTCCATGGCCAAGCAGGGAACTGAACTCTGGTCTCCAGAGTCATAGTGAAATGTTTAAACCACCATACTATGCTGGCTCGTATAGGGAGATACGGTATGCCAAACATATAGGGCCATATAGGGGTTTATAGGTCATAACCAGCACTTTGAATTGTGCCTGGAGACAAACTGGCAGCCACTGTTGTTCTTGTTGCTGTATGTCTTCAAGTCATTTCCAACTTATGTGATTCTAAGGTGAACCTATCACAGAGTTTCCTTGGCAAGATTTGTTCCAACGGGCTTTGCCTTTGCTTTCCTCTGAGATTGCAAAAAGAGAACGACTTGCCCAAAATCACTCAGTAGACTTCCATGGCTGAGTTGGGATTCAAACCCTGGTCTTTCGAGTCACACTCCAATGCTCAGACTACTACATGATGCTCGCCCTTCACACAGAACAAACCTTTCCCAAAATTATACAATGAGGTACATGGCCAACAGTGAGATTTGAACCAAAGTTCACTTTGTTCGAGAATAATAATTTGTCTATGAGACACTGGTGTTGTTCTGTTTTCCAGTGTGTTTGGCCGTGTGTGTGTGTGTGTGTGTGTGTGTGTGTGCATTTTACTTCTATGCTGCCCTTAGGTCTTGTGATAGAGGGCAGAACAGAAATATTTTAATGAATACATTTTTAATAAGTACTTGATTTTGAGACAAACATACCAATCACACCAATAACTGTGGAAGAAAAAAAGATGAACAGCAAAACTTGACTCCACTATGAAGAAAAATGATGAAAAGATCTCTCATGAGATGGAGTGGTATTTACCATGAGATGGAGTGGTATTTTAGTTGGTCCTTTGGCTGAGATTTTCTCCCAAAGACCCCTCCGCACATATCGGACGGTAGTCCCTGCGATCTGAAACTCTCCAGGAAGTTCAATTTTCCAGTCACTATTGATGGACTTCTTACTGGAATCTTTCAAAGCTGGGAAAAACAAAGCAAACAACAGGGAATGAAGTGGGAAGCAAAATCCATCATCACTGGGAAGAGAATGCCATGGTCTAGTTTCATTAAGGCCGGCAGATATCTGAAGGCTTCTTATCTCTTCCAACTCTATAACCTGATACCATCCTCCAGTTAGCAAGCTGTTAAAATGTCACCTGTCCTATCCACTCTGATGGGCTAAACATTTCTACTTGATGTGCTAGTTTATTTCATGGAGAAAGAATGTTCTTCTTTGTTTTAACATGGGGCAGCATGTGAAATTTGCTGCCTCTCCTCCTACACTCTGAAATCTAATGTCCCATCTGCCATGACTTTTAGTTGGGTGCTAGGAATGGAAGGAATACTTGTTGTTATTCATTCCTAGGTTGAAAAAACAGTAACTCTGATAGTTGGGGAAAATAATAGACCAGAGACAATCTTGTGTAATTTTATCCCCATATTTGAATATCCTGGAATATTGCAGAGGAATTACTCTATGTAGAAAAAAATACACTTTTTTTTGTTGTAAAAACTGTTTTGTCTTCTGCACAGAAAACAGTTTTCTTGTGTACAAAAAAATAACAACAGTCTGGCTATTGGAATGATAGACAGGAAGGCACTCTTTAGAAAATAAAGTGAGATCCTTGATTTACCAATTTAGCTTCTTGAATGGACTAAGTGCAGCACATGTTTAGGCCATTTCTGCACTATACTGTTATAGTGCTATGATTTCACTTTCAACATCCTGTGGAATTCTGGGGTTTGTAGTTTACTGAGGTCCAAAAGTTATCTGGCTAAGAATTCTAAATGCCCCTCCCTAAACTGCAAACCCCAGAATTCCATAGGACGTTGAAAATGGAATAACAGCACTATAACAGTGGCCATTTCCACATGGGGGTAAAACTCCGCATTGAGACGACCGGCGACGGAGGTCGTTCACACCGCGGGGCGATCTAGTGCGGTTGGAAAAGGTGAGGCTCCACACCTCCAACCGCTCTAGTGCAGCCGCAAGGGTGGTGCTGCGAGTTTTTTTAAAAACCACCTTCCCAGGTGGTTTTTATGAAACTCGCCCGCACTAATCCGTGGCTGCTCCCGGTGTGAATCTGCAGAGACGCGTTAGTGCGTCTCTGCAGATCTGCCCGGGGGCGGACTTCCGGCTGGCACGCTGCCCTGATTGGCGGAGCGCTGCCGGAAGCCGCCAGCTGCCATTTTGGGCGCCGCCGAACGTCGCAAACACCGCCGAAATTCGGCGGCGTGTGGAGCGGCAGAGCCGCGCTCCCTGCAGGGACGGAGCAGGGACAGAGCAAAACGCACGCAGGTAATCTCCGCCCCTGTGTGCGCTGCCCCGTTTCGGCTCCTCCACGTGTGAAAAGGGCCAGTGTATGGCTTAAATGTAGAAGTGTAGAAAAAAGAAAACTTTTTATATCCTCTGTATCTAATACTGCTATTAAGTTCTTGACCTTCAATTTTTAATTAAAATAATGGAAAATCAAGGCCCTGAAATGAACACTACACTGAACTCTTTTTTTCACATCAATCTTCCTTAATATGATTTTTCTTCTTGGGATAGCAACCAGCCCCACCAGTCTGTTCTTCAGGCTTGCATCAACTCTGGTCTTTCTCTGCACTTAGACTTTTTTTTTCCTAGTTCACTTCCTGGCTTAAGGATACAACAAATTGTAAGGCATTTCCTGTTCTAGGTGGTTTGCAAAAGGCGACCGAGCCAGGCAGCGTGGGATGAACGTAGGTGGGAAGGAACTGCTCCCAGCGAATGGAACGTCAATTCAACAAGAAGCTGGGTTCCTTTCCAAAGTACCCTACTCATTCCCCAGTAGAAATGAGACCTACTTGGCCTAAAACTTGGAAGCATAATTAGCTCCAGTTACCACTCCAAGGTTAAACACAGCTATGTCTGTACAAACCTCAGGACTTTAAAGTTACAGTGGCAGGAAACTGGAGTGCTTTGATTTCTCAATTATCCTGCTTACACTGTTGGATACGTGCCCACATTTTGCTGCAAGACCTTGATAACAAAGGGTTCAGTCTTTTATGCTCTGAGGCAGTAGTAAATTTTAGCGAGCACAGGGAACATTCTTGGGCAAACAGCAGATCGTGCCACTGGCGTACAATGTACTGAAGAAGCAAAACTTTTGCAGAATTTTACAGAATTTCCCCTCTCCTTCTGCATTCCATCATCTCCATCACCATCACCCTGCCTTTTTCCCAGTTTGGGACTCAAAATGGCTCACAACATGTTAAAAAAACATAGGCCCTTTCCGCAGGACGACGTTCTTCCACATTGCCTTGTTGCAATCCCTGCAGTGCCTCTGCCGGGATGGGAGTATGTCCCCAGCACTCCTCTCCGCATGCGACCAGCTGCCTGCAGAATGGAGCGTGAAGGACATGCCACTTCCTTCCATACTGCAGCCAGCCTTCTTCCCATGCTGCAATGGGGAGGAAGAGTATCAGCGCGCTTCTGGCCCTTCTGCATGGTTGGCTGCAACAAAAGACTTGTGCCATCAGGGGCCACTGATGGAGTTTTTCCATCAATTACATACCCCCCAATTGCACCGGTTGATGATGCAAGAAGGGCGGGACTGTGACAACGTGATGTGGAAGCATTGTTGCAGTCCTGCTCCTTTTGCATCCCCATGCCGGGAGGACGCCATCCTGCGGAAAGGGCCATAGTTAAAATTCACAAAATACAAAAGTAAAAAGGTGATTAAACTATAAAAAAAGAATTAAAACAAGTTAAAAATACAAACCATTTCAAAACCAAACCAAACAGCAACAAAAATAACGGACAGAAGATCTAGCATATGGTTTAGGTGAGATGGGCCTTGTAAACTCAGCCCTCCCAAAGGCCACCCAAAATAGAAAGGTCTTGACCTGGCCATGGAAAGACAATACTGAGGCTGCCAGTCTAACCTTTCAGGGAAGGAAGTTCCAGAGCTTCGGTGCAGCCACTGAAAAGGCCCTGTTCCTCATGTTCTCATCGGATGTACCGGCAAGGGTAGTGGGACACAGAAAAGGGCCTCCGCAGCAGATCTCAAAACATGGTCAGGTTCATAAAGGAGAATACAGGCCTTCAAACAACCTTTACTTGAGCCACATAGGGCTTTACAGGTGAAAACCAGCTCTCTGAGTTGTTCCTAGAAACAGACTGGCAGCCAGCGGTGGTGTAACAAAAAGGGAGCTCTGTGTTCTCTGTATCCAACCTCAGTTAGCAATCTGGCTGCAGCTTTTTGGACCGCCTGATCTTTCTGAATACTCTTTAAAGGCAGCCCCATATAGAGTACATTACAGTAATCCAAACGGGATGTAATTAAAGAAGGTATCTCTGGTCATATCTGACATATTGTGTCCAATTCTGGGCACCCCAATTCAAGAAGGACATAGTCAAGCTGGAGCAAGTCCAGAGGAGGGCAACCAAAATGGTGAGGGGCCTGGAAGCTACGCCTTATGAGGATAGACTTAGGGAGCTGGGTATGTTTAGTCTGCAGAAAAGAAGGTTAAGAGGGGACATGGTAGCCATATTTAAATATTTGAAGGGATGCCATGTAGAAGAGGGAGCGGGCTTGTTTTCTGCTGTTCCAGAGACCAGGATAAGGAGCAACGGATTTAAGCTGTAGGAAAGGAGATTCCACCTGAACCTCAGGAAGAAGTTCTTGACGGTTAGGGCTGTCCGGCAGTGGAATATACTGCCTCAAAGTGTAGTGGAGTCTCCTTCTTTGGAGGTTTTTAAGCAGAGGCTTGATGGCCATTTGTTGGGAGTGCTTTGAGGGTGTTCCTGCATGGCAGGAGATTGAACTGGATGGCCCCTGTGGTCTCTTCCAACTCTACATTTCTATGATTCTATTCTATGATTCAATGACATCTTAAGTACAGTTGCCACACAAGTCTTAACTGCAAATGCATTCCTGGCCAGCATTGAAACCTCAGCTTCCAGGCTGAGAGCTGAACCCAAGAGCACACCCAAGGTGTGGATCTGTGTCTAGGTTGAAACATTTAAGCCCAACCTTGATACCTTCACTGCTGTAGGACCTGCAGGGCAAAAGATCTGGACGAGCCACAGTTGTCCATCCCCTGTTCTTTAGGACAGCAAAATCAAAGCCCAAGGTTAAGAATAAAATCAAGTCACCAGACCCGCTCCCCATCCTTTTTACCAAGAAAACTGTGGGCAGGTTTGTCCTCCATCACACGGATTCTTCGAGCTCCAGCCGGGATCACTGCTGCTTCAATATAGCCTAGGGCAAAGAAAAGGAGTAAGTGGGTCACAGTACCTTGAAAAGTAGGTAAAGAAGGAAAATAAGACCGTGGAATCTTGCAGTTCAAATATAGACTTTATAATATTTTTAAAAGAAAACACGAATTACAATGTTGTGACCTGTGCCATGCAAATTTCTGTGCCTTGACCTCAAGAGGAGGAAGGGAAAAACGTGTGAAAATGACAGAAACTATGATCCATTTTACTACGATTGATTTTTCTGTTTATGTACTTTCTGTACCTGTTCAGAGAAGGATATTTCAGTTGTTCTCACCTGTAGCTTTGGTTTGCACAGTCCGCAAGGTAGCTGTTAGAGATGCTAGCTTTAAACTACAACATCTTTAGCAACAGACTGCCTTTAGGGCCAAACCCAAATGGCTGATGTCTCACAATTCTCTTTCACTCCCTTGTGGAACTCATGTTCATCTGGGCCCTACCAGAGCCAACATGTAGCAAAACTGGATGATCCATGTTCTTAGTTTTGTTCTCTTCTTACTCTCCTAACTCTTTAATATTCTGATGTTACCAGATATCCCCACTTGACTGTGCATTACCTTTTCTCATTTTCTTCTCTCCTCCTTGGGTTACCAGGCTTGACATACCCTGAGGGAAAACTGGAAACACCGTGGCAGCAAGAATTGGAACAGACTATTGTGGAGACCAGCCAGTCAGATGGAGTCAACATTTCAGAGCTCAGAGAGCATGTTGACCTGGTAATTGTTTTGCATATGTAGCGGTGGTCATGGTATTTTGTCTATTTAAACCACAGTTATGTAGTTGAATATCTAAGTGTCACAACAAACCAATATTTGACATATAGCTTGATGTTGGTGTTTCTGTTAAGTGATTCAAAGTATTAAAACTGCATTGCAATCAGTAGGAAAAAAAAAAAGCCCTCCGGGTGATACTCATGCATTGACACAAACACCCGACCAACAGTGAGACAGAAAACAAGTAATTAATAAGAAGACACTACTACACACCAAGAAAAACACTCCACAATTGCATTCTGCCACCAGTGTTAG
This sequence comes from Ctenosaura bakeri, assembly GCA_948474755.1. Taxonomy (NCBI): domain Eukaryota; kingdom Metazoa; phylum Chordata; class Lepidosauria; order Squamata; family Iguanidae; genus Ctenosaura; species Ctenosaura bakeri. Next base: position 240,387 of record CAOLHI010001705.1, on the reverse strand, counting down.
TATGATACTTTGGAACATGCCTCAAACCTACAGTGTCTTATCTCAACTGTTTAAAAAATAAGAAAAGCATAGAATTAACCCAAACAATATTTGTCTGGGTGCCCCATGATCTTCAGGTTAGAACCACTTGGGGGGCAACACAGTTCCCATGTAAGTTTGTGGCATGAAATTATCCGTCTTCCCAGTGGTACTCAAGCACTACCAGCATGCAGAAGAAACCAGAAAAAATAAATCACTGCAGAAGTATTTCCCAAAATATGTCATCCACCATATTCCAGACAAAAATATGTTTCTTTTTTCACCTCTTGGCAAAGCCAAGCCACTGAATCAGAAGTCTGATTAAAATTCCAGCAGAAAAGAACCATAATCGTGTATTTAGTGGCACCTTAAAGAGAAGCAAGTTTTATATGACATAAACTCCTTTGTCAGATGCATGAATGTGATACAGGGAACTGCAGTTTGCAAAAGCTTATGCCAGATAAAACTTGTTAGTCTTTAAAGTATCACAAGACTCTTTGTTGTTGTTTTTGCTATGACAGGCTGACATTAATACTCCCGTGGAAACTTAAGCAGTGTAAAGTTCTCATCAATTTTTATCAAATCTATGCAAATCTGAGTCACTTTCTCTCCACATTGTCTTCTGTTTTATGGTATATTTCTTCATGTAAAGCATGTGGGAAGAACATCTCTTTAGTTTTTTTTTTATTTTTTAAGAATTTATTTATATGTGCCTATACAAAATGCCAATGCTTCAAAACCCCTGTAGAGGCCTTCATTATTTTATAGTTCACAGCATTGTATGTAAGTGTGTTTCAGCTCAGAAAACTACTTTCTTTTGGACACGTAGGCACCTTTCTGTTTAGTGTGAGTTATAGTAATGCTTCGTCACTGTGATTGAAGAGAATCCTGCATAGGAACTATGTGGGAAATGACCTAAAGAGTGAAGACGTTATACTATGTTATACTATGATTGTTAGCCATAGTAAGCTCGCATAGACACCTTGCATTTCATGCTGCATGTTGAGCAAAACAAAAGGAATGCCAGCTTTCAAACTGAAAGCCATGGAGAATTAAGGCTAATTGTAGCAAAGCAGGATTTGAAAAGCCCTGGTGCAGCAGAGAAGAAAACTGCCAGCATAGCAAACTAACCGCTGGTGCCTTTTGACTTGTGGGGCTGCCCACCGTCTTGGTCTAAATGCCGGGGGCATCTGACAGAGATGCAGCAAAGGCAAGGGAGGTACTGGCATAAACAGTTAGAATCCTGCAACTACAACCAACAATTCCATGGCAGGCTGTAAGGAGAACTCAAGATGTTGTGGATGTGAATGCAAAAGTCAAAGAGGGCACACAGGAGGGCAGGTTAAATGGGATGATTCAACTCCGTCTGCTGCCAATAGTTATGGGGCTAAGAGATACATACATCATTCTTCCACAGCCATTTCCATTGGAAATCTTATGCAGTCAGAAGCATATCTAAGGTGGGGCAAGTAAGGCATATGCCTTGGGCGCTAATGCCAGGAGGGTGCAAAAAAGCAATGCCAGAAGATTTAGTGGTAGCAGAGGAGGAGGGAGTGGTTCCAGAGGTAGGGACACAACTTTCATGCTTGCCCTAGGTGCTGTTTATGCTAGATAGACCTCTGTATACAATCCACCCTCTGGCTTCATCAGACATGGCATCACCAGGCACCTTTGTTTCATCAAACACCAGGCATTATTTTGTGTCCCTCTTCAGATCTATAGCAACTACAAACTTGCTCTTTTTTGGTCTTAAATAAAAAAAAAATTGCTTATTTTAAACCAAGTTTCAGAGTGCTAAGCTTAACTATTATTATATGCTGCTCCCACTTCCAGAATGTACACAGCTGTTGGAACACCTTGGAAAGAAGGAAGCTTGCCTTCCCAATAGCACATTCAGATTATTGTTGTGTCTTCTGGAAACCATTAAATAATACTGGTTATGATGATGATATTCTATGGAAATTGATCCACTCAGAACAGGACCAAGACACAATAAAAGGAGCAGCCAGAAGTTGAAAAGTATTCACTGTTTACTTACTGCAGCTAAATTTTACTGACTGAAGCCACCTGCAGATAAGATGTTCTATATTTCATTGGTGTTCCTGACCCGTGTCCAAATTTGAGAAACTAATAATACAAGTAGCATAAATCAACTACGAGGCTTTAAAATATTTTAGCAGGAATAGATTTAGCATGCTTTGGTTCTCTGCCAATTTGTGCAGCTCAGTAAATATTCCATTCATACTAGCTATGAAACTGATGAACTGGGAAGAAACCGTTGTGTTGTGATGCACAGACAGATTTTAAAGCCATTAGCTAGTGCTATGGATTGTCCTATAGGAATTTTTTATAGATAAATGCTTAGTTAACATTATGCTAATGTTGTTTCTGCACCAACCAACCTCACAGAATCATTGAATCTTAGAGCTGAAAGTGATCCCAAGGGCCATCTACTAATCCAGTCTCCTGACACGCAGGAACGCGTAGCTAAAGCACTCTTGAAAGATGTGTCCATCCAACCTTCTAACTGCTATGCTGTCGCTTGTCATTTGAAACGTATCATAGAATCATAGAGTTGGAAGAGATCGCAGGGGCCATCCAGTCCAACCCCCTGCCATGCAGGAACACCCTCAAAGCACTCCCGACAGATGGTCATTCAGCCTCTGCTTAAACACCTCCAAAGAAGGAGACTCCACTACACTCCCAGGCAGAATATTCCACTGCTGGACAGCTCTGACTGTCAGGAAGTTCTTCCTGAGGTTCAGGTAGAACCTCCTTTCCTGCAGCTTGAACCCATTGCTCCTTGTCCTAGTCTCTGGAGCAGTGGAAAACAAGCCCACTCCCTCTTCGACATGACATCCCTTCAAATATTTAAACATGACTATCATGCCCCTCTTAACCTTCTCTTCTGCAGACTAAACATCCTCAGCTCCCTAAGATGCTCCTCATAGGCTTCCAGACCCTTCACCATTTTGGTTGCCCTCCTCTGGACATGCTCCAGCTTGTCAATATCCTTCTTGAACTGAAGTACCCAGAACTGGACACAGTCTTCCAAATGAGGTCTAACCAAAGCAGAATAGAGTGGCACCATTACCTCCCTCAATCTACACACTGTACTCCTATTGATGCAACCAAGAATTGCATTGGCTTTCTTGGTATCATTCCTCTTATTGATTTTTCAAGCCAAGCAACTGAGCTTTGATGCAAAACACCATATTTATGAAATAGTCTTTTGCTCCTAGAAGATTCAGATGCCAAAGTCACAAGAAGAAACTAAGGTGTTTGACTTGTTTCTTGACTGAATAATTTCAGGCTGCCAGTGGAGACTCACATGGCTGAAAATTTCTCCAGGTAATCAATCGATCTCCCTCGCTCTCTCTCTCTCTCTCTCCCCCCTCTTATTTTTCCTGCAAACTAGCATTTCAGGTAGACAAGTTGCTTAGAAAGCAGATTTTGTACGTTAAGCTACCTTTGCAGAATATTTTACTCAGATCTTTCAATCATGTATGTCCCCAACCAGATCTTCCAATCATGTATGTCCCCAACCTGATGTGAAAAGGTTGAGCACTTTGCTGTTTGAATTGAGAACCAGGCCACTGCCTGATGAAATTCTGAAATGCAGACTAAATATACATTACACCTCAGCAACCAAGGACTAGTGCTTTGCTAATAACTGCCCTCTTCTTCTGGCTTATAGATTTCTATAGAACTCCATGACAATGTATAGATCAATTAATATTTTTTTCAGTTGCAGTGACCTATGACTATAAGCACAAAAATATATATATGAAGGATAAATATAAGTTACACTAGTATTTTCCAAGCTCTGGTCTTCCAGGTGTTTTGGACTTCACCTCCTAGAATCTCTGATCACTGGCCAAGGCAGTTGGGACTTCTGGGAGCTGAAAAAACCTGGAGGACTAGAGTTTGGGAATCACTGATTTAGAGCATCAATCTATAATAATAACTGGTGGAAACAGTAAGCATAACTCATGCTTACTTTTCCATGGAGTTGCTTCCACATCTTTGATGAACTGAAATGGGAGAAATACCAGACTGGACATGCCCTTGAGCAAAGATGTACTTGCTGTCCTGAGTTTGCATAAACTGCCCAGCTGTGTGGCAGAAATGTCCAATAACCAAAGACTTAACTGCCATAAATGGGTACATTTACGCTACAACTAGGACTACATTAGAGGTCTGGCTGCTGAGAAGAAAACCTTAAGTGACCAATGGGCTATATCTTTTCTCAACATCAAAAGCAACAAGGCATTAGAAAGGCCAATATGGGAGCATGGATAATGAATTTTGCAAGATGTGTTTTGTGTACTTCATTAGTAACCCCAGCAAGTTGTGATCCATGGCCCGGCTTTCAAATGTATCCTTTTTGTCTACCTGATGTTGTTTTTGCATTACAATCTCTAACCAGAGGAGACAGAGAGAGACCCAGCACCAGAAAGTCTCTAACCCAGAGCACCACAGAGAACAACCAGCCATCTTACATGAGAAGCACTTGGGGACAGCTTTTGCCTTTGTCATCACACAGGTAGAAACCTTCTTACATTGACTATTGGATACTGAGAAAGAGAAAGGAATGGGCATGGATTTAGTTACATGGAAAAAGACTTTGTTTCCAAAGCCAGCTATCACATACACAAACACACAAACACACACCAAGAAAACAAACCAAACGTCCAATGTGCAGATATCACACAGTTTTGCTGCAATTAGCTTCCTGATATCTAATGCAAAATCATCCTTTCTAGAGCTGTGAACATTATACTGAGTCTGCAATTGTGTATCTGTTAATGGGTGTATCTGCACTGAGCAATTATAGCACTTTAATACCACATTAATGGCAAAGCTTGAACCCTGGGATTTGTAGTCTGCTGAGCTAATTAGCAGACACCAGGGTATCCTGAAAAGAAAAGGACTGAGCATTAATCAGTTTAATTCTGCAGTTTAGACATTCAGTCTGAGTTCCTTAGGAATTGTAGTGGGTGCTGGATTGCTTTCTGGCAGGGAATTCCAAACCCTTCATCAACCTACAAATCCCAAGATTCCATAGGACTGAGTCATGGCATTTAAAATGGTAGCAAACTGCTATAATTGTGCAGTGTAAGTATACCCTAAAAAACAGATCTCACCAGTATGTAGGACACATGGGAGAACTTTTAACCTGTTTTATTTTTTAAAATAAAATAAAAAAATTAAAAACATCTTTAGTTATACACACATATATAAAAACCTCAAACTTTAAGTTCAATTAGAACTCGCAGGATCATCTTCAATTGTAAAATAAAATGATAAATACATGAAATTACAATATTTTAAAAAGCAGGAGACTGGGAAGTGATCAGCAGCAATTAGCTTTAAAAGAAGAAAACGATTAAAAAGTTAGAGCTGTTGTTGCTTTACTGAAATGTAAGAAAAGATGAAGATGAGGCAGGCTAAAATAACACACTCTTTTGCTCTCACAGCATTAAAAAGTTTTATTTAAAGAAAAAACGAGGTATCATTTTACGCTGTCCACAGCTAAGACAAATGCTCTGCTTGTGGCCAAACTGGCTCTGGTACCTTCATACAACACTTTAATCATCTTTGCTTATAAACCTCCCCCTACCCTGGAAATAAGTTATTTCACATCTTTTCTCTACCCCAGTTTAGAAATGCTGGGACCTGTCTGCACGTCTTCCAAATAGGACACCATTATGGAAAATAACATAACATTAACCTCAGATTATCTCTGCTTTTTTTAAAAAAAATGGGAACTATTGGTTAGATCTTTGAAATCAGGAACGTGGGCCATTTCCACACCTTACTCTTTTCCATTGTCATCCTGGTAGCGCCATTGCCGAGATGAGAACGTGTAACCAACACTTCCCTCCACGACACGGGTTTTCCTTCCACAGTGCAGACAGCCTTTTTTCCATGCTGCACTGTGGCAGGAAGCGCCTAGATCATGCTTCCACCCATTCTACATGACCACCGGCGATGGGAGCATCACTCGATCGCGAGCCATTACCAGATTTTTTCCGGTAATGGAATATCCCACAACTGAGATGGGTGGGGATGTGTTGGCAGCGGGACTATGACAAGGTTGTACAAAAGCACAACTCGTGGACTGGCAGCAACACGTCCCCACATGGGACAGCGACATCGTGTGGAAATGGCCTTGTTCTATCTATAGCACCAAGTAAAATCACCGTTACTGGACTACCCATGTAGAACTGAGGGCTGAAAACCTGTATAAATAACACAGGATTATATGACAGTGGTTAATACACGCTCATTTTTTCATAACTGTAGCACACACAATACTTCGCCCATCCACCATCTTCAGCCTCAATGCATATGTGCTTTGGACTATGCACCTATACATTGTGAAAGAAGATGGTAGAATAGGAAACAATAACAGCTGGCAAATTTCATGCCATCTCTAAGCAAGACAACCAACAGCTTGAAATCTCTAGGGAAATCTGAAACGATAAAGACAATCCTTGGGGCAGATATTGAGGTGTTCTGTAACTAGAAAAAAAATGAATCAAGACTGGATTTTGAGCAGCTTCAGCCTATAGTCACATCAAATTGAGCATTAAACCACTGCTAACAAATTGAATTTCTTAAATGCATTCAAAATGAGTTCCACGCTTTATCCCCTTGCAAGCACCGACTCTTTTGCATTACAGTCTTCCTGTGCCAGATAGCTGAGACTGCCCAGATGCTGATACTCACCCATTCCTTTGGTATGGTTGAAGTCTCCTTTCACCACTTTGCAGGTTTTGCCATCACCATTACAGACGCCACAGCGATCCTCTCTGGCGGCTGAGCCGATGATCCCATCGCAGCCAATTTTCTAATGATAACAAGATGCTCTTGGTTATTTGGAAACAAAAGATTAAGAAAGAGAGATGAGCCCCAAAACACTTATTTGATTGACCATCGCAGGGTAAAGAACGCCAGAAACTAGAAGGCATCTCAGGAAGGACAAAACCCCAGCAATAATCCTAAAACAAACATCACCAAAAAGAGAATAATCAGTGATAATCTTGCCAATGTGTCAAGTTCAAGTGAGAAGCCCCAAGAAGTTACAAATTGGGATCCAGGCTTGGTTATAAACATTTAACTAAGTTACTAGATAAGTAAATAACATGAGTCACATCAACTGTTCCTAAGTAGCAACTGAAGATCAAACAAATAGGCAGGATACCCCAAAGTAGACAGGTTAAGTCCTCAGAATGTGTGTGCAAGAGCAGCATCTGCGGCAAGGAGGAGTTTAGCCAAGCAAGGTCCTCTCATGAGCCATTTCCGCACTACACTGTTACAGTGCTATTATCCCACTTTCAATCTCCTATGGAATTCTGGGGTTTGCAGTTTAAGGGGGGGCCTTTAGAATTCTCAGCCAGAGAGCTCTTTGGCCTCAATAAAAGCTGTGCTGTATCTGACGGAAATAGTTGGATGGGCCAGTGTGAGAGTGTCTTTCAGATCAAGAAACTATTAGTGCTTTCCCTTCTTTTGAATCCTTAAGGGGACTTGGGGCTTACTGCCCCTTTAGTAGCCTCAGTTAGGGCAAACTGAATCCATGGAATTTACATGTGAACTTGCCATTCAGCAACTGAATCAGCATGTCAGACTTCTATATTTCAGGGATAGGTGTGTGTGTGTATGGATATATAATGTGTGTGTGTATGGATATATAATGGAGTACTTTGGAAATATATCATGAGAAAACACGGCTCTTTTCTGCTAAGATAATAATTCTGGGAAAGGTTGAAGGATGTAGGAAAAGAGGAAGATTTCTTTACAGGTGGGTTGACAGCAGTGATGTATTTAAGTCTTTTACTCCAAATCTCAAGTCAAGTCTCAAGTCTCTACTTTCAAGTCTCACATCAAGCCTCAAGTCCTTGAAGATACTTTCAAGTCAAGTCTCAAGTCTGGGAGCCAACTTTACACCTCTACCTGTATTCCAGAATTTCTGGACAGAGTTGAATAAAACAAGTTTTCACAATTTAAGCAGAGTTGGCCCTCTCCTTTTGTGATTTGGCCATCTGCAGCTTCAGAAGTAGGAAATAGGATCCTTCTTACTCCCCATTGCTGAAGCTTCAAGAGCTTTAGAAGGAAGGAAACTTCCTCCTCAAGCCCATTGCCTAACACATTTGCTGTTCCCCTCTGAGATATGTGCCCTGCACTCTGGGCATGAGTCTTGCCTTCTGCTCTTAGGAAAAGTTTCAGAAAGCTCCTCCTATATGTAGAGGGGACATGATGCTGAGCAGATCTCAACCTCATCTCAAGACCACTGCCTAACCCATTTGCTGTTCCCTTTAAGAAATGTGTCCATACTGGAAATGTCAGAAAGAGGTAGAAACAATATTTCATATGTGGTGGTCATGTCCCAAGGCAAAGAAATATTGGAGTGAAATACATAAAAAGATGTGTGAAATACTGAAGGTTCAATTTGCAAAAAAACCTGAATTTTATTTGTTAAACACGACAAATGTTCTTGAGAATACTAACATTGAGAGGCACTGGAGATTAATATTGTACATGATAATGACAGCTCGGACTGAATATGCCAAACTGTGGAAGTCTCAGCAAATACCCACAATTGAACAATGGTGGGGGACATTTATTGAGAATAGAAATGCGGATACTGTTTCACAAAGATTAAAGGGGAAATTGGATGATCAGATAAATGCAGAATGGCAAATTGTAATGGGTAATTGCTGGGAACTGCCAAGTGAAAATGTCTGAATTATGGTTGAAATTAAAGAGGAATAACTGTAACGTAACAGGAGTTGATGAGAGAAATGCAAGATCAAGCACGTAAGATGAACATAGAATTGTGAGGCACAATTTTTTATATGTGAGTAGATATCCAGAAAATGAAAACTAGATCAGAGTGGAAGAACAAAAACATTACATGTAAAAGTACAATTTAAGATGATGTTTTTTTATTTGCAAAACTTAATAAACTTAATAAAATTATATATATATGTATGTATGTATGTATATGAAATGTGTCAGTACTTTGGGCTTGAGATAGACTGTCATATGACCAATAAATTGTAAGGCTTCTGGATGAATGTGTTATGTTACTTAACCAAGGGTAGCAAGTCAGTCACTAAAAATATGCGACTCTCAAGTCAAGCCAGTGTGCCATTTTTGCCAAGGCACTGAAGTGACTTAGGTCTGACTTGAGTCCAAGTCCATTGACTTCAGCCTACATCACTGGTTGATAGGAAGCTAAATTTGCCAGACCTGAGCAAATTACATCCAATTACAGATCTTTGGAGCTTTCCCATTTATAGGGCAATAAGCTGACAGAGCAACAGCTATAGTTGGGTCTTGCAATTGGATTTGGGTCTACGTCTCTTCAAAGTTCCTTGCATTATGCTCTGATTTCCTAGTAAGAGATGCACGTGAAAAATTTAAAGGGGATGTGACTGTTTCACTGTTTCTTGCACTGCCTGCCACTAGATGCTTCTCATTCTGGAAAACCAGAGATCAGCTCAGTACCTTGTTTCCCTTTGCTGGATTGAGGACTTGGCAGGCGCCTAACCGTGCCAGCCTAACCATGCTGGATGGGATCCATTCTGAAATAGCTGATGAAGCTATGCTTGTTTCAAAACTGGCATATTTTGACATTTTGAAACAGGAATGTAAATGTGTGTTGGATTATCTAGAATTATTATGATAATTATTTAAATGACTGAACCAAAACAGCTGGAGGGTTTTTTTTTGCTATTTTTTTTTGGCAATATAAAAAAATACTTCTCTTCTTCTACAGTTTTTCATCACTCCTGTCAAAAATGTTGAGGTATGGCTTCACACTGCACTTTCTTTCGGTCTCATTGGGCTTAATTTGCCCTGTGTGATACCATTGTAAAGCCAAATGGCTACATCATTCTGTCCACTACACAGTCCTGGATTCCCTGATCGCCCCAGTGTGACTAATCCAGAAAACAGAAAAAGGAAGAAGCTGAGGGGGAAAATGGTACAGAAACAGCAGCAAAAGAACCTGGATTGGGGAAAGTATTTAGTATTTTCTTAGCTCCAAATTGCAAATTTTGGGCGGGGGGAGTGGTACAGGAAGAAAATAATGTGTCGAGAGCTGCATATGGCTTTATTTCTTTGTACCCCCTCTTGCATCTCCTCACAGCTCCTACAAAAATGAAACTTGAGAGAAAAATATTACTGTATGCCTTCAAGTCATTTCTGACTTATGGTAAATTTATCATGTTTTTTTTTTCTTGGCAAGATTTGTTGAGAAAGGAGTGTCATTGTCTGCTTCCAAGGATGAAAGATTGTGACGTGCCCAAGCTCACTCAGTGGATTTCCAAGGCCAAGCAGGTATCTGAACCCTAATCTTCCTCAAATCATTACATCACGCTGTTTAACTCAGAGAAAAAGAGAAAACTTAATTATTTGAAATGCTAGAGTGAACAAGTCAAGAACAACAAGCATTTTGCAGAGGTTGGTGGAAGAGACAGATTAAGGTGAGCTTTTGTGTTTGGCGTTAAGACTGATTGTTTGGCTGAGCTGTTTGGAGAGATAAAGTAGTGCTGGGAGACTTCAACCACTCTGATATGTCTTGGAAGGCAACCATTGCCAAAAATGTAAGGTCCAACAAATTCCCCACTTGCCTTGCTGACAATTTCACTGTACAGAAGGTGGAGGAGGCAACAAGAGGACTGAATATTTTGGATGTGATCCTAACTAACATGGATGAACTGGTCAATGAGACAGAAGCAGTGGGCTCTTTGGTTAGGAGTTACCATGTTCTCCTGGAATATGTCATACAGAGGAAAGGGGGAGTTAAGCGTACTCAGACACACACCCTGAGCATAAGAAAGCTGACTTTAATAAGCTTAGGGAAATACTGGTGAGATCCCAAGAACAGAAATGCTCAAAGGGAAGGGAATATATTACGGATTGGGGTTTCTCAAAAGTGAGAGGATCAAGACACAATTGTAAACAATTTCAGCAAAAAAGAAAGTCTGGGGCTGTCTAAAGAAATTAGAACGGATTTATAAAGCACTTTCAGATGACCTGAGGTTTAAAATTTGTACTGGAATTCCTAGCTACTGTAAATGAGTTGAAATCTCCAGGCTGGATGAACTGCATCCAATGATACCAAAGGAACTTGGAGATAACAATCTTACAGCTAGTCAATACTCTTTGAGAAATCTTGGAGGACAGGGGAGGTCCCAGCAGACTGGAGGAGGTAAAAATGCCCCCATCTTCAAAAAACCAGTTTTTGTGCTGGTGGCCTCCAGACCAGACCCACCTTTTATTTACAGAGACCACTCCCCCTTTACCAGATTTCAGCTGGTGGCTGTTCTTCAGCTGGCCTTCACAGCCTGCCAAGAATGGGAGCTATTCATTCAGGATTGGAGTGGTCACACAGGCAGCGGGGTGTGGGCATCCAGTGAGGGCCATCAAGACGAATGGGAGGTGGAAATCTGGGGCGTATCCTGGGTACAGTCATGCTGGATTAAGGTGGGACATAGGTTAATATCTTATTTGTTCCTAAGTAGGGCCAAGTTATCAGGATTCTCAACTAGAGGAGAACCTGGATGTCTTGGAGTCAGGGGTGGAATGATGGCACAGGTCCTTGGCAGGTGCAAGCAAAGACAGTAAATGGGACTGGCCATGTATAGCAGGCGGAGGGCAAATGGCATCATGGGCTGGTAGAAGGATTTGGACATGGAATGGTTCTGCTGTTAGAGGCATCAGGGCTCCTACTGTATGAGCCTGTTTGGATTTTGCAGGGTGGGAGTTAGGTATTGCTTGCTGGCTGCAGCTGCCTTAGGTTGGGGTACTGAGTGGAAGCAGCCCTGCAAAGCAACGGAGGGGCACAATTCTCCCACATTCACTGTGTACAGGGGGGCTTTCCTGCTGTCCTATCAGTTCTAGCAGGAGCCAGAAGGTTGGGTTCATTGATCCAACAGATCTGAACCCATGCATGACCCAACCCTATTGGCAATTGTAGCCAATAAAGTTGTGGCTCTTTTTCTTGCACTTTGGTGTCATTGTGTTTCTTTTCAGGAGCATCACTTTTCAGGTTTCTTTTCAGGAGCATCACTTGTCCCTGAGCATGCAAAGCATCCATGGGTCTTAGTAGACAACAAGCTAAACATGAATCAGCAGTATGATGCATTAGCCAAAAAAGGCAATGCAATTCTAGGCTGCTTCAACAGGACTATAATGTTCAGACTGAAGAAGTAATAGCACAAGTCTGTTCTGCCTTGGTCAGATCTCATGTGTTCACTTTGGGGCACCACAGTTCATGAAAGACTGACAAGCTGGAACATGTCCAGAAGAGGACAAACACGATAGTAAAAAGCTTGGGAGCCAATCGCTATGAGAAACATATTAAGGGTCTGGGTAAGTTTAGCCTGGAGAAAAGAAGACTGATGTGATAGAGATAGTTAATTATTTGTAGAGAAGTTTTGTAGAAGATGGAGCAAGGATATTTTCTGCTGTTCCAGAGAGCAGAATACAAATCATTCATTCATTCATTCATTCATTCATATGATAAGAAAACAGATTCTACTGAAACAGTAGGAAGATCTTGATGGAAAGAGTTGGCTGACAGACTGCAATGAAGCATGGTGGACTCTATTTCTTTGGAGATTGTTAATTGGAGAGGTTAGATGGCCATCTTTCAGGCAAGGCCGCATTTTATCATTCTATCCATTTAATTTGCATACTGAATGTATCACTATCATACATAAAGCAGGATTAGACTCAAAGGAAGGAGGTGTGAAAATTGGAGGAAGTAACATCAACAACCTAAGAGAGGCAGATGACACCATACTACTCTCTTGCTTCAGGTTTCCACACACATACAGACAGTTGCTAGGGAGGAAGCAATTTACTCTGAGCTTTTGCAGATAATGACAGATAAGACAGGGCCAGTAAATCAAACAAAGTCTCTGGAAGCAATCTTTCCTGGAAGGGTTCACTTGCAAAAGAGACACACAGAAGACAAGTCAAAAGCCAATCCAAAATTATGAGAGCCAAACAAGGTTATCAGCCAGTCCAAAGATAAGGTTTCAGGTATCTGGAGCAGAACTGCAGTAATGCCATGTCAGAATCAGAGATGATTATTTCCCACATGCAACACAGGTCAGATCTGTCTCTTAAATTGGCTAGAGCCAGTTGTTCTTGATTAACAGTTTCTCCTTTTACTTGGCAACAAACCTCACTGAATATCTTTGTTCTGCTCTCTTTTTTATTTGTTGGCTCTAAGTGCTTGGGGTTGTGCCTCCTCATCTAATTCTTCCAGTTGTTCTGATGGTGACTGTGTTTCAGGTGAGTCCTGACTCTGTGTGTCCCGAGGCTGCCATTCCTCAGGTTAAGCTGGAAAATAATCCTCATCCTCAGAATCTGAGTCCTGAGCGATAACAACTACTAGCAGAAAATACCAAAGGTTTGGAATGACTACTCAAGGAAGTCAAAGTGCAAAGTGCAAAGGCAGGTTTATAGTTCACCATTCAGAAAAACAAAACCATTAAGAAAGCAAAAATAATGACCACAGATGATTTACATAACTTTAAAGCAGACGATGAAAACACTGGAATAGTTCGATATTTTCCATACCTCGGCTCAGTCATTAATCAGAATGGAGAGTGCAATCAAGAAATCAGAAGAAGACTAGGATTTGGGAAGGCAGCTTGGGAGAAATTAGACAAGATCCTGAAGTGTCAAAATATATCATTGACTGCTGGATTGCCCATGCCAATGTATTTCTAGTTTTTATGTATGGTTCTGAAAGGAGAAAGTGAAGCAAGCTGATAAGAAGAAAATCAGCTCATTTGAAGTGTGATGCTGGAGAGGAGATCTACAGAGACCGTGGACTGCTACAAAGACAAATGAATGGGTCCTAAAGCAAATCAATGGTGAACTCTTCCGAGAAACCAAGATGACTAAACTTGAGACCGTTGTACCTTGGACATATGAGAAGACATGACTTACTAGAAGGGACAAGAATGCTTGATAAAGTAGCAGACAGTAGAAAAAGAGGAAGACCACATTACAGATGAATAGACTCAAGGAAGCCACAACTCTGAGTCTGCAAGACCTGAGCAGGGCTGTTGATGACAGGGTGACTTTGAAATCTCTTGTTGATAGGGTTACCGTAAGTTGAAATGACTTGGTGGCTGTTAACAACAAACACATGGTTACTCCAGGCAAGCTTAACTGCTTCTTTGGGACTATTTCAGATTATAAATGTTGATTTCACTGACCACATGCTTTGTCGGGGCATCCTTCAGAACAAGGCCATGCAACATATAATCATCTTTAGTCAAATACAGCCTGCCAGCCATTCAAAGCAATTCCTTAGGAACTCTGTTTCTGCAGCTTGCTTGTGACTAAAAGAAGAGGGTGTTGCCGAGCATTGGACATCTGGCACCTCTAGATAAATGACAGTCTTCAGCAAGAGCCCAGCCATCTGACACTAAAAATGAGACATTGCCTCACTTGCCATTTTAGGTATCACATAATTCTCTGGACCCTGATATAGCATTGATCAAGAGTGATGCTTTTTCCAGGCTAAGGGGAATCATGGAAGAATTTAGGTTATCATGGCCTGACGGAAAGAGTAGCAGTCTTGCCGCTCCCTGCTACCATCCCTGCAGCACTATTACTGAAGCACTCAACAAAGCTCATCACCCATTACCAAGTCAAAAACGATGGCTATTCAGAAGACCTATTGAGGACCCCAAATCTGGAGATAAGCATTCTTCAGCTTGACGAGTCACAACAGCTACAAGCCTCCTTAAAGCTTTGTTTGGTGAGGCAGACCAAACAATAATGAGTCTGATTTGCAAGCAGCCTTGCCTTACTAAATGGCATGGATGCCATCATGGCAAAACAATCCGTCTCCTCCTTTTAATATATTTAAAATCTGAAAATAGTTATTGGGTTAGGTTTGCCTCTCCCTTCCTTCCTTCCTTTTTTTAAAAGTCATGCCACTTCTCCTGGTGTGCAATCTGAATTTTATACAGATTGGGTATTTTTAAGGCAGTTTTTTTAAATGTGGCTTTTGGATATCTCTGCAGAATACTCACTGACACAGTTTGCACATGTGTTTGGGTGTTGCTTTGCCAGCACAATTATGATTACTGCCTCACATCAGAAATGACAATGCACGTTCATGGGACTGTGTAATATTTCCCATATGCCGAGCTGAACAATCTGCCATAGCAGATTGAATGTAAATATTGACGTCATTAAGTGTCATTCTGGAGATTAATCATAGTTTGTGGCAGTATAAGCACATTCCTTTCCATTGCCAAGAGTTGTTCAAACTACCCAGTAGTCACGGAATGCCAATTCACACAACCACCAGGCTCACAACAACTGTAATTTTGTCTTTAGCTCGTGGTGGCTCCCTATTTATGGAACGAAATTATTCAATAAATGAGTTCTATGTTTCTGATATGTGTGGAAAGGATTTCTCAAACTTGATAAATTTGCAAGATTATCATCCTCAAAATACCTTCTGTGGCAATTATATCCCAGGTCTTTTTGCCATTACATAGACAGTTCGTACACCAATCCCACATTTCCGATAGATTAGTAAGCGCTTGTAAAGGGCATGAGAAGATGGAATCATTCTGACAGCTGTCTATCTGTGTATTTTGTGGAATTAAGATGATGACAACCACCAAAGTTCCTGAGAAGTTCAGTTCATTTTACCCAGTCTTCTTTTTCTATTGAAACCCCTTGGAGGTTTTGCATAACTGGGAACTAATACCCACGTTCACTTGAGATTTTGCTACCTTATACTTTAACATTTTAAGTGGAATTCAAGGCCAACTTGCATCAAAGAATTTGAATATGTCACTCCAACAAATCAAAGTAGGCATGGACTTCCATATGAGTGAAGGAACGCATTCAAGAAGGCTTACTTTTTCCTTTCTCCTCAGAAAAACCCAAAACGCTTCTCCTAATTCTTTGGAACTCCAATGCCTTATGAAATGAGACAAGAGGGTCTCATTCTGAACATCAAGATGATTCCTGAAAATATGCATACATCATTCTAACTATGAACATGCTATAATTCACATCCTTCACTGCAGAAGGACTACCAGATGCAAAGAGGATCTCCAAGGAATCTCCACCTTATTTTATCATCCTGAGAAGTACATAAACCCTCAAATATTACAACAGCAAAAATTACTACACGTGAAAAATCTAAAGGAGAGATCTAAGGGTTTATGGATCTCAAAGGATCCTCCTCTTGCTGCCCTTTTGGGACTTAATGCAAATTAGTTTTGAAATAATGAGCTGCTAAGCCTACCTTGGCATTCGTGAACAAAAAATTAATCTCCAAAACGGAGAAACATGCCATCCAGAAGCCTCCAAATGTTATAAATCTCCATTTAAACCTATTTTGGGGGCACATTTCTAAGGCCTGAGGTAGTACAGTTCTTTATACTTCAACAACACCTATGTAAGTTCACACCTATGTGACTATTTTTGCTTATTTCAGCAAGGACCTTTGCTAATGATAAATTACCAGGAGATCTCCTGTATTTCATGCAAGGACCTGAGGAAAGAAGAAAGACTACTCAGGATATTACTGCCAGAGATGCTAAATAACCCCTTTCCTCTCCTTCCATTCATATCATACCTTGGACATATGAGAAAACAAGACTCACTATAAAAGACATGCAGTAGTAATATTAAGAAAGGAAAAACTGCAATTTAGTTCAGCTTAGTGCTATCTGTCATGACTGGCAGCGCTTCTCCAGAGCTTCAGATAGAGGTCTTTCTCAGGCCTACCGGAAACCTAGGACCTTGTACATACTTAGCACATACTTTTACAAGTCAACTATGACCCTTGGCACATCACAAGATGGAATTTTCATGACCAACTTGTTCACGAATGTCTCAAAATGTTCCTTTCTTGAACCAATTCTTGCACATGCTGCCTGACCCAAATGTAAATGGAGCAAACCTTCTGCAGCTATAACCACCCCACTGCATGGGGTTTATCATAGGCTGCTCCATAGATTTAACGCTGACGTTGCATTTTCACAAGGCACCTCCAGAGCTCAGGGACTTTTCAAGAATCTCTCTTGGCAGAAAGCGCAGATAACTTCTCGTTGGAAAGTAGAAATATGCACTGTTAACACTGGGTCTAATTTACTGTCCATGGCGGATGGAGAATATTTCTAAAAGAATATTGCTGTTTCAGCTATTGCAAAGGGTTCATTTTATGGAAATAAGAGAAAACTTCCAGAATCCCTCAGGCAGCATAACAAATGGGCATAATATCTGGAGGATTTTGCGAGCCATAGTGCAACGAAGTAACTTACCCAAACATTAGTTCTATTTCACTTCTACCTCTGTGTTTATAAAGTAATCTGTTTGGTGAAATAATAAGAAACACAGGCAACTCATTTGAAAAAAAGGAAACCATGTCTATAATGTGCAGACCAATGTAATGGCATCCTGACTACCATTATACTGTAGCTACTATGTGGAATTCCCCAGCTGAACTGGATGGTTATATGGACCAGGTCTGTGGAAATGCATGGCAGAATGGCCACAGCCAACTCCAGGTTTTATGGAACTATTGGGCAAAGTACAAGGATGAGGCCTATGTCTTCTTTGCTTCTAGCATCAGTTCACTTTCTCCTTGCTCGTAACCCAAGGGAGAGACTGGAATGGGCAAGCGAGCAGATGGCAACAACTACTACATCTCCCATTAGCAACACTGCTTGCTTACATGTACGGTGAGTGCACCAGGCAGTGCACGGAATAAAACCGCCACTGTTGCTGACTCTCTTGCTGGCCTTCTTATCTCTGGGAGGTGGCATGCATTTGACATCAGCCCCTACTCCATACTCCAGAGGGAGAAAGTTGGCAAGTGAGTGAGTAAGAAGACCACCTCTGTGCCATTGCCACTGTGCAATCACTTGCCAGGGCTGACCCAAGACATTTTGCTGCCTGAGGAAGAACAGCAAATTGCCTTCCATATCCATCCAAGTCAGTGTGCATAAGGACTCAAAATCAGCCATGTTATTTGCATACAGGAAGAAGAAAATCCCTCATGTACCTTTCCCCACTTCTGATTTCCATAATAGCATATGTATTTCTATTCTATAGCATGTGTATTTCTATACCGCTTATGCAGTTTGCAATGTGTTTAGCTAATTGCCCCCAACAAGCTGGGTACTCATTTTACTGACCTGAGGAAGGATGGAAGGCTGAAACAACCTGGAGCCTGGCAGGATCGAACTCACAACCTTGTGGCTGCAGTACCAGCATTTAACCCCTGCACCACCAGGGCTCCTTTAACACAGTAATACAGTAATCTCTCCACATTTGCTAGGGTTGGGGCACAGGACCCCTGTGAAAGTGGAAGAAACGTGAATAACTCTAGGCCCTTCCAAACCGCATTTAACACACAAAAAAAGTATGATCACCATATTCAACTGACCATGGATTCCTCTGAGGTATCAGGGTTCCTTCACAAGGCAGAAGTGGGTGGCTGGTGGGACTTACTGCCACCTCCAGTGCTGCCCCACAGCATTTTAAAGAGGGACTTACAAGCCTCGTTTGCAATTTCTCAGTCTCACAAGGCTTGCAGTCCCTGCTAAAAATGACACAGGGAAGGTGACAGCAAATAATCCGTGAATAATCAAATCCGCAAAAGTGAAACCTGCAAATGTGGAGGGCTGAATGTATTTTAATGATCTCTCTCTCTTCAATAGTAAATTTAATTCAATTTAATAATAAATCCATTTATCTAATAAATTTAATAATTAATACAATTCAATAATGACTCAATAATTAAATAATTAAGAATTAGCTGCACTTTTGCAATACCCAATCTATTGCCAAGGCTGCTGCCTAGTTCTGCGTAAATGCAGTGCTGGCCCGCCACTCTCTGTAGAGGGAGAAACTGGATAAGTAGAGGAATGAGTTATGATGATAGAAAAATGGAGCAGCATTTTACTCTCTCCCTCTGGGCATTCATGAAGACTGAGCCCTAGCTTGACCCCATGGCTCCTGTTGACTAAAGAGACAGAGGGAAAGAGAAGGCAGGTTGGGCTGTTGGGCTATCTCTGCTCACCTAGTTGGCCCATTTGACCAAAAGAAAAAAGAGATAGAAGCAATTTAAAAAATATATAGCAAAGTTCTGGGAATTCCGGCACAGGGACCTTGCCAGACTGTCGGCACATACCAATCCGTGAAAGCAGCACATATAAGGACATCAATGGTAGGAATGGAAAGAATTTTGTTTTTGGCTGAAAGATTTTTTTCCTGACACTTGGGAAATCCAGTTGGAAATAATATAGTGGCAAGAACTCTGTGCAATTTTTGGCCAGTATGCATATATCTTAAAATGTTTTGGGAAATTATTCTGCACAGAAATACATGAGAGTTTGGGGGTTTAGGTTTTTTTTTCCCCCTCGAGAACTGTGGGTTTTGTGCAAAAACCCCACTGTTCCCAGGCCCTCACATATGGCATTTGTGCCGGATTGCTGTTTGCTGTGCAATCTCGCGCAACAAAAATCGTATGCAAAAGCTGCTGTCATGCACAACAAAAATGTTACACAAAAAAAAATTCATGGGAAAACCAACACTCTTGCACAAAAATTAGGGATGTGACTGGTAGGTTTTGTGTTAGAAACAGTTCAGAATATGTAAATAACAGGAGAGAACAGCATTAAAATATCTGTTTTCCCTGCAGTGGAAAGAAAACTGTGGAAACTATTTGTCCTTATCTGTGTGAACAAAACGGTCAAATCAACAGTTTTCAGGATACAGCATAAGCTGGACTCTATGGTGCAAAGGAAGATGGGAGAAATCAACCTAGGATGCTATTTTTTGTGAATAGCAGCTCTGCGTTCTTGTCAGACCTTAGAAAGATGATTTCGTGGACTATAACTTACACTGGCTGTGCTGGCTCAGGAATTCTACTTTTCAAAGCTTCCTTATTGTCACTTCCACAAGAATGAAAGTCTTCAGGAAAAGCCTGGAAAACCCACAACAACCCATGGAATCCAGTTATGAAAGCCTCTGACTACACCATGCTTGTTCTTATATCAGAGACTCTCAGGTCAGAAGAAAAGCCACCCCCTGCCCTGGCTTTAAAAAGTTGCAGGTCCTGGAAATTCATAAAGCATAGCCTGGGGTAGAAGGTACATCATATGGATTTTTAAAAAAATCCTGGTTAGTACAGATACAACTCCTGCCAAATCTACAGGCTTTTGGATGAGCCGTGTGTTGAAAAGGTTTCAACCTTATCCAGGAAGCCCCTTCTATTCGCCATTCACCAAACCATGCTGAATCAAAAGTGCCGCAGCAGCCACACCAACATATCTGGTTTTGAAATCTGCAGGGGAAAGACTTTAAGACATTTCCTCCAAGTATTGGCCACTTTATTTCTACTCAGAGTGCCAAGACACCTCCAGGCAGGAATTCAAAGAGTCCAGAGGACCCACTAGAGGTCCCCACAAGCTTACAGTGTTGGAAAAACCACCCCAAGAGCATTGTTTAACTATTTGCACCCACAGCTGGTGCATATTATCATGCTTAATATTGGGCAAAGAACTTGGAGTATGGCAAGATGAATGTTGGATGTATATTAAAGTACTTTTGGATTCTTAGGAAGACTGACCCTTCCATGCAAATGGACCTTGCTTCCTAGCATGCAAATATTCTCATAATAGCTGAAATACTTTATCTGGGGCGTGATTTCTATATAGTTTATCCTCAAACTGATAATACCATCTGAAAATTAATGTAAGACTGTGATGGGTAATAAGCTTTGTGCGTGAATGGGCCGTCATCTCACCCATTTTGTTATGGCAACCCCATGAATCTCATAAGGTTTTCTTAGGCAAGGAGCACTCAGAAGTGGTTTCACCAGTTCTTTCCTCTGAAATATATCCTACACATCTGGTATTTGTCAGTGGTCTCCCATCCAAATACTAACCAGAGCTGACCCTCCTTAGCTTTCAAGATCAGACAGGATCTGGTGCTTTTAGGATATTTAGACCCTCTCTCTCAAACATATCTTGATTTTAAAAACTCTCACAGGTCATCACAGCTGGAGAGATGGTTATTTTGGGTTCCAGTCGCAATCAAGTGATTTACTGCAAAAAATTTATGTGGCTTACAGCTAACAAATATTACATGCTGGCTTAGAAAAGGTAACAAAGAAGTTACTCCACCTGGCACTTGCCATGAACGCAGAGATCAGTCTCATAAGGCCCACACGGCGTACCGTCGACTACCCGGTCTGACACCAGAACAGGAGACTCCTTCCCAAATGGGGAGCAGTACAGCTCACAGGGCTTGTCTGGATGGAAAAAAAAACAATCACACAGCAGAACACATGACATTATCTATTTCATGAGCAACAAAGGACTTAAGGCCAGTCAGGACATGTATGTGAACCAACCACCTCATTTCAAATAATGAAAGATGCAACATGTATTGATTTAGATAAACATACTCTGAAAGTGCCTTCCCTTCCTTGGCGTGTCCTGCACACACATTGCAATTCCAAGCCCTTCCATTCTGCACCCTCACCATTAAGACTCATGCTAAACATCCTTGAAATAAACACGCTGCAATAAGTGTATTGATTTCTTCTATTCATTTCTTTAGCCACCTTCAAGTACTCTTACTATTTACAGAACACACATAATGGTAAC
This sequence comes from Ctenosaura bakeri, assembly GCA_948474755.1. Lineage (NCBI taxonomy): Eukaryota > Metazoa > Chordata > Lepidosauria > Squamata > Iguanidae > Ctenosaura > Ctenosaura bakeri. The sequence goes on along the minus strand of CAOLHI010001705.1, from coordinate 218,680 downwards.
AGGTTTGACACTGCTTGGAGTGATGATCTCCTATCAAATCTCTCTTAAAGGCCTACTGAAGTCTCCCCGAACTTCCCACTGATTGTTAGGGAGGCAGACATTAGCTCAGATCACTCAGCCAGTGATCGTGTGACAGCTGGAGACAAATTCATACAGCATCCCATCAGGATACTTCTTGGTTGTTCCAGATTTTTTGTGGCGTGTTAGAGAATCTATCATCATTGAAACAGCAGCAGCTGCCAGTTCACCAATTCAAAAGCCAAAGCAAACCACCTGATTACTCAGAAACAACACAATCTTCTGGAGCATTAAAGACTAATTACTTCTATTTAGCACTACCGTATATACCTGGCATTGCCCAGGATATTATTTTCTCATAGGCGATACTTGTTAAAAAGATTTGAGATCCTATGTCTCTAATTCCCTAAACTGTTTTGTCCTGTACCTGTAACTTTCCCCATATTCCCCAATCCAATCTGTATTGAGAGTCATTAACATACAGAGATTGGGTTCCTGAGGGAATATATTACCCTCCTCCTTGCTGCTAGGTCTCATCTCCATAGCAACAGGCCAGGCCCAAGAACTCTCTGGCTGAGAATTCTAAAGCCCCCCCCCCAAACTGCAAACCCCAGGTTTCCATAGAATCTTCTTAGGCAGCCAATCATATGAGGTCTTCACCTGACACAGCCAAGCAAATGAGATACACAGACAAACAAACTTTGACTTTTGTATATTAGTAGATAAATAGTGGTGGATGGTTACTTCCATTGTCAGTGGAGTGGTGAATCTACTCCAGGTTTTCTTTAACGGAGCTATCCAAGGTGCTTAGTCCTAGCTACCAAATAGCTTCAGAACCTTGGACTACTTTGGTATAAGCTTTTGGGATGCATGGAGTGTAACATCAGCTGGCAGATATCTCAACAAATATCTACCAACCAGCTGTTGGAACGAATGAGCCGGAGTTCACAAAATCTTATGCGATCTTCTAGTCCGTAGCACTCCAAGTTTGGAATCCCTTTGTTAAGGAGGTTCCCCTGGCTTCTACTTTGCTGTCTTCAGGCCATCGAAGTAAACTCTATTTTTCCAAGCTTTATAACAATTTTGAGGATGCTGTTAATTTCCTTCTCAAAAAACCCAATTCCTGGACAATTTACAAAATGTAAGCCAAAAAACAAAATTACAATAAACAATCACAACAACAAACTGCTTTCAGCTGCTGTTCTTCACTGTGTTTAGTGTGATATTATTTCAATGGTAGTGATTCCATTTTGTTCACATTTTGTAATGAGACTCGGGGAAAAATTAGCTCTTTTTCTGAACAGCAAGGAGAAATATATCTAAATATTAAGAATAAATAAACATTGCCACTTGCTGGTGCAGCCACACATAGTCATGTCTAAACCAGCTCTATGTACATCTGGAGCCAAGACCATGAACTGCAACCTCTTAAGTTTGCAGAAGTCTCAGTCTGGGAGATGCTTCACACACATTTTCTATGGGTTTACACAGGCTATTTCCACACCAGACTATTATAGTGCTATTATTCCACTTTCAACATATCCTTATCCTTTGAGGCCCCTCGTTAAACTGCAAACTTCAGGATTTCATAGGGTGTTGAAAGTGGAATAACAGCACTATAACAGTTTGAGTGCAGAAATGGCCACAAAATCAGTTTTAGCCATAATCATTGGAAAGTGTGCATGTTGGAAATGAATGTCTCTGGCAGCTGGATCATACAGGAAAACAGGACACCATTTTCTGTCCGACAGTGTGCAAAGCACATCTCACTCTGGACAAACCTCAGACTAACTGATAAATGAAGATCAAGTGGTGGGGCGAGCAATATACAAGTGTATAGACATTTACCATCCATGATGACAGCAGTCCAGAGACTTTTCTTCTTGTTGGCGTATCTGTCGTGAGACTGGCACTGTTGGTCTCGGAATGTAGGCACCCCTTTGGGACAGGGCAAATTTTCACAAACTGCATGCTCCACACTGGCTCCGCGGCAATTTTTGCCCCCAGGCCCAGGACTGTTAATAGAGAAAAAACATGGCAGATGTTATTTACAGGCCACCTGGAAAGGTGCAAACTCTCTTCAAGTTGCTTCCTACATAAATAAATTAACCCATCCATCCATCCACCCACTCATCCACCCACCCACCTGTCCATCCGTCCATCCATCCATCCATCCATCCATCCATCCATCCATCCAATCAATGTATAAGGAAGAACCAGGAACAACAACCAGTGTGATACACTGATATGTACGTATGTATGTGCGTGCACCTTATGAATCTTCAAATGCAGTATTATATGCGGAAATCAGCATTACATGTGACCCTTAGGGACAGAAATGTTATGTTCTTGCAGTCTATAGTCTCTCACATCCACTTGCCACTCTCACAACTTCTAAACATTTCGATGGTCTGTTAAAACAGCTGCCACGTTCTGTTATAAAAAGCTTCTGAGCAATTCTGGTAGGAAATATGATCCCTGTAACTACCTTGTTAATAGAAGCAACTGGACAAAGTCCAAATTCTATTCCTTCCTTCTCAAATATACATATGGAGGAAGATAAAGCTCCTGGGAGCTAATCCTTGTTATCTAAACAAGGCCTAAAACATGCAGCTTCTAAATCCGCATCAGCCAGACAGAATTTTCCATCTACAGCTGCAAGCAACCCTCTGTATATTTCCATTGACATACCATGTTGGGGCCAACAACGTCCTTTGTAAAACACAGGCTATAAAAACCTGTGCAATTAACGATGCAAGGCACAGACCACAATTCAGGACACGTGTTTTACATGCAGAACTTTCCAGGTTCAATTGACAGTATCTCCAGTTAAAAGAATCAGGGAGTTGTCAGTGGTGCCAGGAAAGACCTCATCCTGTTATCAGGGAAACCCACTGTTGGTAAGGTTTGACAACATGAGGAAAGATGGAGATATAATCTTTGACCTGGTCTAAGGCAGCTTCCTATGTGTCTTTGCTATAAAAAAACAACTAAGGGACTAAAAGAAATGAAAATGGTCAAACCCTGAAGACAGGCAGGCATGGAAAACTAATGAGAGCTAATGTGTAACAGCCACTAAGAGGCTGAGACCATTTCCGCACAGACTGTTATAGTGCTATTATTCCACTTTCAACATCCTATGGAATCCTGGGGTTTGCAGTTTAGGGATGGATGGATAATATGTCTCAAAGGATGGGTAGTATGCATAGTTGGGACAGAAAAGACATTAAAAAATATTCACATTTAACATCTGTAAGAGACTGAATCATATTTATCTACTCAATTCTAAGGTATATTCCTTCTTTTATCATTAGCTTTAAAGAATAAGAAGCAGCGGTAGAGTTCTATTTAGGAATGTACATTTATTTACTTTAATGCTGGTAAATGACATATATCTGATCACTGACTCCCTCATAAGAAGAAATAATAAGGGAAGACTCTTAAAATTGTCCTTTTTTTCATTTTTATTGTTATTTTTGTTATACTGCAATGTTTTTCTTTGTACAATTCTTTGCTTTTGAATAAAGCGATTTAAACACACACAAATAAAAGAAATATTCACATTTACTAATACAAGAATGCCATGGAGTAAGTTTTATTTAGGACAGGTGTGAAGGGAACTAATGCAGGCTTCTGACGCACAACTCCCACGGTCTTGTGTCTTTTAACTGGTGTTTACGACGTACCACAAGAGACACAGCCAACAAGGACCCGAATGTGTCAGAGGTGCTGAACATCAACAGCTGCAAATGTTAAATGAGAGGAGGAATGGAAAAACCTCAAGATCTTGCATGGCCAGTGAAGACACGAGAACACGGGAAGTTGTTTTACATCATGTTAGACCATTTGTTCATTGAGATTTGAACTGATTATTCTGGCTAGCAGAAAATCCCCAGGGTCTCAGGCAGAAAGAAAAGTTTTGCAAATCCTGCCACCTGAATCTTTCAACAGGCAACGTCAGGGACCGAACCCGTGATATTCTGCAGGTACTCTGCAAGAAATGTCTAAGGTCATTTCTGCACTGTGCTGTTATAGCACTATAATTCCACTTTCAACATCCTGTGGAATCTGGGATTTATAGTTTCCTGAGGCCCAAGAGCTTTCTGGCTCAGAATTCTAAAGGCCCTCCCTAAACTGCAAACTCCAGGATTCCACAGGAGGTTCAAAGTGGAATCATAGCACTGTAACAATACAGTGTGGAAATGGTCTAAGACACAGCAGCTTAACTTCCCTCTTTTTTTAAACAACTCACTTCTATTTATAAGGGGATAAAAGGGGATAAAAAGAGCATAACAATTGTAAATGCTTGGAAGTTAATTTCAAAAAAGAAAGAAAGAAAGAGAAAAAGAAAAGCAGAACAAGAACCCAAAGGTTGTGTTTACACAATTAATCCTTGGTCACTGTGAATGAGCTAGTGCACACAACTTGTCTACTTCCACAACAGCAATGTTGCAGCTTACAAGATCTTGTTGGAGCTCAAGTCTCAGATGCCCTATCCAGCATAGCTGATGCTGAAGAATGATGGGAGCTGTAGTCCAACTGGAGGACTGCAAGATTCCCTTTCCCTCCCTAGCTGATATTTTTGGATAGTAAACTGTACACAGCAGCAGCAGCAGTGATACAAAGAGAAATAAGGCGAAAACAGACAGAGAAAAACAGAATCACATGCCCTGTGGGAGTCAAAAATACACATGAGCAAACGAATGTGAAAAATCAGCACTAAGTCTGATGAATCAACAAAACAAAAAGGGCATCAGGGAGACATTGTTGTACCAGCACTGATTCATTCACTACACTGAATGTAAACCCAAGCAATTTCTGGTGTCCCCAGATATGCACTGAATGCATACTTGTACAATACATGCTGGATAAATATGCTATGTACTATCTGCATGACCGTGGATAAGATTAGCAAGGTGCACGAACATTTCTGGGATTTTTCAAGGCCTTCAGCTGTGGGTTTTTGCATGCGAAGGATATATGACAAAGATATAGCTGATGGACTGAAAAACGGTCCTAAGCCAAAGGTGGGGACTCCAAGAAAGCCAGCTAGAATTACTAAGAAACCTCTTAAAACAAGAACTTCATCTTTTGTCCTGTTTCATATCCTACTTTACTTATTTATTGCAATTAGCATAGAAAGGGTTCCTAGCACAAGTTTAGTAAAGTTACTTTTTGGACTATAACTCCATGCCGGACATGCAGACTTTGATATTCTGGGGACAGTGATCCCAAAAAGTAACTTTTCAAAGCTGTGGTTCCCAGAAGGTCTCTTGTCTAGGCACTGCATAAGGCACACATAACTTTAGGTTCAGCAAGGTAACTGCTGGTATTGACTCAGACAGATCAAAGTTCCATCAAAGGTTTCTGAATTTAAGGTCAGATGGGAATGAGCCAACTTACGGTGGATTGTCACATTTGCGTTGTCTGAATCTGGCGCCAGTCCCACAAGTCCTGCTGCACATGCTCCACTGACTCCACATGCTCCAGTCTCCATCTACATGTTCGGGGATGGGGGTTTTGCTCACACATTCACCCGTTCGGCACCACTGGAACATTAGAAGAACAGTGTTGATAATGACATTGAACATTGCAATACTTGAAGCACGTGAAGACCATATGAGGACAGCTACAAAGCTGTCATTTAAGTGAAACTTGAAGCAAATTCCAAATTAGAATAGAGAAAAAGCAGTTTGCCCACTATGGCTGAGTAAAAATGGAAGTAAATTTTCATCCTTTAAGAAGCATGGAAATTGGATGCTTAGACTGAAGCCTGCAGAGAATGTTAAATTTGGGCTGAGTTATGGATGTATGCCGATCTTTAAGCTACTCTGTGGCTTAGATAGACTGCATTTGTAATTCTACAAGGAGTCACCTCTGAGAAACTACTAGGCACCTCCTCTCTAGCAGTAGCAGACCAGTATTTAGTGGATGGCCAGTTTCAACCTGATGCCCAATAATCTCAAAACTCACCTTTCAGCAATTGATTGAATAAATCTATTCTAGTTGGGACACAATGCCAGCAAGTATATTTCACAAACTCCTCCTGCAAAGGCCCAACATTTCAACACTAGAAGTGGGTTGACTGCATGCCAAGTTTGGATTTACCTTGTCCGCTCCACATTCTGTGCCATCCAAAGGGGGGTCCAATTTGGTTTTGCAAGATGCATCTCCTTCCACAAGGCACCAGAGACCAGCACACATCAGATGCTGCCAACATAAAGAGAAAGGGGTGCATTTATTTTCTCTGCAGATGGCAACTACCATCAGAACATACAGGACAAAATCTTTGCCAAGACACTTTCAAGTGAATAGAGCAGCATTTGTTGCTGTTTTTTCACATCAGCGATTCCTAATCTGGGGTATGGGTGACCTCATGGGTATAAACCAGGACATCAAAAATTGAATAATGGCAGGAAAAGGCATATATGTCAATAGTGTAAGACAAGGTGCAAGTCAAAAGTTGTGAAATCAATTTAATGTTATGACAAGTGGCGGAGTGAGTTTCCTTTATTATCTAACCTCAAGGAAAGCCCCATTCCATCACTTCGCCACTTCTGCATGATGGGGCTGTCCCGCTATGAGGACTCGATGGGCAGTGGTCTGTGGGTTGTGTTTCTGTGGTCATTGAGGTCCTGCTGTCATCCTGCCCCCACCTGTCGCGATCACAGGAGATTTGCTTAACGGAACAAATCCTTTAAGCACCTGTGATCATGCGACTCAACTCTCCTTACCGGCCATGTGGAAGGGCAGAAAGCATGATGGAGGTGCTTCCTTTCCCAGCGTAGCTTGGGAAAGAGCCTGGCAGGCGCATATCACTCACGCTCCCTTCCATAGAGAGCTGGACAGGTGCAGAGGAGAGTGTTCCTGTCATGCTCCCTTCCTGGCAAAGGCACTGCTTGGATCACAACGGGAGGACAACGGGTTCAGGCAGGGTGCAGAAATGGCCTTAGTTATTTTGTCACTTTGTTATTTTGACTGGGGAGTTCCTTCATAAACAACATGTTGCAAACCCACCACTCCAGTGCACATGCTTGGTGGTGAGCCCCTCACAGGTTCACCTCTCACTGTCCTCCCCTTTGCAAGCATCTGAGTCCACTTGTGCCAGTACCAGTGCATATACAAGTGGCACCTCAGTCAATCGTGTGAGCAGGGATTAATGTCCTTCTGGATCTTCACTACATCTCTTCTCTTGGCCATTTCCACACTACACTCTTATAGCACGATTATTCCACTTTCAACATCCTATAGAATCCCGGGGTTTGCAGTTTAGGGAGGGGCCGGTAGGATTCTATAGGATGTTGAAAGTGGAATAATCGTGCTATAAGAGTGTAGTGCGGAAATGGCCTTCGTCATTGTTTTAAGTTGTAAATTAATTTTTCAATTTGTGTATTAACAGATACAGATCAGTGGCTGAACATCAGCACACTGTCTGTTCACCTTATTATTCCAATGCTTTTTAAATCCCATTATTGGGATATTCATTTACAACATTTGGAATCTGAAATAACAACTTCATTAATGATAAACATTTTGCTAACATGAAGGGTATAGTTTATGGAAATAGGCTGCCAACGAATATGCAAGTGAAAAAAGGTTGGGAACCCCTGTTCTACATCGTTATGTTTTTACAGGTGAAATCAGCATTGAACAACTACGTTGGATACACCTATACAAAAATGCTTACTCTTGACAATATAGGAAGTTGCTGTAATTATGTGCCTTCATGTGAACTCCACTTATGGTTACCTTGTTGTGTGCCTTCAAGTCACTTTTGATTTACAGTGACCCTATCAGTTTTCTAGGCAAGATTTGTTCTGAGGTGGTTTGCCATTGTCTTCCTCGGAGGATGAGAGAGTGTGACTTGCTGAAGGTCACCTAGTAGGTTTCCACTGTGCATTAGGGATTCAAATTCTCATCTCCTGGAATTCTGTCTAAGCAGAACACCATACTGGCTTTATGGTCACCCTTTCATCAGGTTTTCTTGGCAAGATCCCATGGAAATCTGTAACTCTTTTCCTCTAAGGGTGATTATGCCTGGTCCAAGATCACCTAGTGGGCTTCCATGACTGAGCAGGGTTTCAAATCCTGGACTTCTGGAGTCCCAGACCAACACTCAAAGCACTATAGATTTTATTTATACCGGTCACCATTTCTCCCATCACTCCCTGTCCTCCGCAAAAGAACTGAATTAAAGATTTACATCATCAATGTAGGTGTTTAGTTCAAATCAATATGGGAACTGCATCCTTCACCATTTTTCACATACAGCATCTTCCTGCTCATTCTCTTCCACTTTTCCTTCCTTTCCAGTGTGAGTTACTGGAAATATTCTCACACCATCCTTCAACCGAAGTGCTTCTCTGGAAGGTTTATAATTAAGTCAGCTTCATGGAATCAGACATCCACTAGTGGCAAATCTGGACAGGTACATTCCTAAAGGTTCTCAGAGTAACTGCAGGAGATGGGCCTCAGATGGTAGGCTCATCATGAACAAACGTAATTTCTAAGAAACTGATCACCTAGCTGCAGGCGCCTAAACATCCAAACAACTAGAATTCTGTCTTAATGATATTACACTAGGAAATAAGTCCTGCTTTCCTGTAAATTTAACAAAAAACGGTATTTTTAGGTTCACACTGTGGTTAAATGCGGTCCCTGTATTTTATGATTTTCATAAGTTGAGGTTTTAAAATGGCATGACTATTTTTGCTTTGCTTGTTTTATATGAATGTTTGGCTTCAATGCTTCTGTATATTAAAAGACTTTCCCCTCATCACTTAATAGAAAATGTGTTTCTTTCCTTCTTCTTTTTTTTAAGAATTAAAGTAGAGATACTCTGTATTATAACCCCTTTTACACTTACTGGAATGCCTCCGAAAACTCTTGCACTGAGTTTCCGTTTGGCTGTTAAAAGGCTTTCTGGTGCAACAGCTTTAAAAAAAAGAGGAGGGAAGCAAACTCAAAGGAACAATATGGGAAGCTAAGAATACCAGCATTAACAGTCCTTGTAAATGGTGGGTAGGGAGGCGGAGGCATAACAGAGCAGCTTTGAAATAACTAAAGACAGGACCAGAGAACCCCTGGGCCTCCAGTTCTAGCCAAGGCAATAAATGTTCAGAGAGGACAGCTGTTGTGTCCTACAACATCTCGATAGCCAGTGGTTTTCTACCTCTGACTTAGGCCATTTCCGCACTAGACTATTAGAGTGCTATTATTCCACTTTCAACATCCTCCTTGGTGGCTGCTCCCAGGCTCTGGAACTCCCTTTCCAGAGAGATTAGACTGGCACCCTCCTTGCTGTCTTCCCACAGATGGGTCAAGACTTTTTTAGCAGGGGGGCAGTCTCAACAGGCCTTTGAGGACTGACTGCTCAAAGGTAAAGTTAAGCCACCTTGACTCCTGGATTTGGTAAAAGATAGGGTGGCGATAATGATGATGAAGATGATGATGATGATGATGATGATGATGATGATGATTGCCTAGCTCCTGTTCACTGAGCAGAGTTGAGGTTGCAAAGCTACAGAGCATTTTGAGGACACTTCTACGCTGCAGATTGCCTTGTATGACCAGAGAGAGCCTGGCTTTAGAAAATATCTTAGATTCACTTGCAGGGACCAATGATGGGAAGTGAAAGTCATTTCAAGAAGTATTCCATGATGTTGTCATTGATAAATCCCTGTCAAGCTGCCAAGGAATTCCAGATTTTGATGGTGCTGTAGTTTGCAATCTAGAATTTGCTGAGAGCATTTAGTGAGTATTCACACACCAGTATAATGTGCAGGTACGCCTCACTTAAAAATGGTCCAAATGCATTGCATCAAACTTTTTAATGAGATGCTATAAATCTTGGGGAAATGGCTGGAGCAGAGATCAAGGGCTCATCTTTTTGCAATTACATTGAAATATGAACACAAGAAGAAAAGAGAAATATCGCAATTTCTTTTCTTTTTTTTCCAAAATCTATGTAGATATAAAACATTCTTCCTCAATCATCTCGTTTACACTGGACGCAGAACAGAGGCAAGTAATTTGAGGTACATATATGATCTACGAACTATTTTCCCTTCAAGAAATTGCCTTGGAATGACACGGGGCACACATCCAGCTTACGTTATTTTCCCCAGCTATACCAATTTTTTAAAAATTGGCCTTATAAAGCTCAGTGTTGGCATTACCACCTGTGTGATGTGATGATATTATTAATCTCCTGCTCCATCTTCATGAGTAGAAGGCTTTGGTATGCCAGAATTCTATCTTCAAGATAATAGGACACTCCTACTACTCAATTTTATTTTATTAACTTATACCCCACCTTTCATTCAATATGAGAGCCAAGGCGGCTAAAAATTTGAATTAAAACCAAATACAGCTAAAACCATGGCAAGTTAAAAAAAGTTTAAAAATGATTAAACAGTCACATTGGTAACATTAGTTTAAAACTGTTTTACAAGGGCAGTTAAGATAGCAATGGTATTTCTTTTCCCTGAGTGGGCTCAAAAAGAGCAAAAAATATGAAAACAAGCTGTAAATTTAAAAGAGTTAGGTACAACCATAGCACAAAGTGCTATGCATGATCAATCTGCCTGAGTTTTCAGTTTATTTATCTTCTTTGATCCACACTTACATTACTCTGTTGGTACATTTGCATGCATTGCTAAACACACAAAAAAGCAAGCTTCACTCTACTTGCATCAATATTACTTGCATGGATGTACTAAAATGCAGGACAGTGTCAACAAAGGCACTACACAAGAAGAATCTTGATGCAATTGCATGTACAGCCACATCAAGATTTACATCTGGACTTGCCTCGAAAACATTTATTGGGCATCATATAAATGCTGAAGATAAATAAATAAGTGAGATTGCTTTTAAAAAAATGTTTTAGCAATGTGTGTGTGTCAATAAAAACACATACACACACATATATAAGCATACCAAATAACATGAAAGGGACGAAAAGATGCAAAACATCTTGAAAGAAACGGGAAGCTATAGCAAACAGAACCTGCTCCAATTGCAGAATTAATTTTGAAAATTATCCCATTTAAAGTGGAATTTTGGAGGAGTAGGTCAGCATTGGAGACCAGCATTCTACTCCCTGCTTGGCCATGGAAATCCACTGGGAGACCTTGGGCACGTTACACACGCTCAACCCATAACAATCCTGTAGAGTTATTCCCTGCATAGCACGGAAGGAGTGAGCTGAGACTGAGAGATAGTGCCAGCCAGACATGATATTAAACACATTTCCTGGAATGATATGATTGTATTGCTGTTGTTTATGATGGGATGGGGACTTCATTAGGATTGCCACACATGGAGGAGGGTCATCTTTTCACTGTTGTTCCAGTAGAAAGCTCTCTGCCACATCTGGTAACCCTAGAAGACAACCTTACAGAGGCATCTGTGGGAACTGCTGCAGACAATCCCAATTAGCATGTTTTTCCTCATTTGCATCCTTAACCACACTCTGATGTTGTTTGGCCACACATGTCCCAGTTTCCATCTGTGAAATGTTGGAAGCCATGGTAAAACATAGTAACAAGATGGTCCTAGAGATCAATGGTGCCAGTGTGGCACAGGTGGTTTCTGTGGTCATCTCACCTATAATGGCTCACTCTAAGGAAGGATCCCTTTAGAATGAAAAATATGGGTCTGTCACGCTTTCTGCAAAGAATGTTGTTGGAGTTCCAGCCTAGATGACAGATTACTCCAAAGATCCCACAGAGCAGGCCATATACTAAATGTGTTGTCTGGAGAATCATACTTTCCTGTTGAGACTGTGGAGTCTTCTAGAATTATCCACCAACCCTGATGGTTCAAATCTGAGAAGCCTTCAATATATGGCACAAATCCAGATGTCCTTCTTGGAATGTCCATTTCTTTTCCCCAAACCATACCCCCTTTATATAGGAGCCAGGCCGCTCTTCTACAGAAAATTGTACCCATTCCATGGCTGAGATACATGGTTTCTTCAACAGAAAAGGTAGAATGGATTTCCCTCTAATAGTGAGAGCTGTTCAGCAAGGAAACCAATTGTCTAGGGAGGTGGTAGGGTCTTCTTTTCTGAGTGTCTTCAAAAAGAAGCTGGACAGCAACTTTCTGGGGAACATGCACTGAGCAGGAGTTTGGATATGATGGCCCATGAAACTCTTTCCAACTCCATGATTCCATGATTCAATACAGAAAATGGAAGAAACAGCCCAACAGTTGAAACAGTAGAATAGAATACAGGTGGCCCTCCACATTTGCAGGCTTCACTTTGATGGATTTGATTTGATTATTTGTGAGTTTCTACAACCCCTCAAGGCATCTCAAGTGCTTCTTTTCCAGGGGAACCTTCTCGCTCAGAGGTTCCAATCAGGCCACACCCCCCAAACAGCCTCTGATCATCCTCCGCCTCCACCAGCCACTGCCTGGCCAGCTAAGGATGCTCACAGCCCAATTTCTCAGCATCACAAACCCTCTCCTGATACCCCTGGACACCCAAGGAAGAAGATGGGTGAGAGAGAGGAAGTATACGGCCACCATGCCAACACACCCCCTTTCCCTCTCCTTTCCCTGATCTGGTTTGGACCCTGGGGGCCCATTCCCCCACCATGCCTCAGTCCCCTTCCCACAGACACACACATTTTGATATTTGTGGTTTTTCCACTTTGGCCAGGGTCCTGTGCTCTTAACCTTAGCAAATGTGGAGGGCCAACTGTAATCATATCAAGGCCTTAAGCCAGGGAAAGCTAAAGCATATCTTGAAGGGACAGTGATTCAGAGTGCCCTTTATTTTAGCAGCTCTTCCTGGGATGGCCTTTAAAGACAGACACATTCAGAGCTTCTTGTAATAATAGCAAGCTCGGTGGTCCACATTCCCCGAAAAAGCTAATATTTTTCTCTTTTAAATACTGTCCATTGTTTTCATGTTGCACTAGCTGCCTTCCAGATCCAAAATAAATAAAACGAACCAGTTAAGACTTGAAGCTCGCTTCCTCTGCTACAGTGCACAGTCAAAGGTTTTATTAATTTGGCACATCTCCTTTATGCAGCAATGAAAAATATAAATGGTTCTTATTTTCAGTTTTATATTGGATTTAAAGTTCCTGAATTTTTTTTATTACAGGAAAGTGGGAAGGACATTTACTGAAACAATTACTTTGCTAAAAGGAGAGCACAGCAATGGGTTACTCTCTATTGTAAGTGTGACCTCTAGAGGAAGAACGGCAAAGTTTTATATTTTCAGGGGCCACTCTATTAAGGAGGTTGGGGCTTGGGGGAGCGAGAGAATCTATTTTGCCACATGCATTCCACCACTTAGCAGCAAGGATTTAGTAGTAAAGGAGCTCAGGCAATGGAGTTGGAAGGGACCCCACAAGGGCAGTCTCGTCCAATCTCCTGCCATGCCAGAATACACAGCGAAAGCACTTCTGAAAGGTGCCTATCCAACTTCTGTTTAAAGACTTCAAAGGTGGGGCCTTTCCAAACTACACTGTTATAAAGCTATTATTCCACTTTCAACATCCTGTGGAATTCTGGGGTTTGCAGTTTACCGAGGCCAAAGACCTCTCTGGCTGAGAATTCTAAAGGTCCTTCCTAAACTGCAAACCCCAGGATCCCATAGGATGCTGAAAGTGGAATAATAGCACTATAACAGTGTAGGGTGGAGAGACCTGCGGAGAATGCACCACTCTGACCAGTCTTCCAAGGCAGTAAAAAGCAAACAAACAAACATTCTTCTTAACATTTAGGCAGAATCTCTTCTTGTAACCTCAATCTATGTAGGATGGATATACAGCACTCTATGCAAAAGATGTATATTGCATATGGATGCACATGAAAGACACATATTGACATGTTACATGCAAAAAATTTAACAGAGGAGACAGCATTAATGAACAAAATATCTTAAAATCTTAAAAAGATCTTTTTCTTCCATACTCAGTCAAAGCTCCAGACAAACCTTTTACCATATTCTGACTACATTATAGTTAACCCTCATAAAACAGGGCATTTATAAAACTGAAGGCCTTATATAAAACTGCCTGAGGAGATGAATCTGACCTCCAGACTGTTGGTAAGCCATCTCTTTTCTACAGAATGTTGCAATTCCAGCAATTCCTTCTTCCCCGTACTTTTGTGTCCCAGCATGAACCTTACCTCCATATTCTTGCAGAAAGTTGCATTGGTTCCAAAAAGAATCTGGCACTGCTCATCTGCACTGTAGTGCATTCCTGGAAGTTTGTATGGAAGCCGCACAGCATATCGGCTCCTTGGATCTGTTACCAGCAAACATGTGCTGACCTTGGATCTGGAAAGACAACCATTATGATGGCCCATGGGTTGTTGGTATTTGATTTCATAAACTAATTAATGAACGTCCAAGTTAGCCATCCTTCAAAAATACTTCTCAACAGTACACTTGCCACCCCTCTTTCAGACTGTATTGTATATATATGTTGAAATACATACAACACTCTTTTGACCTAAACAGAGCACTAAAGGTATCTTTCATTAAAAATCTAAAAAGCCGATTATAAGCATCAGCTATACAATAAACCCAGTGCAATTTCACAATATCAGAATACCAGAGACACAGCTATAATCCATAGTGTTAACCTTGCAGTTAACTTTCTTGTGGGATTATGGGCTCAGAAAGGAGTATAATAGAATTGCTAAAGTTTTGTTATCTGTTGCTTACCAAGATATCAACAGATTCTACTAATAGTTGCCTCTAGATGCACAGACACCGAATCAGCCTTAAATCTTAGGTATAAATTGGCAACAAGTCTCAGAGACAAGATGCAGCAAGCTACAAATAATATATTTACTTGCAATGGGCTTGCTTTTGTGTTTGGAGGCAGTGAGAGTAGAACAAAGTTAAATTTCAAAGTAACATAACTTGTAAGAATGAATTTACCTCATTGATGCAACAAGTAATTTTTAAAGTTTATTTTTAATGGTAACTTTTAAATGGCATCTTATAGGAAATTTGACAGAATTTTTCTATGCTATTCTCTTATTGAAAAATGCAATAAAAGGGAATGAGCAACATGACTGATAGACCAAACTACATACAAAGAAATACTGTAACTTCCTGAGCTCTTATGAGAAGGCAAGGAGAATAGACTAATGATGGTGGTGGTGGTGGTGGTGATGATGATGATGATGCAAATAAATTGCTATTTAAGCAATATAATAACAATACAATTTTCCAAGATCAGACAACCTCAATATCGAAATTAGGCATAATAGTACCTGCATGGCTACTAACAAAAAAGACAATTATATGCTCACTTCCTTCACATCTAGCAGAAACATTTTCATTTCATTTCCTCAGCCCACTCCATATCTTTGGCTGTCAATGGTAGAAGGTGGAGAAATTCCAAATATTGTGACAGTACAACAAAAAAATGAACTCTGCTAGACATTATGGACATAGAGGGCATAGTATCTGGCAGATAGTATCTGTTATGGACAGGTTGGCCCCCAAATGAAGGGGGATCACCCATTAAGCTCAAGGGCCTGGGGTTTTATGGGAGGGAGCTGGCTATTTTTGTGAAGACATTCCAAGGTCAGAGACCTGGAAGCTCCCTTCCAGCTGAAAGAGCTATTCAAAAGCATCCAGATATATTTCTTCTGTCACAAAACCCTGGCAAGGTCTGATTTGAAGAGGACAGCAAACCTGGTATCCCTTTCAGGAAGCTGTCAAGGTGGTGAAATTTGGATATCAATGTTTCTGTTCTCCTGCCAGTAATTGCTGCACAGCCCAGTATGCAAAAGGAGGCAGATTCTACCTTCCAGCACCCACCGTTGAAAGTCTCTCATCATTTTGTCTGAGAAGACAAGAGCCTAGTTGTCTTGTGATTCAAAGGCTTTGCCGCTTGCAGGGTTCTTACTTGAGAAACTTTTCGAGGTCGTCACGGCTGCAGGAAGACCAGGAGAGGTCACTGGGATTCCTACCCTTCACCCATTCTCCAGACATGATGTGAGATCTCCCAGCACAGGACAAGTGGTCATCATCGTGACTCATCCCCATGCTGTGGGAGAAGAACAAACAGATAAGCCAATGGCATGGATGGGACTTTTCTAGCTGGAGTTGCAACAGGTTCATACATGTGGTTTAACAAAATGTCTTGGTGCTACTAGACTTGTAGCTCAAGATAAAATAGTCCAAATTAAATACTCCAAACTAATGCCGCATTAGAATCTCAGAGACTAGTCTGTAGGCTACTGTCATTGAAGAAGTACAGATCTGAGAAAGAAATGAGAAAGACTGTGGTTCCCAAATAGTAATCTGGGCATTTGTTGACATTCCACAAATGTTGTTGTAAATATTCCCAGGGTAGCTAACAGACACATAAAAAGCATTACAATAGAACAAGCCAAAAATAAAGGTTAGAACTCACACTGCGGAACAATCAATTGATGAATAACTATATAACAGCTGTCTGAGGCCCTTTCAGTGCCCTACCTTGTGTTGTCGTGCTCCGGTGGTGATCCCGGCAGTGGCTCTGCCGGGAAGGGAGCATGACGCAAGCGCTCCCCTCCACATTGGACCAGCTCTCTTCCAAAGGAAGCAAAATGGACACGTCTCTTCCTTTCTTCCGCTGTGCAGCTGGGCCCTTTCCCAAGCTACACTGGGGCAGGAAACACCTCAATTGTGCTTCTGCAGACCAGGTAAGTGTGGGATGGTCATGCGACCAGGAAAACCTGTCAATGACTTAATTTGCGGTCATGCCACCTGGTGACTGGAGAAGGATAGGAGTGTGATGACATCATGCAAAAGTGTTGTCACAGTCCCACTCCTCTCCCGCCCCCATGCCAGGATAACAGTGTCCTGCGGAATGAAAAGATCCAAGAGTCCATAAAAATCAAAAAAGCTCAAACGGCTACACCATGTTGGCTCCGTACAACACTCAAATTGCTACACCATGCTGGCTCCTCTCTACAATACTTGGGGCTCCTCACACACTAAATCAAAAAAATGAAAAAATTGCATTGCAATGTATTTTGCTTTATCAGAGACAAAAATCTAGGTGTTCCAGTGTTTCATATATACAGAAATATCACCCAAACCAGTGAACCAAAAAAACAGAGCTGAAAACTGCTGTCTGTCCTTGCTAGGTGAATGGAGAGGAATCTTTCAACTTTGGCCAGGTATGTAACTCTAGACGAGGTACAAGGCTAATATCAGGCAATCACAAGATACAATGAAGGAGTGAATACAGAAGCCAACAGCCCCAAATGGTCCCTTTGTGTAAAGACCTGGACACAATGCCAGCCTCTGTGCTTATAGAAGCACAGAATTTCATAACTATTTGTAAAACCATCATCAAAAACTTGATCACACATTCACATTAAAATGCATTTACTGAGAAAGAGTCTTAAATGAACTTTTGCTGCACTAGCCAACAAAAAAATTTAAGTTGAGAGGGTAAGGATTTTTATTCTACTGTATTTTACTACATTTGCATTCTAGCATTGGAGAATTTGAGTATACATCAGCATGGAGGACAAACTTTATTTTTAACCCAATATTTACTCCATTTCTACTAAGCATGCTCACTGGGCTTATATCCTGAAAACAGTTCTACAAGTTCACATGTAATAAAGAAACTGTGTGTGTTTGCGTGTAACTTGAAGTTACCTGTCATCATATGTTGACCCCATGAATCCCATCAGGTTTTCTTGGGCAAAATATACTCAGAGGTGGCTTTTGCCAGTTCCTTCCTCTGAAATATAACCTACAGCACCCGATATTTTTTTGGTGAAGCCCCATCCAAGCACTAACCATCATGACTACAGAGTTCATAAAAAAATAATGCTAATTGGTGCTGGAAGTTGCCACATGGTATTCAAAAACATTAAAAGCATTTAAAAAATAAAACCAAGGACCTCTTATTGGAAGGATTCCAGAAATGATACACATGAATATCTTTCTAGAACTCCCAAGTCTGAACATTCTGGTATAAAGTACATCAATCCCACTCTCCTTTTGAAGAAACTAAGCATGGATTGAATGCTTTCTAGTCTTTGATACTCTCAAAGGGAATTTCCCAAAACAGAACACACACACACACACACACACACACAAACTGGGACAGGAATTCCACACAATTCAAAGTGCTGGTTATGACCTATAAAACCGTATGTGGCTTAGGTCCAGACTATCTGAAAGCCTGCCTGAGCCTGGGGCCATTTCTGCACCACACTGTTATAGTGCTATTATTCCACTTTCAGCATCCTGTGGAATTCTGGGGTTTGCAGTTTGCTGAGGCCAAAGAGCTCTCTGACTGAGAATTCTAAATGCCCCCCTCCCAGTTGCAAACCCCAGGATTCCATAGGATGTTGAAAGTGGAATAAGAGCACTATAACAGTCTAGTGTGGAAATGGCCAATGACTCGGGATCGGGATGAGAGAAGGGAGACAGACCCAGAGGGGAAAGCGAGCTAGCCAAGCAGTGGAGCTGCCTCCACTACTTGGCTAGCTCAGCCCCATGCTGCCTCTGGCTGTACGGGGATGATGGAACAGGGCAACTTGCTGAAGTGGACGAGCCAGCTGTCATAAGATGTAGGGAAAGGGAAGGCAAAATTGTTGTTATTTTAAGTACAATGAAGGTTAGGAATATTTCCAGTAGCAATGATCAGATCTTCTGGAGAGGCCTTTCTCTCTATCTCATTACCTTTCAAGCTAGTCCAGGCTTGTTTTCCTTCCACCAGCAAGTTAAAACATTCTTATACCATTAGTCTATTAGAAACCGAATGGGGTGCACATTGAATGAAGTACTGTGTCATTTCATGCTTTATAGAGTCTTTTAATGGATTTTACTGCTTTTAACTTTCCAAATTAATTATCTTCTAAATAACTTTTATATTTTTGTTGAAGTTTGTATACAGTTTTTTTTAATCTGCATTGTTTCACCACCTTCAGACTCATCCTTGGGAGAAATCCATGATATAAATAATAAATCTAAATGTAAATAATAATATTAATAGATAACAAGTTGTGCTTTGTCAGTGGGGGGAGTCCATTTAAGTGTAATTTTGTTAATTGTCCACACTGTGGATGTATATTGTGTCTAATATTTGTATATTGAATATAAGTGTATGTTTTGCATACATTTTGTTTTGTTACGTCATATTTACTCATGGTGATTGTTGTATTCTGTCTTGTTTCTCCTTATTTTAATAAAAATATAAAATAATAATAAGAACAACAACAACAACTCTCATAGCATGTTTATTTAAAGTGGGAGTCATCATAGCAATTGGTGCTTCGAAGTGGTCAGTCAGTAAATGTGTCCTCTTTTTTTGCTTTCCAAAATATGGTAACCCTATGATCTAAGATCATCCTGATAGCTTTTCACACACAAACAGATCCTTCCTTTTTGTCCTGTTAAAGCAGTTTTTCCCCCTCTAGGGTTATCCCAACTTTCTATCCATGTCCACAAGGCTATTTTCCCAACCCAATAAAAATTTTACGGTAAGCTGTGTTGAAACATCTACGTTTTTTTGGCTAATGTACCCCTCCCCTCCTCATAAAAAAATCCCTCCCCAGGTGAAGTGTTGACTTTAAAGCTTTAGCTTCCTGAAGAACGAGAGACAAAGAACTACAACTCCACCTGTGATGTACCCTGTTGTTAATGCAGTAGGCAATTATAAGGCATATTGGAAGCTGTTTGTTCAAAGCAGAAAACCTTGTATATCCTTATCACACTTCTCTTTTCACTCACTCTTCAGTCCTCAGTGGAATTGAATGTTAGGAATTTTTATTGGTGTTTCATACTGAAGCTGCATTGCTGGAAGGAAGCCAGTTGTTGAACTGATTCAATATGTTAAAAGGACCTCGTCTTTGAAACGTCTAAGCCAGCAAATTGGTCAGCACCTATGTATGAGAAAAGGCAGTTCCTGGTGTACAGAAACTGGAATTTGAACTGGAACTGTCTTGATAGCAGGCTAACACTGATCAGGGACCACTGATAGATCTCACTAGGATGAAATCTATCCCCATTTCCACACAATGATGCTCTCCTGCACTGTCCCGTTGCAACCCTGGCAGTGCCCCTGCCAGGAAGGGCACATGAAAGGAATGCTCCCCTCCACACCCGACTGGGTGCCTGTGGAAGGGAGCATGAAGGACATGCCCTTCCTTCCACACTGCAGGCAGCCTTCTTCCCAAGCTACAGTGGAGAAGGAAGCACATAACCACACTTTCTGCCCTTCTATGTGGCAAGTAAGGACAGGAGTGTTGTGTGATTGCAAGTACTTCACAGATTTAATCCATTATGTGAATATTCCATGATCGCAACCCATGGGGATGGGATGGCAATGTGATTGCAACGACGTCATGCAAAAGCAGGACTGCAATGCCATGCAGAAATGACCCAGGACTATATGCATGGTTTGGCCCTCAGAACTTTCTTTAGGCGTATTAAACTCCTACCCTTCCATCCTCATGAGATCAACAGAATAGCACCTGCCATCTGATATGGTTCAGATCCCAGCCCCAGCTCTAGTAATTGATAGCAGGACTTCAGTGTTAGAATACCAATTCCAAATTTGATCGCTGATCTGTTTTCCCATAACCTTTCCAGGTCCAGAAAGATGAAAGAGAGGTACCTTCTGGTCAGACAGAATTAAGAACCTGAAGGCTGTACATTCTATCCTGCTGCATGGAGATATATCTGGACCACTAGACTGGGTAAAGTTGCCATGTTAAAGGTCCTCACCAAAGAATCAGTTCTTCAGGACTACGATGAAAGTGCATGCCAAGGGGAAAATCAGGATCAAGTTCTAGGAATCCAGTCAAAGCTCCATGGTGAAGGAAACTGAAGCTATCATGAAGATGCAATGAAGCTAGTTAGGAATACCAGAAGGAAAAGGGAAGCAGGAAGCAATAATCTGAGAGAACACAGGAAATCTATGGAACATGGATTGGGGGAAATAGGGAAAACTGCCTGGATCAGCTTGCAATATTTATGCTGAAATATCTAGTCTTGAAGTCTTCAAATAAAGACAGATTACTGCTGCCATTTCTTAAAAGAGCTGGATTCAGTGAGCACCTGGGTAAGCCAAGGATACATAGTCAGAAGCCCTGGGTTCAAGACAGTGATGTATCCAGCATAAACAGTGCCTAGGGATAGCGCGGAAGTTGTGCTCCTACCTTCTTACCCCTTACCCCTACAACTAACCCTGACACTAATCCCCACAACTACATGCACAGTTTTTTTGCACCCTCCTGGCATTGGCACCTGGGGCATCTACCCTACTTGCCCCAACTTAGATACAACTCTGGTTTGAGACCCACTTCCCAGGCTTGTGTGGGAACAGAAGGAGAGGGGAAGAGAGAGATTGAGAAGTTCCTGCAGTGTAGCTGTAGATCTGTCAGAGAGCCAATCCCATAAATTGTTTACTCCAATGGAAGCCATTCCACTTTGTTAATTTCCTATTTCACGCTATGCTTTATAACTGTGCAAGACAATCAGCCAAGCTTTCATGTTTCATTGATCCTTACGAACATGAAATTGCAGAGGTGAACATATAATTTAAATGACTGGATAAGAGGACAAGGTTAGAGACTCTTGTGCAAAGCCTTCCCCCTTCCTGCCAGAGAACATGCCATATATTTCACCATCATGACTCACCCAAGATGAGAGGGAATTATTATTTATATTGTTTTATATTAAACTAATTTTTGAATTCACTTTTCTTTTTAAAAAAAATCCACAGCAGCTAACAATAACTGAATTACAAAGCAAATATGCCATGTCAGGAAACACATTAAAACTAATCAAATAAAAACTTCGCAAAAAATTTACAATGAACCAAATCAGAGACAATTTGCAAGTGTCCTTCATCATAGCCTCTCAAAAAAAGAAGCATGTTTTCACTGTACAGCAAGACCCAAATGGTAATGGAGTCGCAGATAAGCTTGGGAATTTCTTAACAGTGCTGTTTCAGCTGGGTACATTTTTGCACATTTCGTATGCTCTCAAACTCAGATAGAACTCATTATCAAATTGCTAAGGGCTGAGGACATAGAATAATAAGACAGATGACCTTGACACATTTCTGACAGTCAGACCACAGAAAGCCAACCCCATTTTATTTTATTAAAGCCTCATCATTGCCTGCAACAGCGCATCACAGATCTTCCATTTGTCCATGAAATGCTTCCTCAACAGGTGCCAGCTTCCAAGTTCCAACTAATCGAACAAGCATACCAGAAGCCCTCCTGCCAGCATGGAAATTCTTCAACTCAAGAAGTCTAAAACCAGAGGGTATAAAATGCTCCATTCACTTCTGCGTGCCTGTCAATGGCATTTCTGCTTTCTCCTGAAGCAGGAAAGACGATATTCCTGTTGACAACCCCTCTTCCCAGTTCTCCATTATTACTCATGTTGGAGCAGCTGAGCAAGATAATTCATAATCCCAGTGCCGTTTGGCTTGGCTGCTCCAGAAACTATTTGGGAAGTACAGTGAATTCCCCTCTGCCTTCTCCACAGGGAAAAGACAACAGGGGGAAAAAATGAAATGCAGACGATAGCTCAATATCAAAGCATCTTCAAAATGAGGCAAACAAAACAAATCTTGCTGTGGAGAGGTTTTTGGTGGGTTTTTTTTTTGGTGGGAGGAATATATGAGTGTCTGCCTGTAAATGCTTGAGATAATACATTTGAGCTTTTGTCTAATAGAATAATAAATAAGCACTTGGGGAAAAAATTGTTTCAGAAAACACTGGCTGAATATCTTAACATGGGGAAGGATGTGTAGGATGCTGTCTTATCTTCAAAAACAGAGATGCTTCAAAGGGATTTAATTGTAAGAGATTAAAGCATGCCTATCTTGCCATTGCTTCTGGATGTAGGTATGTTAGTATTTTTGTTTTTCAGTAAACACTATATGCTCTGAAAGGAGAAAAGGGAAGTGGGGCAGTGGGAAGGAGGAGAGAACGATAAGCTAAGGGCTACTTTAGGCATCCCAGGATTTGGTCATACCCATGGGAATTTTGACTTGTTTCCCTTGAAATAACAAACCATGGTTGCCATATCACAAACTGCCTTTAGAAGCACCCTTCATTCTAAAAGCAGTATTCTGTATAGCATGGGAGGATGATGCCCAGAAATAAAAGCCCAGATATCCTCAGGTACACAGAGCAACTTCTAATGTCTGCCAATGTTAGCAACCACTTGCCATGGAAAGCAAATGATAAAGGGTGTGTCTGAATAATGGATTGAAAGAAGGCAGATGCATCCCTGCCCAGAACAAATGTAGTTCTTATTTTATTATATCAGGCTTAGAAGCACATCTATCTTCTTTCAAATCCACTATGAGAACATGGTCTTCATCAATACCTTCTATTGCACATGACTGCTAGTGTTAACAAAAAGGAAACAGGCAATGGGTGGGAGGGAACCTCTGAATTCCAAGTGAATCTCTGAGTTTCATCCTAATAGTCAGAGGTTTATCTTCTTCACCTTTATCATTGCTTACAATATTTCTGCACCCATAGTTTCTTACTCCACTGAAGATGAGAAAGGTCTCTTCTGTGGTGTGTTTCACATGCCATAGAAATAAGATTCCCACACCACTACCACCAATCATTTCCTTAAGCATTTGTCCAGCATTCCCAGAGAAATGATCACCTATGCCAGTGCCAGAAAAATGGCATTGTTTATAAGCATCTTTCAAAACACCAGAACTCCATGGAAAATGCTAACAGTCTTGAGACATTTGTGGAAATCCAGCCAAAACAATCTTAGCTTAATCAACAGCATTGTGGCTCAGCCATCTGCCCCCACTGGGGTTCATTCTTCTGAGTAAGCCAAAGACACACTAAATAGTCAGTCTATAATGAGCTGGCAACATGTCCAGGCTGTTTTGTGCCAGGGTGATTCTGGTTTAATCCATCATGGCCTTTGTTGGCAGTAATCTCCTTCGCTCAATGACACAAACCCAAGGAAACAAATATACTTGCTGCAAAATCTTTGCAGGGTGAGTCTACTTGAAGTATAAGATATATTAAATCTGTTTGTGGTGTTGAGTAAAGAAACAAGGGAAGAAATAGTATCACTATATTCTGTGCTAGTCGGGCCTCATCTGGATTCCTGTGTTGAATTCTGGGAACTTCATTTAAGAAGGATATAGACTAGTTGGAGCAGGTTTAGAGAAGGGCAATAATGATGATAAGAGGTATGGAGAACTAAACATATAAGGTGAGGTTGAAGGACCTGAGCATGTTCAGTCTGATGAAGAGAAGACTCAGGGTGGCATGACGGCTCTTTTTAAATATCTCTAGGACTATCAAAGACAGAAGGGTGCAGGTTTGTTCTCTGCTGCCCCAGGTCTAATGATTTTAAGTTACAGGAAGGTAGATTTCAGTTGAATATTAGAAGGAACTTCTTGATAGTAAGAGCAGTTTGGCAATGGAACCATTTATCTAGAGAGATAGTGGGATCTCCTTGTCTGGATATCTTTTTTTTTAAAAAAGCTGGACAGCTACCGCTGGGGATGCTCTAGCCAGAATTTCTGCATTGAATGGACTCCATGATCAGTGGGGACCCTTCCAAGTCTGTGGTTCTATTTCTTTCTTGACACAGATAACAGACCTAATGGACAATTTTTTCACTTTTTAATTAAACAGCAGAACCATGGTCTTCTGTAGTCCCAGTGACTTCTAATTCCTACAGCCAACAGTTGGATTCATCTTTGCTTCCTCCTTAACATGATGTTCTTCTAAGGAGGCAAAAGGCACAGCTTCCCAATGCCCCTCGGTCATCTGGTTGGTTATAGAAAGCAGCAGGCTTCTCTTCTGTTCCGAAGTAATTGTAATAATGTTTTCCCAAGAAGAGATGTGAAGAACCACAAGAAAGCTTCCTTGTTGTTGTGTACCTTCAAACTATTTCCAGCCTATGGTGATTCTAAGGCAAGCCTATCTTGATGTTTTCTTGGCAAGATGTGTCTAGAGTGGGGTTCCCCTGGCCTTCTTCTGATGCTGAGAGTAACTTGCCCGAGGTCAGTCTGTTGGTCTCCATGGCCAAATAGGGATATGAACCACGGTTCCTAGAGTCCTGGTCCAACATTCAGCCCAATGCATACAGCAGCTCTATTTCTTTCTCTCAATATTCCTTGATGTTTTGTCCAACCTGTGAGTGTATACTTTCACAAGTGCACATTTAGTCAATTGTCTGGATACCAGTATGTCCATTCACAAGGTGCACAGTCCCAATACATGCAAAAGAGAAGGGTTGCAACATGGGTAGGTTTAATCATTTGAGAAACAGTCATGTGAATCTTCTCCAAGAATGAGGCTAAGTTCCTTTACATATATTAAGCTCTTTAATACATCCAGAACCCTCTTTTAGATTAAAAATTAATTCAAATCCAAATATGAAATATGATGTATGAAATTCAGAACCAATTCATCTGCTAATATTGAGAACAGGTTAGAAAACAGAGTCTAAATAAATATTTACAAAATAATTAGATGGTGGTAAAAAGCTTCCAGGTGAGGTACTCTGCAGTTAAGCCCTGCCTTGGTCTCCCACCCTGGGTGATTATATCTATGGGTTTTGTTAGAACTGCCCTGAAGTATGAAGTTGTATTGTAAAAAAGAACCAAATATTTTTGTTCTGATTGTTGTCAAGCTGAGCAAAGAGTACAAATGAGCTCTAAAAATGTGTTTTCAATTATCCATGGGCAAAATAATGAATAATTAAAAGAACAAAAAACATTCCACCATCAATGTACAACAGAAATGCCAGAAAATTAGAGTAACAAGAGCACAGAGGTGGTATAACAGACAGTTTTCCCAGAAATGGACAGTGAAGTGCAGTGGGCAGATGTCAAGCCACGTTAGTTTTTGAAGGAAATGCAAAGTTGGATTAACAACATGACTGAAGGACAGACTTCTCATAAGGTTTTGAGGTATGGACAAAGATGATTGGACTATCCCATGAAATTATAACATTCAAATATAATTGGAATGGTGGAGAAATCAAGTCATACTTATGTGAAATGCCTCTTATCTATCAGCTTTCTTCTAAAACCAAAAATTCCAACTTGCTAGAGTCTCAATTCAACATACAAGCCACTACGCTACAGTGGCTTTCCTATTTAAAAAAAAATGCAGAGGCCAAAGCTAAAAGAGTCTTGATGACTTCAAGCCTTACAACTGGAATAATCCTTTCCCCTCAGACATGGAGAAAAGATGCCATGAAATTTAGCCAAAATGTAGAATCTGAAATTAATTTTGGGATTCCTCCTCAAGGAAAAAACTGCAGGATATCTTATGTAAACTGAGGAGTTTCATTAAAGCTAATACACAGGATGGGGGAGATTTAAAGTTAATTCATTCTTAGGTTGTCATCATTTGTAAAGCAAATTTAGAATTTCAGGTGGCGAAACATGTAAATAACTTCAGTGATAGCAAAAAAAGAATGTTGGGGGAGGGCATTTCTCATTAGGAAGGACGACACAGTCCCTTGCTAGGTCAGGATTTAATAATATGCTATCAAATGTCGACAATCAATGGCTTAGTTTATTATATTTTTATTACAGTTAAGAGCTGACATTTGGAAGGTCTCAGGAATCTGAGTGTACTGGACTCAATGTCTTTGAGATTAGCAACATTTCTCTAGTGTGTGTGTTTGGATATTATCAAGAGGAAGTCTTCTGAGCACTGTGTCAGCCGATGTGAATTCTATCCATAAAAGAGGTTTCTGTCTGTCTGTCTGTCTTTTCTTTTCTTTGTAATAATGCAAGGAGGCCATCTGCAAGTATAAACTAAAATCTATAATACATCTCCAGGGAAAACATGAGGATTTTTTTTAAAAAAAGGGAATATCCATAAGTTGTCATTATGACATTCCAGAGCTCTTCTCTTTGGCCTGCTTCATGATTTGGCTTTGTATCTGCAACGTAGCCTGTGCAGTGCTGAGCAAAGCCAGCAAGCACGAAACCTAACGAAAAGGAATGGCTGGCAGCCAGTTAGTTGTTTGTTGTGGCCAGAATACCGGAATCTCCCTCCCATTTATTCTGAGCTGTTCCAGGGGTCCCTTGTGAAATATTCTAGTTTTTAATATGTATTACAGGCAAATCTCTGTACTTCACACATCTGGATCATTGCTTTTTTTTTTTTTAACTTCCTGCTCTGGGAGTTGAGAAAACGAGCTTGTATGCCCATGTTCCATCATCTCCAGCTCGCATACACAGGTTACGTTGTGGGATGCAATCTGGTATAGGCCTCCAAACTACTGGAGACAAATTCCTCTCAGGTTTGCAGCAGTCTTCTTTGCCTTACAGTCTGCAAAAATCTTTCAGGCATAAACTACTCAAATTCTCAACAAAACCTTACGTGCTACAAGGAATGGACCCTGCACCAGATCTCTGGCAGACTAAATAGTGGGTTCTGATGAAAGTTAAGGAAGAAAGTGTAAAATTGTGGGCAACAAAGACATTGTAATAGTTAAAGATTTCCTACACCTTGCCTCAATCATTAACCAAAATGGAAATCAGACCAAGGTCCTTTCCGCACTACATTGTTATAGTGCTATTAGTCCACTTTCAACATCCCGTGGAGTTCTGGGGTTTGTAGTTTACTGAGGACAAAGAGCTCTCTGGCTGAGAGTTCTAAAGTTCCCTCCCTCAACTGCAGTCCCCAGAATTCCATAGAAATTTCTGCAAGGACACCGTAAACATTGGTGGAAAGATTTCATTAGGTTACCCCCCTCTCACAGTCCTCCTAATTGAGCTAATTAATTCCCCATTGTCACATGGAGGTACTGGCATTGCAGGTGGGTCACCTGAGTCATCCATGTTTTGGGGTAACAACAGGTGGGGAAAAGTGCAAGTTAAACCCATCAGTAACTTTCTGAATACTGTGTCCAGTTCTGGGCACCCCAATTCAAGAAGGATATGGTCAAGCTGGAGCAAGTCCAAAGGAGGGCGACCAAAATGGTGAGGGGCCTGGAAGCCATGAAGCCCTATGAGGATAGACTTAGAGAGCTGGGTATGTTTAGTCTGCAGAAGAGAAGGTTAACAGGGGACATGATGGCCATGTTTAAATATTTGAAGGGAGGCCATGTAGAGGAAGGAGAGGGCTTATTTTCTTCTGCTCCAGAGACCAGGACAAGGAGCAATGGATTCAAGCTGCAGGAAAGGAGATTCCACCTGAACCTCAGGAAGAACTTCCTGACAGTCAGGACTGTCCGGCAGTGGAATCTGCTGCCTTGGAGTGTAGTGAAGTCTCCTTCCTTGGAGGTTTTTAAGCAGAGGCTGGATAGCCATCCGTCAGGAGTGCTTTGAGGGTGTTCCTGAATGGCAGGGGGTTGGACTGAATGGCCCCTGGGGTCTCTTCCAACTCTACATTTCTACGATTCTATGATTCTATATAGAGTTGTTAAGTGGTTTAATGGGTGGTGGCAGCTGATGGAATCTGAGAATCTCCTCTCCTACTCAAGAGCAAGAGGTGGGGTTGAGCCCTTTCAATCTTGCTATCTTGATAGTAAAAGAAGGCATCCTTATAAAAGGCATCCTGGGCTTCTACCCAATGACAAACAAGCAAGGAAAAGAATCTTGATCGATTATGGTTTTCTTAATTTGCAAAGACAACCTAGGGTTAGAGGGTCAAAAAGTGCTTTTGTGTTTTTCTCTCAAACCTACAGTCTGCTGGCTGAGAAAGTGTACCATGTACTAGGGATCCCTTGTGTAGATCGAGCAGTTATGGACCCAATGTAATTCTCTGCTGTAGCATCATTAGATCAACTAGTGCCAGCCTGTTTGTGGGCAGGTGAGAAGTTCCACCAAAATGGGAAGAAGAGACTGACATATGGTTTTATTAAAAGGTGTGTGCATCTGTACAATGGTAGCAACTGGCACAGATGACGCCCCACTACTGCTGGATTTACAGCTGCTCTAAATTACATTCTAACATCCTTCTCTTTCTGTCATTGTCCTGCAGGCTACAAAAGAGCCTTTCCCCCTGCTGGAGTCATGCCAGAGACAAGTGAAGGCAGGGGGATAGGAGATACAGGAAATGAAAAACAAAGTGAGAAATAAAGGAAGAGTATTATGCTTTGTTTCAGAGCAGGGGTGGGCAATGTGTAGCCCTCAGGCTGCAGGCAGGCCTGCAAGGCTGTTTTGGCAGCCTTCAACCCCTTGAGACACCCCACACTATCCTTTTCCTGGCCAAAAAAAGTATGAATTGCATCTACTGAGGCCTCTAGGAGTGTTAATTTGCCTTTTAAATAGGCTACAGAATCATAGAATCGTAGAATCATAGAGGTAGAAGAGACCACGAGGGCTGTCCAGTCCAACCCCCTGCTATCCAGGAACCCACATCAAAGCATTCCCAACAGACGGCCATCCAGCCTGTGTTTAGAAAACTCCAAAGAAGGAGACTCCACCATACTCTGAGGCACCATATTTCACTGCTGAACAGCTCTGGCCGTCAGGAAGTCCTTCCCAAGGTTTAGGTGGAATCTCTTTTCCTGTAGTTTGAATCCATTGCTCCATGTCCTAGTCTTGGGAGCAGTGGAAACCAAGCCCATTCCCTCTTTGATATGGTATCCTTTCAAATATTTAAACATGGTTATCATGCCCCCTCTTAACTTTCTTTTTGCCAGGCTAAGTATACTTCGCTCCCTAAGATGCTCCTCATAGGGGATGGCTTCCAGACCCTTCATCATTTTGGTTGCCCTCCCCTGGACATGCTCTAGCTTGTCGATGTCCTTTTTGAATTGAGGTGCCCAGAACTGGACACAGTATTCCAAATGAGGTCTAACCAAAGCCGAATAGAGTGGTACCATTACCTCCCTCAATCTGGACACCATACTCCTATTGATGCAACCAACAATCACGTTGGCTTTCTTGGTTGCCGCATCACACTGCTGACTCATGTTCAGCTTATGGTCCACCAAGACTCCTAGATCCCTTTCACATGTACAGCCAGGTGTCTTCCATCCTACATTTGTGCATTTCATTTTTTCTGCCTAGATGAAAGACCTTACATTTCTCTCTGTTGAAATTCATTTTGTTAGCTTTGGCCCAACTCTCCAATCTGTCAGAATCATTTTGAATTTTGATCCTTTCCTCTGGGCTATAAGCAACCTCTCTCAATTTGGTATCCCCTGCACTATTTAACATCAAAAAAAGAATCCCCATTTTTAAAGACCAAAAGTGGACTTCTGGCCTCTTCTGGTCTTTTTCTTTCCCCTTTTCTCCTTTTCGTGCTAAGTGGGACATTTTGGGCAGTCTATATATCTCTCAGAGGTCCAAGAGGCCGAAAACACCCCCCCTCCCCGGATTTACTAGAGATGCTCACCCCATTTTGGAGTGTAGTTAGAAAGTAAATTAAAGAATTAGCATGAGATGAGAAAGATGAGATTAGAGGCAGCTTTAAAAGACAGCTTTGTCATGCATGATAGGCAAGAACAAACTGAAGAGGAGTAATCAAGATAATCACTTTCTTAGGAAATTATCTTGGCCATGTGATTATTGGCCTTATTGGGCAGTTGTGGGGGCTAACCCATTCCTTTGGATTCCTCTCCCACTCAAGTGAAATGAGTGTGCTGTTAAGCCTGAGAGTAGATATAATAGCTTAGTGTATGGTCCAAATGAACACAAAACTTTCCTTCATTCACTTCTGTTGAACTTTTTGGTATCAGTGGAAGGGAAAAAGGACATTTGTTCTCATCTTGTCAGGTTTTGGTGGAAGTTTCCTGGAATAGCCTCTGAACACGCCATCAAAAACTGAGATGCCACATGTCTCTTGTATGATTACTGAAAACAACAGGCATTATCAGTCATGAAAACATTGAGGAGTTTTAGAGGATTCTGTCCCATGAGCAAATATTGCTTATTAAAAGATCTCTGAGGTTACTCCTTAGCATTTCAGTCCTTGCTTTTAACCAGATGATGTGGTCCTGTGTATACTTACAAGGAATAAACCCCAGTGAAAACAGCAGGACCTACCACTTACCACTTTTTAAGATAGCAAATCACTGAGAGCCCAGCCTATTAAATCACCACAATGTTACTGTAGTTACATTATCACCATTTCTGCATGACGACGCTGTCCTGCCTCGTCCCGTCGCAATCCTGGCAGCAGTTTTGCCGGGATGGGAGCGTGTCCCCAAGACTCCTCTCCGCACCCAACAAGCTGCTTCTGGAAGGTTACGTGAGCAACACATGCCTTCCTTCTGCAACACAGCTGGCCTCTTTCCTATGCTGTGCTGGGAAAGAAAGCACACAATAATGCTTCCACCTCTTCTACACAGCTGGTGGCTATGGGAGCATTGCACAATCATGGGGGCTTAATGGATTTTTTCCATTAACCGAATATCCTGTGAGCACGCTGGGTGGAGATGCGCTGGCTTCGGGACCATGGCGACGTCCTGTGAAAGCACAACTCGTGGACCTCTGGCAACACATCTCCATCACGGGACAGCCCCATCATGCAGAAATGGCCTAAGTCTGTAGCTTGCTCACAAGCATTCCATGCTTTTAAAAATGTTAAGTTATTAAATATAGAATTGCAAAACAAATAGCTAAATCTTAATGGCCGTATTAGATCTGCTGTGCTCCCAGACGCCAAGATACTTTGGCCATATCATGAGAAGACATGATTCACTAGAAAAGACAATAATGCTGGCTAAGTTAGAAGGCAGCAAGAAAAGAGGCAGACCTCATCACAGATAGATAGATTCAAACAGGGAAACTGTAGCTCTGAGTCTGCAAGACCTGAGCAGGGCCATTTCCGCACGAGACTGTTATAGTACTTTGATTCCACTTTCAACATCCTGTGGAATCCTGGGGTTTGCAGTTTCGGGAGGGGCCAATTGGCCCCTCCCAAAACTGCAAACCACAGGATTCCAGAGGATGTTGAAAGTGGAATCATCAAGCTATAAGAGTGTAGTGCGGAAAAGGCCTTAGATTCTCAACTATTTATTGACAAATTGTCTACTGGAGATTTACACAATATCTTTAAGAAAGGGTATGTTAGGACGCTGAGAAACACTTTTAGGCCACTTACGCACTGCCTGTTACAGTGCTATTATTCGACTTTCAACATCCTATGGAATCCCAGGCCTCTAAGGCCCCTCCCTAAACTGCAAACCCCAGGATTCCACAGGCTGTTGAAAGTGGGTAATAGCACTATAATAGGCTAGTGTGGAAATGGCCTTTCTGTTTTGCTTGAAATTGGCTGCGCAATTTAGCAAAAGAATAAAACGACTTCTATTTCACAAGCTGCACGTGAACTAAAGGTGCACCAAACAACTCCAAGACATTTTGCTGGTCTTACTCAAGTTCTTCCATTTTGTTTAGAATTTTGCTGATGCTTCACTGAAGAAATGATCCCCCTTCTCCCAGTGGACATCAAATATCACTTTAGATAAAATCACAGTGGCAATTTTAATTGCAGCAACAGGGACGACCCATAACAGCCATGAACGCGTTCCAATCCTTGCTCTCGTGGCTTAAGAGAATATTGCAGACATAATGGTTAGTTCTTACTTGTGTCCTAATTCGTGTGCAATGGTAAATGCCAGATTCAGTCCATTGTCTTCAGCAAGAACGCACTTCCTCTTGGCACTGCAGATACCCCCAAGGTAGGCAATCCCTGCAAATGTAATCAAAGCTTCAATCAGTGCCAGCAAAAGCCATCCATTTCCTTACAAAATGCTTCAAGTCAAGTTGTCAGAAGTACTGAAGTCACTGAACAGGGAGAGTACTCAACAATAAGCTCATAGATCGTTCCAAATATCATGTGCAGCAGGACTGGAATCCATGCCAAATAGGAAGGGACATAGTAAAGATTTGTAAAATCTTGAACTAGCATCTAAAGAGCAGACAGAGAGAGAGAGAGATTACTTTAAAGATAACAGGATGTGAGATTCATCCAGGGGTATTAAGTGTCGGCAGGTTCAAGAGAGACCAAAAGAAAATGTGTTCTCATCATAATGCATCAGGAACCTAAAAAAATTCAATGCCATGGGACACTGCAGTGGTTACTAGGATAAGTGGCTTGATTAAAAGATGTACATTTATAAAGCAGAGTTTATTAGCTGTTATTGTCCACGATAGTTGGGAATGAAATATATGTAGTCTGATTAAGTTAACCTTGATTACTAGAACTTGTATAACCGGCACTGAAACATGTTTGCAGGATGTAACGACGACGACGACAATGGACTGTTACAAATTGTTTGCAGGTAGTGACAAGAATTTGTTTATTATTTGTAACTGTGAGAGTGCTTCAAATAATGTTTAATTTTTTGGAAAAATATAACTTCTTTGGGCCCACTTGAGAACAATCACAGGTAATTATATTATTTATAACGTCACTTCTGAGCCCTGGCTCTAAGTGGATGTTTTGTATAGACACAGTTTCAACATATGAACTGATGCTCAAACTGCAGTAGGCCAATAATGAGCACATGCTAACTACATAAGGCTTAGCCAGACTGCCTCAAAGTACTGAGAGTTCCCAATTCTTTTTGTCTTGAATGTATCAGAATATTCACTGGCTCACCTCCAGTCCCCTCTCTTGAAATATACCAGGGTTCCCTCTCTGCCTTGGGTTCTTCTCCTTCCCTTTCCTCCTCTGGACGTGATCATATGTCACACCCAGTCTCAGACAACACTTCAGATTTTGATTTCCCCCAATCTCCACTAAGATTTTTTTTAAAAATTTAGAAGTTATAGTCAAAGTCCTGAAGCACTTTAGTAATAATATATCCATTAAATGTTTGGATCATTTCGTTTTAGTGCTAACACTACTCTTTCACTTGCTTTCTCTCTGATGAATCTGTGGCCCTTTTGAGAGAAATAAAATATATTTTAGTTTCTGCAGTATTATTAACATGTATTAGTTTATAACACACTTTAGCCTACCATTTTGTTCTGTTAAAGGGTTAGCATGCTTTTTAAATAAACAGATTTTTAGAGCTGGCAGAAGGAAGACCTTGAATCTCCAAGTGCAGAGAACCAGATAGATAAAGGTGAGGTCTCCCATCTTGGGAGGCACCCACAAGTCTGAAGGACAAGGCTGTAAGGAGTGAAAACCAAGTTGATAACAGAAAGTTGGCATTGTTTAGTAAAGGGGCAGCTGTAACTTTTGGGTCCTGTCCAAGGGGAGGGAAACCTGCCTTGGACAGGGGGATAAAATGTGAGCTATTCCATGGTGAGAAGTCCTTCTCTCTTGTGAGGCACCCGGCTCTGCAGAGACGTATTATTCTTAAATAAACATTTGGTGCTTCTGCCCATCCTGTGTTAAATTGTTTTATGAGTCTTATCAGCTATTTCTTACACTTTCCACAGGATGACACTCTCGTGTGTCGTCCCATTGCAATCCCCGCAGCGCCTCTGCTGGGATGGGAGCGTATCCCCAGT
Organism: Ctenosaura bakeri; assembly: GCA_948474755.1. Taxonomy (NCBI): domain Eukaryota; kingdom Metazoa; phylum Chordata; class Lepidosauria; order Squamata; family Iguanidae; genus Ctenosaura; species Ctenosaura bakeri. Next base: position 184,274 of record CAOLHI010001705.1, on the reverse strand, counting down.
GCTCCTCTCGACATGCAACTGGCTGCCTGTGAAAGGGAGCGAAAGGGATGTGCCCCTTCCTTCCGCACTGCAGCTGGCCTTCTTCACATACTGCAGTGGGAAAGAGAGAGCACCATCGTGCTTCTGGCTCTTCTGCATGGTCAGCTGCAATGGAAGACCCACACGACTGGGGGCCATCGATGGATTTTTTCCCCCATCAATTATATCCCCCACGACTGCACTGGCTGGCAACGTGAGAAGGGCAGGATTGTGATGATGTCATGAAGAAGACTCACCACAGTCCCGATCCTCTTGCGTGCCCATGCTGGAAGGACACTGTCCTGTGGAAAGGGCCTGTGTCCTGGAAACTATAGCAATGTTTACTTGCTGGTCATCTTTATGAGCAGAAATACAGAGGAAATTAACTGACACATATTATTTCAGAAAGTATTGGGTTAATCTAAACTAACTTGAGGAGTGGAAATAAAAAGTTTGGCAATGCCAGAGGGTCCCAGAAATTATTTTGGATTAAAAAAAGGTCATATTTATCTCCAAAATAGAATTGAATTGCACAGGAACAAAACCTGGCACTTTTTATCCTTCTGGATGGAAGCACCATAATTGATAATTTAAGCCCAACACGCTAATGTCCAACAGCATCCTATCAGGTTTCTTGTAGATGTTCAGAAAAGGTACACAGAATACCTCCTATTTCTAGCCTCTCATAGTCAGAAAACATATTAGCTCTTAAAATGACAGGTTTAATATTGGCTATATCAAGGCAATTGGTAAACCCAGATTCCACACAATTATTTAGTGAAACAGGATTTTCCATTCCAATTCGTGAGAAGGAAATTTCCCTTTTGCTTTCATTGCCTGTCTGGGTACCTGCTTTGAGGTTCCCTAGGTGACCCACTGCTAAAAGAATTAAATGTCAAAATGCTAGGTAAACATATTTTTCAGGCATTGTATGGACTTTCTATACAAAACATGCACAAACCTAAGACTGGATTTCTACTTTAATTAGGTCCTTATTTAATTCTAAAGGAGAATAAGTATCCCACGGTTTCTCAATAACAGTGTTTTAATTATTTCAAGCTTAGATTTTTTTTTTCTAACTAAGAGACAATGGACCTATTTACTTGCAAGAAATGTTCCTCCCACATGGAAGAAGCCTGGGGTTCAGATGTCTTTAAGAATGAGTAAAACAAAAGGATCCCATTGCACTACGCATAGGCCATTCTGTTTCCTTTTCTCCCCAAAATTTCAAAACAGGCAATATCTTTGTAGAGCCCATTTTGACTGGTCTTGGAAGAGGTCCAGCTTTCGGTTTGCTGGGTTTGGACATAATATGGATATTCATTTGAAAGAAAAAAATGGAAAGGGATGCAAATGAGTCGAATTTTTTTTGCCTGTTGGCACAGGGCTTCCGTTACCCATGACCTGTTCTACCAAGTGCCATGGCTGTGAATTTGGATGCACAGAAGATGAAGACCTAAAGTTGAGTTTTTCATTCCTATTTGATCAAGAACTAAATTTAAGATGCTTCAAGAAATTCGTACTCCTTGCATAACAACACAGGGTAAAGACAGGCATGGATTTTTTAAGCTGTGGTGTAAACCCAGTTGTTGCTATACAACTTGTCTAGTACACATCTAGACTAGTATATAGGCTGTTAGATCAGCCTCTCCAGTAATGAGAGCCATACACATCAGAATAAAATATCAGCGCTCCTTGCTTTTAACATGATTCAGGCTTCAGAGTCTTTTAGATGCCTTCATAATACAACATTAGTTCTGATCCCATTTTAATTGGCCTATTAAAGGAAGCCAGATATTTTCTTTTCTTTTCTTTCTTTCTTTCTTTTTTTTTGGAAGATGCATTTGGGTAGAAAATCCTCCAGCTTTTGGCAAAAAACCTCATTCTTAATTAGCAAGCCAAATACAATGCTGAGACCTCTATGTGGCAACTTTCATTAGCACTGGAAGGCTGGTTTGCAGTTTCAAATCCAGAGGGGGAGAAGCTTGCCCTTCACAGTATTATGTGCTTAAGCTGGATGAATGAATTGCCAGTGATTAAAGGGCTGGTGTAGACTGAAGTCTTAAATTCAAGCTTATTTGAGAACCATGGCTTTTATGGGTAGATCTGGTATAGTAAATTCATCACATTATCAGGTGTTTACTGCAGTAGCTGGAGAACAAAAGCAAACAGAAGCATTTCTGTATAGAAACATGCAGTTCTGCCAAATAAATGATATATGTGATGGTGGGAAATCATCTTAATATATGTTGACCAAATCAAAACATACATACAGATTTAGATTCAACTGGTTGGCTACTACAGAAATGTACTTCCTCAAGGGATGCACCAGACGTTCTCTCATTTTTACTTGGGGATGGGGGATAGATTGTGTGTGTGTGTGTGTGTGTTTAATACTGAATGCAGAAGGGTCTGGACAGGTTGAAATACCTCCTAAAAAAACCAAACAAACTACCATTTCCCTTAAGTAATATTGAACATTAGAATTTCAAAATGCTTAGCACAAAACAGGGATATTTGTATTATTTTAGGTTATTTCATTTTATATAATCAAATCAGTAAACCTTGAGGAAGATCTCAGACATCTCAGCATAGGTACCTTCTTATCTGTCCTATGAGCGTAAGGAGTTGAGCATCTTATGTCATATTGAAACATCCTATTTACCGTAGGAAATATCAGTAAGAGGCAGCCATGTAGACTTAAGTCAGGAATGAAGCATCTTATGCAACCCTATAATATATTCATTTGCTGAGGAATTCTGTACATCTTAGGCCAACAATATTCCTACTTGGAACTAAGCATGCTTTATTCTATTCATGCTTAATTTCCTGACCACTGCACGTAGATTATTTAATGATTTGCTAACATTTTATCTTCAGGGCCTTGCATTCGCAAAATGTATCCATAACATAGCATCTAGTCTAGAACTTTGTGTCTCAACAAATGCAGTTTTGGGTGACCCGATGTAAAAACATGTCACTTATGGAGACAACCATTCGCCATTCATGTTATTCTGGGGGGACTGTTTCAATGTGAAGAGCCCCACAGAACAGCATTATACAGACCTCCCAATGAATGTGTTAATATTTTCAGCAGAAAAAAAAAAGAGTTTTACAATCACTCAAATTAAAGGGTTACAGGAGACTTTGGAGAGCACTGGAGGTCCCAGGGACTACACTGGACCTCTCACATGGCTATCTGTGCACATTTTTCAGTTCTGCGCACTTTTAGTTGTATACATGGTTTTCTGAGCATCCCCCTCCCCCAGTCTCCAGAAAGACACCACAAGCCTTCCAAGTGCACAGATTTCCAAGTGAAGATGCATTCTGCTGGCAGTCCTGGGACAAGCAAAATTGGTATTTCCATGGAGAAATCCAAATCCAACAACTTCATTTTCCGTCTCTTGCAGGCTACAAATAAGTTTACAAGTGTGTACCTTGGGTCAGAGCTATTATAATCAAAACATTACCATACCCTCAAACATTTCACAGATGAAAATGGTACACCTGTGGCCAAGCAGCATCAGACTGTGGTTGAGATTGCCAAAGTTATCAATAAGGAAGAACAGACAAGCTAGAGAGAATGCTGCAGATTGTTTTGGCCTGAGCTTGGGAAGGATAGGATTTCAGTTTCTCTCATCCTCCCCCATCCCCATTGAGTTGAGTAAATGCATCTTTTGCATATTGAACTCAGTTTGTAATAAGCTGAAGAGGGAAAGTGGGAGAAGGAGATAGAAACTATGACCATTTCCGTGTGGTGTTGCAGTCCCGTGATGGGGACAGGATGGTAGCTTTCGCATGACATCATCACAGTCTCACTGCTGTCCCATCCCCACTCATTGTGATCATGGGATATTTGCTTAACAGAATAACTCTGTTAAGCACCAGTGATCGCGCACCACTCCCATCACTCCCAGCCATGCGGAAGAGGCGGAAGTGTAATGGAGGTGCTTCCTTCCCTGGAGCAGCATGGGAAAGAGCCCAGCTGCGTTGCAGAAGGCAGGCGCATGTTGCTCACAGTCCCTTCCCATCATGCTCCGCTCCCTCCTTGCCTCTTTTGGTGAAGAAAGTGTTACAGTTCCATGCACCCCCGCCCCCAAGACTGATACGGTTTAATTGGTAAAATATTATTTAAGTGGCAACCTGCATTAATTGGCATTGATATAAAATGGAACCTGAGGTGACTGGAAGGTCAAGCTGTAAAGAGGAAAATTGCTGACTGAAAACGTGAGATTGCAAGGCAGGTCAGCCAACATCCCCTCTTAGGTGCAGCCAAAGTTATTGTTAGGCAGGTTACAAAGCAACTCTGGAGATAATAGGCTTAAGATGCAGCTGGAAACATCTCTTAAGTAAACAATGGTCAAGCCAACATTCTCACCAAAACAGTGATTGTCTCAAACCTGTTCCCCTACACCTGGATGTTTCCCTACATTGTCTTGAACCTCTCCTCAAGTACAGGGCAATTATGACAGCCATTACTTCCTTGTCAGTTAACACTGAGGCCATTAACTCTGTCCAGACCTCATTGTCCATGTTGCAGCTCCCATTGTCCACACGGCTGGGATAGCCATTCACACCCATGCCCTTAGGGTAGATTTTAGGAGTTTTGAGGGATTCATCGCAGTCTCTTGCCTTGCTGAATGCCACACTGTCACCTTGATTTCCAAATGAGAACTGTCCTTAGGTGCATACCTAAGCCACATTGCTGTTTTCCTTGATGCTCCTTGGATTGATAATTATCACCTGAACCCTACAAGTCCTCTATCTGCAACTTTCTTCCTTTTATCCTTTGGTTAGCTCTTGTGTGAATGTCTGACTGTTTGGATCCCTGTGTCTGGGTGCATGTGTGAATCTTTCAATAAAACATGATTTAGCTTATTTCAGAATCTCCAGCTGGTTCTTTCCTGTGTAAGCCTGTAAACATTGGTGGAAAGATCTTGTTAAGTTACTCCCCCTCTTGCAGGCTTCCTAATTTTGAACTATTTAATCCCCCCACCATTGAACAGAGGTACTGACATTGCAGGTGGACCCCTGAGTCACCCGCGTTTTGGGGTAACAGAATGAAGGGGACCCCTTCCTCAGTTGAGACAGACACAGGAGGAACTGTGCATCTCTCTTGCACAGAGAGAGATGGAGAGAAACTCCTTCCTCACTCAAAAGAGGTGTGAGGGGGCAGCTGTACCTCACCACGTACCTCTCTCAGACAGGAATGGAGGGAGATTCCTTCCCCACTCAAGAGAGGTGCAGGGGGCCTGGCTGCACAGAGCAAGAACCCTGGCCAGTAGTGGCAGTCATGGGTCTGGAGCAGATCGTGGGTAAGTAAAACCAGGTTGCTAGTCTAATGGATTCCAGGGACCAATTACATTATCTAATAAGTCCAGAACATTCCTTAATATAAGAGGCCATTTGTTCTTTAAACATCAGTCATCATCCAAGCTCTGAGATCCCCAGTTGCTCGTTTAAAAGAAAGAGAAAAATACAAGGGAGAGAGTAATATGTTTAACCTCATGCCCTTAGGGTTTCATGTTCAGAGGGCTATGGACTTTCCAAAGCCCAAGGAATGATGCACTTGGCAAATAAGGCTGACACCTAATCCAGATTCTTTGCGGTTTAGGGAACCTTCTGCCTTTTAAATCTGTTTAGAGTCAGCTGAATAAATGGCTCTGATTAATCAATTCATACATACATTTGGGCTGAGCAATGATTCCTCCCACCCCCTCTGCCTTCAGGCTTGGTTTATAGCTCCTTTCTAACAGGGATCATAATTTTAATCAGCTTGTGTGGGAAAGAATCAGTGGGAGATGCCAAAGTGGCTGGACCTTTAGTGCCCGATCAATTCCAAATATGGCCAGTCTTGTTCAAGGTTTACAATACGTGAAATCTCCAAGTATTTTAATTTATTTGAAAAGAGAGGAAAGTTGAGGGAGAGGGAGGAAGCAGGAGTGGTGACAGAGAGAGAGAGACCAACATGCTTAATTGGATTCCTGTTACAGATACTAATTCACTCATCCTCCAAAGTCAGCATATTTTAATGTTAAAAATAACCTTGACAGAGGAGCATCACGTGTGCAATCAAAACAACATCAGCATTATATTTTCAAAGTATTGCCAGGGTTCTTTTAAACATTATTCCCTTTGGGGAATTGCATAATTGCAGCATGTAATTTCGAAACTTGGGTTTGAATGTATGATGCTATCTAGACTTGAACAGAAAAACTGCACGCAACTGTTAAAAAAACTGGGCTTATCCCAGTTCTTACATGTAAACAGTTTGCAGCTGCTAGTTCTGCCACCATCTAATAAAGACTCTGTTAGCAAGAACTCAAGAAGGAGCAATTTACAATTTCATAAAGCAATGCAGACAACCCACAGGGACACTACCTAATTGCAGAGGTGATCTATCAAAAGCTGGAAGATACAAACTCTAATGTTGTTTCCACTCAATTAATCCTCTAACAGCACATGAAGGAGTTCTCACTGACCGCTAAGAAATGTGTAATCAGCTCTCTGAGCAAGTTAATTAATGAGGCATTAACCGCTGCTGGTTTTAATTTGGCAGAGCAGATTCTAATTCAAGCAAGGAATGGAGAGAGATGCAAAAAAGGTTCTTTTTCTTTTTTTAAAAAAAGTACTTTTAATCAGACCATCATATAATGTGTGAATTTGTGCAACCTTTGATCATTAATCCACCAACAAAAGTTCCCATTCTTAATCCTCATGGGCTGGTTTACAATGTAGTCTATGGTTCAGTCTAAAAGAAATGGAAGCACCACAACATCTGATTGTCCCAATATATAACCAATACTTGGAACAAGAGGCCATTGTCAGGATACAATATAGAGAAATAGAATGGTTTCCCATCAGCAACAGGGTGGGCAGACAAGGCTGCATTTTATTACCCTGTATTGTTCTCAAATGTAAAGATATGTCATTAACTACCAAGCCACAATCACCCTGGATATAATATTTCTGATTGCTACTCATGATTGTCAAAATAAGCTAGGGAAGAAAGCTGATAGGAAAAGAATCAACTCATTTGGAATGTGGTGCTGAAGAAAGATACCATGGATTGCCAAAAACCCACAAATCAATGGTACTTAGGGCAAATCATAGAATCATAGAAATGTAGAGTTGGAAGAGACCCCAGGGGCCATCCAGTCCAACCCCCTGTCATGCAGGAACACCCTCAAAGCACTCCCGACAGATGGCCATCCAGCCTCTGCTTAAAAACCTCCAAGGAAGGAGACTCCACTACACTTCGAGGCAACACATTCCACTGCCGGACAGCCCTGATTGTCAGGAAGTTCTTCCTGAGGTTCAGGTGGAATCTCCTTTCCTACAGCTTGAACCCATTGCTCCTTGTCCTGGTCTCTGGAGCAGCGGTAAACAAGCCCTCTCCCTCCTCTATATGGCATCCTTTCAGATATTTAAACATGGCTATCATGCCCCCTCTTAACCTTCTCTTCTGCAGACTAAATCAAGCCTCAATTCTCACTAGAAGCCAAACTTCTAGTTCTAGATGACTGAACTGAGACTGTCATACTGTGGACGTATCATGAGACAACACAACTCCCTGGAAAACGCATTAGGAAAACAGGAAGACCACACTACAGGTGGATAGACTCAATCAAAGAAAACACATCCCTGAATTTGCAAGATCTGAGAAGGGGTGTTAATAACACAGGATCTTGGATCTGTCAGTTGATGTCAACTTGACAGCAAATAACAACAACTATAAAAGACTCCCCAAGTGACTCCAGCAGATGTCAGTTCCAACAGCTTCCACAAAGCCATCTCTCTTGGTGGTGGTGCTTGTTCATTCATTTACCTCCTGGCACTCCCTAATCTTATTAAACAGCAGATAGGAACAGAGAAGTCAGTGGAACTTTCACTTCATTGAAGGTTTCTTGATCTCCTCTGCAACTGCACACCATATTCAGATGCTGCTGACAGGTGAGCAAGTAAAGGATATGTCCAAAAAAGGGTTGCAAGGGGGCTCAATGGGAATACTTTGGCAGCTGCGAAGTCTACAGTAACCTAGAGATTTTTAGCCACATGGACAACCTTCTGAACTAGCACCATGCTTCTCCAGAAAAATCTGTAATTTTGAATCTGTAAGATAAAACTCTGTTCAAAGAATTTGTCCTCAACAACAGGGATAACATCTGCAGACCAGTTTGACCTAACTTTACTTAGACATTAAGATGCCAGTTTCTGGTTTGTATTATGATTTCACATCCATACAAGGAAAGTGATGTCCTTAGCAACAATTGTCTTTGTCCCTATAGTTAATGAAAACCATACTGGAAGCAAATAAAGCCAATACAAATTCTGAACTACATGCACGATCCAGCTTCTGTTACATGGCTGAAGCCTGATCCAAAGATCTTATACCAAATGAACTTTTTTATTGGACTAGAAGTATCCAATGCCCCACTTCTGAGTCCTGTTGTTCCTGCAAGGAAACATCTGAAATATAGCTTGCGCACGACTATTATCAGGTGCCTCGCTGCACGTTTTGATGTGAGTCAACCGCATGGTGGGACATTCCCAAGGTACATCAGCTGTGAGAAACATTTGGAATCCAAGCTTCAGGCTACCCAGCTGGATTACAATTTGTATTTAGAGCATCCAGAAATTTTGCCTTTCTAGTAGTTACAACTCAGGTTAACGACAGTGCAAAAACTTACAAAGCCATGCAAACCGGACAACATCATTTTCAGACGTCTAAGCATATTAATTGTGGATAAATTTGACTCCCAGTTCTTATCACTACAATTTAGCATTTTGCATAACAGTTCAGGAGATCCCAAGCAACTGGTGTTCGATACCTAGCGAATGGCCTAACTTGCCATTTACAATTTGCACATGTCAAAGGGGGTCAAAGGAGAATATCTTCCTACTGCTGGAACAGGAAATTAATGTGTAGCCCCACCCAATGTTCTTGGTCTTCAATTCTCAGCATATGTCAATATTGGCTATGCTGGCTAGGTCTGCTAGAACTTACAGTCCAACAGCAGCTAAAGGGTGACATGTTCCCCGCCTTACCTGTTGTCTCAGTCGGCATGGATGGGTAGGCAACACAAAATTGCAACCAAAGGGTGGAAGCAAAAACCTTTAAACTTGACAGGGAACTTAAACCCTGCATGCAGTAGCACACCTAGTGAGATATTGCATCTCCCAACTGCCTGTTACCTGTGATTGTACTTGGCCCTTTGTGCATTTTGTCTGCTTTTCCCTGATTCATTAATGCCCACCCCTATGCCCCTTTCCACCTCTTGTAGTTTTGGAGAACATGCATTCCTTGTAACTTTCGTGATCTGCAAAGTATCAGGCACTACCACAAGTACATCTCTGCTTTCCATTATTTTGTTGGTAAAAAGCAACTGGATTGATTTATCTAATATATAAAAGTCAAAGTTTGTCTGTTTCTCAGTGTCAGGCGAAGTCCTGACCTCGTATGACTGGCTGTGTCAGGCAAAGACCTCATATGATTGGCTGCCTGGGAAGATTCTATGGAATCCTGGGATTTGCAGTTTAGGGAGGGCCTTGAGAATTCTCAGCCAGAGAGCTCTTGAATAGGCCAGTTGCTATGAAGACGAGGCCTAGCAGCAAGGAAGAGGAGGGCAGTGTATTCCCCCAACTTCTATGTATTAATAACTCTCAATACAGATTGGATTGAGGAATATGGGGAAAAGTTACATGTTCTGGACAAGACAGCTTGGAGAATGTCTCTACATAGGATCTCAAATCTTTCTAACGAGTATTACCTATGAGAAAATAAAATCCCGGGCAACGCCGGGTATATAGGCTAGTACTGCTATAAACATCATCCTCATCTTTTCAAAGACACAGTTCACCACCCCAAAACATGCAAAAAAAATAAAATAAAAATCAGAATTGGCCTCACTGTCATACATTTAGTGCACGTACAGTGGTGTGTAGGAGCTGGCAACAACGGGAGCACTGTTTCAAAGAAAGCCTGAACTTTTATCATGAACCCAGAGCAGCATTGCTTCCTTGTAGATGGTGCTTTGATGTAGCAATGCTCCCACAGTCCACTTATGCCCCTTCGTAAACAGTCTGCAAGTCACCTCCCTCCCAGAATCTAAATTCTTCTGCTTCACCTGCAGATGTTTCTGGACATTCTGCTTGCCCCAAAGGGACAGGGGACCTATAATTTCTTTCTTCCTCCAAACTACACACCTCCCACTCCTAAAAGTAATGTTAGTTTTTGTTTTTTCTTTACATTCATTGGTTTTACTCCTTCACTCTTCCACGGGGGGGGGGGGGTCCAACTGAAGTTGCTCATGTCTGCAGCAGAACTGTGAAAATTTGGAGACAAAAGAAAAGGTAGTGTGCCTAATTTGGAAAGACGGGTTTGGAGACCCCACCTGATGACCCCAAACCAACCTATCCTGCAAAAACTAGCCCCTTTCCACTGCTAACCCAGGTGGTAAAGCACATGCAAAAAAGATTCCGCTATGAAAAAACCTCAGCGTAAAACTATACTAGATTTATCCTGAGCTCTCACATCTTCAGGCAACATAAATTCAAGGGCCATTTCTGCACTGCACTCTCATAGCGGAATTATTCCACTTTCAACATCCTATGGAATCCTGGGGTTTGCAGTTTTGGGAGGGGCCAGCTGCCCCTCCCTAAACTGCAAACCCCAGGATTCCATAGGATGTTGAAAGTGGAATAATTGTGCTATAAGAGCGCAATGTGGAAATGTCCCAGAACTGCTCTGAGAGTGAAGAAACACTATGTGGCCACATGAGGAGTAGATTTAGCACTAATGTGGATTTTTAGTAAATACTCTAAAGGCACTAGATCCCCTCTGAGTTTGGCAGCTAAGCAGGGTCAGCCCTGGTTAGTACTTGGATGGGAGACCGCCAATAAATAGCAGGTGCTGTCGGATATATTTCAGAGGAAGGAACTGGCAAAACTGAAGGTTCCTTGCCTAAGAAAACCCTATGAAATTCATGAGGTCACTATAAGTCAACATGCGACTTAAAGGTGCACGCATCCATACGTAAGTGAGACTTTTTATATTCTTAAACTCACTCAGCTTCCCCACACCAGCATTTTTAACGACAGGACCAAGGCAGAGTGAAAGAAAAATAAGCAGACAATACCTCATTCATTTTGACATCTGCTCTTCCTACAGCAGGACATTCATTATCCCATTAAAACAATCTCTCCCATTCCCTCTCCAGATCTGACAGCAAGTTAATAAACACCACGGATCTGGCATGACACAGTGGCCCTTCAATTATGGGATTAGCCAAAGCACAGGAAGTTGAGCATCATCTTAATGTTTACTCAGCTTTGATGTGCTGATGTCCAAATTCCAAAACAATCTCGCCCTCTCACACCCCTCAAGAGGATCCGAGTCACAGGCCGTTGCTTCTGCCACAATGTCAAGGAGAAAAAATAGAATTTAAGCTACCTTTTGTGGCCAGTTGCTTAAGAAAGGCTCGGCTACTATAACCAGGATGCTAATAATTACAAGGAAAACAGAAGTCACTATTCAAATGAGCCATGAACACATTTTACCCATATTTAATGCACAGCAAAATGGGGTAGCAGTTGAGTCTCCCATTATTTCAATGTATGCTTTTGGACAGATCAGCAGCTCAAAAAAAAACCCACAACCTTTCCAGAAAGCCTGATTTACTCACAGAATTCCCTGCTATAAGGTGTTGTAACAGTCACTAGTTTGCAAGATTTTAAACAGAATGATCACACAGAGTTGCAAAACAGATAGGTACATTTTTATGGCCATATTAGACCTACTGTGCTACCTAGTAGCCAAGATCACTAAACTGGGACTATTGTACTTTGGATATATTTTGAGAAGAAACGACTCACTGGAAAAGACAGTAATGCTTGGAAATGTAGAAGGCAACAAGAAAAGAGGAAGACCATGTTACAGACGGATAGACTCAACCAAGAAAGCTTTGGCAATGACAATTTGCTATTGCCATGATAGCCAAACGGCAGCTCCACAATGGTGTATCTCTGAGTAAAAGATGCCGCGGATAAAGAACAAGGCTTAGCTATTTCCATTGTAACTTGCTTGTGCATGTTTCAGAGACACACAACCAAACACAGAATGCTGACACTTATATTGATCTCTGATCTGCTTCGACATGGCAATTCTTATTTTTTTTTCTGCTTGGTTATCAGTGAACTAATCTGCCTTGCTTGCATAAGATTAACCCTGAGTTTGTATTTTATATATTCTACCTTAATTGCCATGGCTGCATCCTGCAGAATCACGAGGTTTGCAACTTGGGGAGTCACTGAGAGCTCTCTGGCAGAGAATTCAAAGTTCTCCTTCTTAAACTGCAAATCCTCCATACAATGGAACCACGGCAATTAAAGTGGAATGATAGTGTTATCACTGTATAGTGTGAAAAGGCCCCCAATATGGCCTATGGACTTTGGGCTTCTTGCAAGAACTGTCTTTAATTTGAAAACAAATGGATTTATATGTCTCCATGTGATGGGACATTTTAACGACAAAATTAAAATATCTTAGGATATATTAAAACTACCAAACAATTTAGAGGCCCCTGTTGTGACATTCAGGGCCCAAATTCAACTGTTAGAGTAGACCAATAGAAGCAACTGAAATTTAGTGCTGATTTTACAAGTCCCATTGATTTAATGGGTCTACTATAACTGGGACGAACAATAAGATTTAGATCCAGGTATTCTCAAAACTATCAATCAATACTAATGTCCTCTCTGTAAAGTAAACCAAATTACCATGGAATGGAACAGAAATGGTGCACACATTTTAGACAGGATAAGTAGCTCAGTGGTAAAGCACGTGCTTTTGCACGCAGATTCCTGGCATCTCCACATAAGGAGGAATCCTGCCTTAAGTCCTAGAGAGCTACCTGGAGTTGACAATACCGAGACTTGGTGATCTGAGAGCCATTTATCACGGCAAGGTGTTATATCACCAGAGCAATGCGTTAGTGTTGATTCAGGATCAGCCCTATTGAACGACATCATTGCTTACCAGCAACTATTGTGTTGCAAGCAATTTGAAATGTCCCCTTTTTTCATGCTGTAAATAATCTGTTAATGACCCTCTTTCCAGCAACAATCCAGTTAGCTGTGGGAGTGTGGTTTCCTCACAGCGCTTCCTTCTGCAGCTGATCATGTAGTGGTCATGGTGTGAGCCTTCCCAGGTTGACTCTCCCTCAGCTACTCCCAAGGAGATCTCTGCCCAATGAACTCCAGACCAATCATGAGGTCTGGGGCATGAAAAAGGACTTGGTAATGACGCTGTAATGCGGACGGAAGAACAGTGTGAACAACAGCAGAGAAGGTTGAGAGGGGACATGATAGCCACGTTTAAATATTTGAAGGGAGGTCGTGTCGAGAAGGGAGTGGGCTTGTTTTCCACTGCTCCAGAGACTAGGATAAGGAGCAATGGATTTAAGCTGCAAGAAAGGAGATTCCACCTGAACCTCAGGAAGAACTTCTTGATGGTCAGAGCTGTCCGGGAGTGGAATATGCTGCCATGGAGTATGGTGGAGTCTCCTACTTTGGAGGTTTTCAAGCAGAGGCTGGGTGGCCATCTGTTGGGAATGCTTTGATGTGGGCTCCTGCATAGCAGGGGGTTGGACTGGATGGCCCCTGGGGTCTCTTCCAACTCTATGATTCTATGATTCTATGACACTACTCATCCGCAGATGTTGAAAGAGTGCAATAGAGAGTGTTAATAATCTGATATTATCACGAGAACGGCAATAGTGGAATCCTAATGGAACAACATGGTATTAAGCTATGGTGTGATAAGGCTCAGACTCAGTGTAAGGCGCTCTCCTCATTTCTTCAGGTTTCTGAGAAGAGAAAAATTACCCCAGCTTAATTTAAAAAAAAAAAAAAAGTACAAGAGCTGGTGTGCTGCAAACTGCTCTGGATTCCAGTCCTCTTTTCATTTGTCACTTTAAGATGAGCTCAGGCACTTCTTCCTTTTCCATTTTGTCCATTTTCTCAGCTAATTTGCCCAAGCCATCTGTATCAATAAAAATATTTTGGATGGAGGGAGGAAAAGCAGAACAGGCAACAGGAGTGGGAGTGGGTGAAAGGGTCAAATGCGAATCTTGAGCAAAGTTTCTGAACAGAATGAAACAACATCCATTCTAAAGGACCCTTCCTAAAATGCAAACCCCAGGATTCCACAGGATGTTGAAAGTGGAGTAATAGTACTGTAACAGCGTAGTGAAGAAATGGCCTTGGCTACTTTGCCTGCCCCCCTTTTCTTTGGACACCTAAACTGCACTTCTCAATTCATCTGTCTATTAAAATTACTGCAATGCTAAATATTTGAGAAGTGAAGAAAAATGTCACGGGGTGGGGCAGAGTTCTTTTGGGGGGCAATGCCCTCCATTTCCCTCTCCGGTAGCTACACTCCGGGGATGCCTTAACAGACAAACAGTCACCTACCAACCTTCCTTCTCGTTTCAGAACCCTGAGCGAATATTTAAAATGGAGAAGCCCTGCTCTTTTCAGAAGCAACACTTTATTTTTAGACAGGCTACATGCACTGGAATACTGTATTGGCAAAACGCGTCTAATTTCTGTACGAGTTGGGTCAAAGCCAAGTTGGACAGTCTCAGTGGAATGATTCAGGAGGCCTGAACTCTGCACCGAGGCTGCTGCCCGTGGTTTAAGCAATGTTTCCCAATTTAGACACCTTGCCTCTGAGCTCACAGGGCCAGTTATTCATCCAGCTTCACCTCCTCAAGTGGTCAGTTGACACTCGAGTCTGCCAATAATCCCAACTGTCAGTTCTTGCGGGTGGGAGAGTTGTTTTAATTTTATTTTATGCTGAGTGCTGACATATCTCTGCAGTCCTATCTGATCTGGAAAGAAATAGCTGGCGAGGGCCTTGACCTCACTAATACTCCCTCTCGGAGACTTTCTCACTTGAGTTAGGAAAAAACGCATGTGACGGCTTTTAAAGAACAATGGCACTAAAAAAAGCAACCGTGTAAATAAAAAGCTCTACATTACATTTTTTGGCTCCCCCTTGGTGACCACAGAAATAATGCGCAGGAGAACACTGTTGGTTTGCTTATCTTGAGAATCTGCAATTTGAGGATCTTAATAGGCTTTAGAGACAAATGAGTTGTGTTGTGTCGTAAGCCAACTTGTCTTCAGTTTGAAAGCAGCATGTCTGATCCTTTTTTCCAAGAAGTTTTTTTTTTTAAAGATGTTGTGTTAAACAGTCTGGTGTTATGGTTATACTGACTTTACAGGTTAATGACTGATGCTAGGAATAGGAGAAATTTAAAGGCTTGAACATAACCTCTTTTATACCTTTCAGGCATAATTTGCCATAAAATATCCTGCAAGATCATACTTAGTCCAGTGTTTTGTTTCCTAGCAGATGCCTCTGGAAGCATGAATGGGCTGGACTCCCATGTTGTTTGTCCCTAGGATTTGGTATACAGAGGCATACTAAATCCTCTCATGGATTATTTGGGATTAGATCACTTACATACCTACAAAATCCTTCCAAAGCTGACTGCCAGAGAGACAGACAAGCAGGCAGACAGACAAGTGCAAGCCATGGCTCTCATTCCAGCTCGTGGAAATATTAATGAATACCATCAACAAATTCAACTGCAACTCTTGAGCTCTAGCATGGCATAGTGCTAGACGTCCATTAGGATGCAAACTTGGAGATTCAGATTCTGGTCCCTGCTAATTGTGAAAATGCAGTCAAACTCTCTCCCTCTCCCTAAGCTTGACCTACTTCACATGGTTGTTGTGAAGATGAAATCAAGAAGAGGAGAGCCTTGCAGACTGTCTTGAGTTCACGGAAGGAAAGGCATATGCCACAACTGTCCTGATTTGGCAAGCAGAATCCCAGTTGATCATCTGCCATCCCAGTTTTCCAGCTCTTTTAAAATGTCCCAGTTTCTCTGTCCTCCTCCCACTTTTCCTCTTTGCCCTCAACTGAATTCAATTGCTGCAAAGTTCAAAGTTCAAAAACAATCTGCACTCAATTAACCCAATGGGGAACAGAAGAGGGGGCACAATTTTGCTCTTCCCTGTAGGCTCAGGCAGGAGCAAAGCCAGTCCTAACTTGTGTGTTTTTTCTCATTAATAACTTTTGTCATCTTGACCACACTCTGGTGTCGCTCTGTCACATGCATCTTGGTTTTCTGTGAAATGTTGGAGGGTATGAAAAGGCAGGGTAGAAACGTTAACTAAACATCTTCACTATTTTGATCCCACAGCTGGTCAAAGGAATCAGAACATCAGCAGAGACATGCTGGAAAAGTTATAGAAGTTTCCTTGGTTGTTCTACAATGAGCAGCCTATTTTTTGGCAAATTTGTGCAAAGTATTGCTCGCATTATAGTCAATGGATGTGGCAGGTGCACACCTGAGCAGGTACTTGCACACTGCAAACATTGACTACAATGAGATGTGACACACTCTTCCACTGCCTGTGGAAGGGAGCGCAAGAGACATGTCCCTTCCTTCCGCACTGCAGCCATCCTTCTTCCCATGCTGTAGTGGGGAAGGAAGCACATGATCGTGCTTACGGCTCTTCTCCGTAGCCAACTGTGACAGAAGACTCGCACAATCGGGGGTAACTGATGGACTTTTTCCATCAATGATATACCCCACGATTGCGCCAGCTGGTGACGCGAGAAGGACAGGACCGCAACAATGTAATGTGGAAGTGCTGTCACGGTCCTGCTCCTCTTGCATCCCTATGCTGGGGTTGAAAGGTCCCTGGTCTCCAGAGCCAAAGCCCAGTGCTCAAAGCACTACACCACACTGGCTCTCTCTCTTCCAAGTAGGGTCAGGTAAAAGCAAACACCTGAAGCTTCACGTCGCTCATATATTTCGCCTCATCCATAACTCTTGTCCTCTTGACCACACTCTGATGCTGCTTGACCACATGTTTCCTGGTTTTCATCTGTGAAATGCTGGAGGGTGCGCATTTTTAGCTGTGGGGTCCACAGAGCAGAACTTCTCCCATAGGCGCTTTCCTTGCCTCCATTGCAGAGCAGTGTCTTAAGGTTGTTCCATTCAAGCAGGCACTTTTGAGTGATAGATTTTTCAAAATTAACATCCGTTCACATAATTTTTAACTCTTTGAGTTTTTTGAGATTCTTCTGTGATCCTTCAGTACTGTTAAAATTCTTATAAATTTTGATTACAGTGTGTGCCTCTAATTACAAACTGTCTTGAATTCTTTTTAAAAAATATTTTTATTAACACAATATTGCTATAATGTAAAACAACGTGCAGGGAAGACAAACCTCACTTACAAGACTAAACTACCCTACTAGACAAGCAAACAATAAAGTAACAAACTAAAGCATACCACAACAAACATTAACTACACAGAATATAAATCTGACTTTCAACATCTAAAAAGGCTGGTGTTGTTACTATTGTAGACCACCTCCAAAGGTCATATTTATGTATATGTTAAGTAAAAGTGAAGAAAAAATTCCATACTGATATAATATGTTACAGTATTAATACTACTAAATTAGAACACCTACTAAATTTCTATATATTACGACCCTCTCCCAGTGTAAGAAAGCCATCTCTTATTAAAGCCATTAACCTGTCTGTTTCTATTCTACCTATTAATTTGATCACCCAAGCTGTTTCTGCACTACACTGTTATAGTGCTATTATTCCCCTTTCAACATCATATGGAATCCTGGGTTAGCAGTTTAGCAAGGGGCCTTTGGAATCCTCAGTCAGAGAATTCTTCGGCTTTGGTAAACTACAAACCCCAGAATTCCACAGCATGTTGAAAGTGGAATAATAGCACTATAACAGGGTAGAGCGGAAATGGCCCCAGTCTTCTTCAGATGGAATCTCAGTTGCTCCATTTCTGAGCATTCTGAGTATTCTCGACAACACCAGCATGCGCCGTTTTCCTCTTACACAATTATTGTTCATCTGTTCATCTATTAGTTCCAACGAAAATAAATCCAGTTTCATTTGGAATTTAATTTTTATAATCTTCTCCATTGACCTATGTATCGTTGCACAGTACTTCCAGGCTTTCTCATGTGTCCTTCACATATGATAAAATGTCCCTTCAACCTGGTTACGTTCCTACCATTTTGCTGGAGAGCCTTTATACATTTTAGAAAGTCTTTCAGGAGTAAGATACCATCAGTACATCTAATCTATCTTGAAACTGACTTATCACAGAAAGATAGAATTGAACTGTTCAAATAGACCAATCAATCCATTCATCATGAAGAAAATCACTCCCTACCAAAACACTACAATGGAATGCTTTCTCTCAAAGAAAGAAGTCTGGAGAACTAACTGCTCACCAGGCTCCGGAGCTGTCTTTCCAGACAGGTTAGACTGGTGTCCTTTGACTGGTGTCCATTAATGGTTAGACAGGTTAGACTGGTGTCCATTAATCTGATAGGGCTTCCAGTCTTTCATCAGTTCTTCTTGCCTATGGAGGCCCACTTGGAGCCACTTGTATGCACGTGCTGCTTGCAAACAAGCAGGGGTAGGTGCATGGAGGAAAGGTGCTCAGGCTGAGAGATTTTGCAAGCAGTGCATTCGCAGTTGGTCCCCAGTAAGCCTCCGTTAAGTCCTTCATGCTTCCTACAATGCAGTGCATGGGTTTCAGTTTTCAATCAATTCCATTTTCTGACAGTGCTCCAGTTCCTAACCTGTCAGATAAGTGGGGGAAGCCTGTATATAGATATGTATAAAAGTTAGATTTGTCTTCAAGAAAATCACACCCAGTTTTTTAAATCTATCAAAAGCAAAATTCCCACAATGGAAGAGGGAGGCAGCAAATATTGGAATATAGCTGGTAAATATTTGCAGAATATAAGAATCATTGTGCTTCCTAGATGCAAGCTGGAGCACATTCAGGCCCTGAAGCATTCAGTCTGATTTCAGACATACTCCCCACCGCCACCACTCCCACACAAGAGGTTCACACAGAAGCGAAGCTTCCTTTGTGTTCACAGAGGTGCTGCGTGCAATTACTGCCAAAGGAAATCCACTATCACATCAACACTATCTGAGGTAGCAAGATTTCCCCCCCATTTACACAGTCTCCAACAGATTCTTTTGGGCTTCACTTGAGGATTTTTTTCAGGGAGTAGGGGGTCTGGTTGCATCTTTTTTTCTCCTGTTGCATTACAGATTATGCATCAACAAAAAAAGAAATGAGCAACTTCCATATTCCTCCTACTAAAACCATTTTCAAAGAAGCTTAAGGCTTCCAAGAACAGCCAACGAAATGGTTCATGCGCCCTACTGTGGATTGCAGGCAGAAAGCAAAGTCCTAATCTGTGTCTTTCATGTCTTCGAACATCTGATAGATGGAAATCAGGATGTATGCATCCAAGCCACACAGGAACGTGGTCAAGATGGGAAAAGGTATTAATGAAGGAGGACAGAGAAGCTAGCCGAGGTTGCAGCAGTTTGGTTGAAAAGGGCTGGCCCCTCCCGAAACTACAAACCCCAGGATTCCATACGAGGTTGAAAGTGGAATCATAGCGCTAGAACAGTCCAGTGTGGAAATGACCACAGACTTAGAAGGGACCACAAAGGCCATCTAGTCCAACTCTTGGTCATGCAGGAATACACAACTAAAGGAATCCTGAAAGATGCCCATCTAACATCTCTTTCAAGACTTCTAAAGAAGAAGAGCCTCTGAGGCAGCCCATTCCACTGTCAAACACAGCTTACAATAAAGACATTCTTTCTCATGTTTAGGTGCGTGAAATTGGAGGCAAGGGCAGCGGTGTGGTTTCACTTTCACTCATGCGCATGCATCACCCCTTCCTGTGGCTTCCATGCAGACAGGGTCTGCCAGCTTGAACGGCTAGCACCAGTTTTTAATCTTATTGGCACCACGTTAGACGATGTCTGTCCTGTCACAAAATAATGCTAGTTGCCACAGCCAAATTAAAGAGCAATGTTGGTAAATTGGGCAAAAAAAAGGAAGAAACAACAAGCCGCAGCAGCATCTCTGCAGAACAAAAGGGTGCAAAATAACAGTGAAACAATGTAATGTTCCGCAAGATAAATATTTTTTCAGTAATCTATTCAGTAGCATACTTTCAGCGTGAATATCAAAACTAAGTTTCCATTCAACACAACTGTTACATCAAGGTTGTATTATTGTACAAAATATGAAGTATTCGAAAAATTTAAAAACAGAAGGGAAAGATAACAAAATTAAAATCCTCAGAATTACAAACACGGATGATATTTACATTAATCCTAGCTTGAACAGCAACAAATTTGCATCAAATTTGCTTAACTGTGCCTGCCGCTGAAAAGCAAGACATGAATGCTGTGGCCTGGAATGCCTAACATTTCCCAACAAACCCTCTGAATTAAAAGCAGCATAAACAGCTCCCAGGCATAAATGTACGCACACACAAAAAATTATGCTGAATGCGTATAACTCCTGATCCAGTCATTCCAGTTGCTACCATCACTTTCCACCTGTTCAAACCTTGGTAAAAACTGCATTCCTTATTTACTGTAACACACTGGGACCAAATCAAAATCACGCAAACAGGTCTTCTTCTTATAGTCCCACTACACAGAAGGCGCTCTTGTTAAGTAAAATTGCTTTCTAGCAATCAATCAACTAAACCTTGCAGCCAGAGGAAAAAACCAGAGCTGATGGACATTCCTGGAAGAGCTTTCAACACCTTCATGCTCCATTGCTCCATTCAGAAATAAATGCAACAATCTCGACACTGCTTTCTCACAGGCTACCAGAGCTTAATATTTTGCTAAATCACCACTCCTACAGCACATACAAGGGATCAGTGAAATATATTATTAAGACTGGTATACCATTGTTTTATCAGTTTTCCTCATATTCTGCAACGTTTTTACACTAATATTGTTTCTAAATGTTTGATTTGTTTAAATGTATTTTAATAAGATTTATTACTTGTAAGTCACTTTGGGAGGGCCGTGCATTTAAAAAATGCTTATGAAATAAATGCATTCTTGCTAGGGGAATGGGGGATTCCAGAGCAGACACATCAGATCACAATAACTGCCCAAAGCTCTATGACGCCAAAAAGACAGCTGCGCAAAGCCAGCACTTTCAACCTGCTGATCACAGAATAAAAGGAGAAACACTCAACCAAATTCCAAATGAAGCCAATACAAAAACGTTGCTGCTGAATGCTCTAACAATATTGGGAAAGAAAAGTCAAGTCTTTGAAATTTTCATAATGTTTGTAGACAGAAAGTGAAATAAAACACCAAGAACAGTTTCAAGAAACTGAATGCAAGACAAATATCAACATTTCATACAGTATTTGGCACCTGGAGATATTGGCAAAACCCCAATAGTCAAGATGAAGCTGAATACAGATTTATCTCAATGTTACAATTAACTGTAATTTGCATTTGCCAAATAGTGGAGCTGCTAAGTTTTTAATGCTTAATAGTAGTGTACTGTATTTTACTCAGCAGTATCTAAAAACCATAAATTAGCAGCAACAGTGCTCATCTCATACTCATTTAACCTTGTAATTAACTAAATATTACCATACTGTAATTGCTCATAAAAATAAAAAAGAAACAGCTTTCTTGGTTCTTTCACATAGGGTCTCATTTTACTAATAAATAACTTAATAACTTAGGCACTTTAAAGCCCAATGTTGGGCAAAAAACAGAATACAAATACAGACAACAACAAGTTTATTCTGGAATTGTGCTATTGCTGAAAGTCTTGATCAATAATGTGTAAAATGAATGTACAGTTGGCCTTCCACATTTGCAAATTTGACTTTCATGGATTTGATTACTTGTGAGTTTCTTCAACTCCTTCCCCTTCCCCTCAGGTCTTCTTTTCTGAGAGAGCCTTCCTTCTTGGTGGCTCCGATCAAGCCACGCAGCCCTTTAAAAACCTACCTCTGGTTCTCCTCCTCCTCTACCAGCCACTGCCCAGCCAGCTAAGGATGGCTCACAGTCCAATTTTTTCAGCATCAGAAAGCCTCTCCTGATGTCCCCCCAGAGCCAAGGATGGATGAGAGAAAGAAAGAATAGGGTTATCATGCTGACCCACCTACGCCTTCCCTCTCCTTACCTTGACCTGGTTTAGACCCTGGGTACCCATTCTCCCCATCATGCCTTAGTCCCCCCTCATTTTTATATTTGTGATTTTTCCACTTCTGCAAGGGTCCTATACCCTTAACCTAGAGAATTTAGAAGGCCGACTGTAATGAAACTACTCCCTTTTATTACAAAGTTTCTTACTCATTAGCTTTTAATGGGCCAGTTCCTATCACTTCTCCCCAGATGTCAAACTATGCTGTTCAACCCTATGAATAGGTACACCCAGAAGACTGCAAGACATTGGTGTATGAAGGGGTACATAAGTCTTAGACGAGGGCTTCAAGCAGCCAGTCTCTGGTACCACCTTGGATACTATTAGCTGACTCTCCAAGAGAATCAGAATTTGTCTAACACAATATATTTAATGTTTGCCTAAGCAATTCTCCATCTGAGCAACTTGTTTAGGAGACTAATTACTGAGCAGACTTGCTTTGAGTTGTTCCCCACTACTTAAATCACATCACTGGCTTTTGGACTACATTGATCTTGAACCTGACACCAGCCCTTCTTTGACCAAATCATAAGTTCTGTCCCTTTGGATCTTAAGTTTCCTTGTGCCAGAACTGGATCTCCATCTAGCTACAGCTAGACAAATTCAACGCTTTGCAGTAAATGTAGGAGCCCTGGTGGGGCAGTGGTTAAATGCTGGTACTGCAGCCACAAGGTTGTGAGTTCAATCCTGCCGGGCTCCAGGTTGGCTCAGCCTTCCATCCTTCTGCAGTTGGTAAAATGAGTACCCAGCTTGTTGGGGGCAATTAGCAAACACACTGTAAACTACTTAGAGAGCACTTAGCTGGTAAGCAGTCTAGAAATATACATGCTATTGCTATTGCTAAATGTAGGGACTACAGGTATATGTATTCTTAATCAGAAGTTAATGAGTATCTAGTGGAGTTCACATAAACAAATGCACACAGAATAATTTTATGCACAGAATGATCAAGGGAGGGAGCTCTGGCCTATGAGGAAGAACTACCTGGGTTTTTTTTAGAGAAAAGGCAAGCATTTGATTTCGTCCAGTACTTCTTACATTCTTAGAAATTAAACTTTGAAATGTTAACAATAAGAAGGGTGGGAACACTTACATCTTGGCCCAGCAAACGCTCTTCAGGCTAAAGGTCTCCAAGAAGAGTTTATTGAACTTTAGGTTCCTTGAGCCATCTTTTAATTCTGCTAGGTTTTTACTACACAGTACTTCAGTCCTCACTGGACCTCTCTTTTAAAGCTCTGTTAGCATCCAAAAGTAATAAACTCTAGATGAAATTCTCTCCGTGGAACATCCAGCCTCCAGCTCTAACACGCTTAAGCTATACTGTCCACATCTGCCTCCAAACAGATTTCATGCCTCACACACACAGTAGCACGGAAGGATTCCAACAGTTTTTGCTGACACTTGTTTGGCTCAGGAC
Source organism: Ctenosaura bakeri (assembly GCA_948474755.1). Classification (NCBI taxonomy): domain Eukaryota; kingdom Metazoa; phylum Chordata; class Lepidosauria; order Squamata; family Iguanidae; genus Ctenosaura; species Ctenosaura bakeri. Next base: position 160,702 of record CAOLHI010001705.1, on the reverse strand, counting down.
GCTTAACTGGACATCAGTTAGGTTTCTGTCTTAAACCAATTCAACTGAATATATGGATTGCCTGCTTTCTGAGGTTTAAGGTTTGCTTTAAATTAGGATGGAATGAGAATGCAGTTGCTTTCTGTTTAGACAATTTCCCACACATTACAGGACATGGTCAGAATGCTGGCGCAGGCTGGAAACCATTTATGGACTTTTTGAGCAATAAGAAATCTAATGAAAAAATAATTTGCAGATATGGTTGCAGGTAATTCTAGTAAGATTCTTTAGCCAGATCTGCAATGGCAAAATAATGTGTGTTTTTTTCTTTTTTCCCCTCTTTCTATCTTCTCTCTTTCATCACAGTTTGATCGGGGGTGGTCGGAGCCATTTTATGTTTTGGTTGCTTATTGTTTAGTTAGTAAGCTAGTGTTCTAGTGAGTTAGTGCTTTCAGTTTACTGTATTAGTATTGTGTTTTACCTTTAGCTCATGTTAACGTTAGTTTGTGCTATTTTGTGTTAAAATCAATCAATACATTGATTGCAGAAACATGCTATTTTGTGTTAAAATCAATCAATACACTTAAAAAAAGAATGCTGATGCTTGCTGCTCAATTACTCCTGCATGTAGGAATGGCTAAGCTGCAGATTTTCAGCCCATCATTTGTTTATTGTTACATGAGAAACTTGGGCCATTTCCGCACTACACTGCTATAGTGCTATTATTCCACTTTCAACATGCTGTGGAATTCTGGGTTTTGTCGTTTACTGAAGTCAAAGAGCTCTCTGGTTGAGAATTCGAAATGCCCCCTCCCTAAACTGCAAACCCCAGGAGTCCATAGGAGATTGAAAGTGGAATAATAGCACTATAACAGTGTCGTGTAGAAATGGCCCAAGTTTCTCATTGGCTGGCTCTAACCAGATTCCGTCTTCATACCAAGCAACATCAGAATGTGTTCAAGATGACAAAAATTATTAATAAGGAAAACAGACAAGTTAGGAGACACTGCAGCAGTTTGTTCTTTGCCGGAGACAACAGGGATGGGCAAGATTCTGCCCTCTCTCCTCTCCATCCTTAACTGAACTAATTACTTTTGCACTTTAAACTCAGTTTGCAGCAACTGAAGTAAGCCAGGATGGTGGGGAGAAGTGAGTGGAGGAGAAGGAATCTGGGACTTTTCAAAAGCAGCTGAAAAGTGGGATGACAGAGGATTAATTAGGACTGTCCCTACCAAACTGGAACAGTCAGAGGATATGAGTCTTTTGGCAATTTGTTTAATATGGCGAAACCACACTGAGATTGTCCTACAATAAAAGGGGCATCGGCCTACGTGATAATCTACATCAGCGGTTCTTAGCTTTTTCTTTATCATGGACCCCTTTTAAATATCTTTTTGTTGCTATGGACTCCCACGACTTAACTCAAGATTTAAAGCCCTAAAAGTGCATCAAATTATCTAAAAGTTGCTCATCAAAGGTTTTCAAGGAAAATAAGGGAGAAATAAGTAAGTGTACACACTCCTATTACAGTATTATTATTGGAATGATTCCATACAAAATAATAATAATTATATCTATAATATTACTTAATTTTAATTAATTAATGAGAAGGCTGGTGCTGCATTTCACTTACAAGCCTTGTTGTATCAGGCTTATTTTAACTCTAAAAGCTCGTAACACTTCTTCAAGCTGCCGCGGCCCCCCTATGAGGACTCTGCAGCCATCTGGGGGCCCAATGAGGTGCCATAGGGTAAGAAACACTGTCCTACCTTATTAATTCACTTTGGCTTTTGCCATCAGACAGGAGACACAGGGCCACTGGGAAGTTTCCCAGGAAATCACATCAGGACAAATGGAGCCAAGACATCCAGGCCTATCCGTTACCCGCAGAAGAAGTGTTAGGCTTAAAATTTTAATGCTTGGTAACCGATTATAGAATTAACACTTGGTGTAGATTAGTATTTGCACAACTCAGGGCTCATCAAACAACTCTGCTTTAGAATTGTTTGTTCTGCTGACTGCATGCAGGGGTCAGTATGTGCAAAGAGGAGGACACTGCTAATGTCTACTGTATCTTTGAGAATGACCTGGGACGTGACAGGGTTGTGTGAACTTGGGAAGTTAAGAGTCAGACTGAATGCAACACATGGACAAATTGTAACTTTGCTGACACTGATGCATGAATCTTTTCTTTCACGTAAGCATTCTTTAATATAAACATAGGCCATTTCCACATGGGGGTAAAACTCCGCCTCCAGACGATGGGAGACGGAGGTCGTTCACACCGCCGGGCGATCTAGTGAGGTTGGAAAAGGTGAGGCTCCACACCTCCAACCGCTCTAGTGCCGCTCGAGTGCCGCCGCAAGGGTGGCGCTGCGAGTTTTTTAAAAACCACCTTCCCAGGCGGTTTTTACGAAACTTGCCCGCACTAATCCGCCGCTGCTCCCGGTGTGAACCTGCAGAGATGCATTAGTGCGTCTCTGCAGATCTGCCCGGGGGCGGGCTTCCGGCTGGCGCGCTGCCCTGATTGGCGGAGCGCCGTTGGAAGCCGCCAGCCACCATTTTGGGCGCCGCCAAACGCCGCCGAAATTCGGCGGCGTGTGGAGCGGCGGAGCCGCGCTCCCCGCAGGGACGGAGCAGGGGCGGAGAAAACCGCACGCAGGTAATCTCCGCACCTGTGTGCGCCGCCCCGTTTGGGCTCCCCGCGTGTGAAAAGGGCCATAGAAATGGTATAAGAAGGAAAGCCTCAAAGAATAAAATCATCTTTCCTCATCGCTATTGTCCGTGGTGATACTTGGATGGATCCTTTGGCCAAAGTTACATGTGTGTGTTTCTTTCTTTCCTTCTCTTTTCTACCTTCCTACCTTGTGTTTGGGGGTTCAAGTCAGCTCCACATCCACCTGGAGATACGGTGAGTTGTGGTTTATTTATTCACCCCTAACAGAAGCTGCTACAAGGAGTTCACTTGACTGCTCCGTGCCGAAGGGAACGCTCAGCTCATGGCATCTGTCTGCTGCCCACTGGAGAGGCACAGGAAAAGTGCTCTCTGCCCTAGGGGTCAGCCAAAGTTGCAAGTTCCTCCAGCTATTATTCAAGGCAAGAACAAAATCTGGCTCAGACAGGACAAATGCCTGATTACAGTCTATCACTTTGTTCTGGCCTTGAAGAACAAACCTCCCTTTGCTACCTTTTCCCTCCTCTGTCCCTTTCCTTTGTAGTCCAAGGACAGGCTCTCTACCTCTCATTTTATTGATGTGAGCCACTCTGCGAGACCATTGCCTAAGAAGCAAGATTAAAAAATAAAACAAGCAAAGAAGCTGAGTACAATACAACAATCTTCTACAGGATATTAAGAGCTAGACGCTGAACTCTCCCCATTTGGCTCACGCAAAGACAGCGTGGCTGGAACAGAGATTTCAGCAGGAAACAGGAGAAGTTATTCAAGTCACAACACGAGAGATATGGCCGAAGGCTGACGGCTGCAGCCCACAGACTGTTTAACTAGTTTCTGTCATCTTCTGAACTGGATAAAAGCAAACCCTTCTGCATTTCAAGAACTGGAGGGAGGGGGGATTCTCTACAGTTATGCTGTTCACAGTTGATGGAAATTTGTACGCAGACTGTCTTTCTTCTTAAATTTTACTTTAGTTTAAAGAAAGAAAAGAAGAAAGAATCCAGCTGTCTGTTGAGGCCAGGTAATCAATTGAGCAAGTACACGAAGTGCCAGGAATAGATGCTTTCCAACACAAATGTGGTTGTTCTGCTTTTTGGAGTGGCCGGCACAGTCTCATCCCACAAATACATACCTACATATTTTCCCCCATTTTTGAGCTTGGTTCAGTCATTATGTAACCTTCAAAGCTACCTTGGCAGTTGAATTCCATTCCCTCAACCCCTCCGTTCCAGCAAGGACAACTTGCCAAAATACAAATGCAAGCCGCCTGGTGCTGTTTTTCTCCAGCAAGCAGAGTTTCCAAGAAAGATTTTTTAGTCTGTGCAGAATCTGGATTGTTGTATACGACTTAGTTAATACCACTTGAAAAGAGAATGTGCAGAAACAGTGGCAACTGTGCACATTCAACAGGCATCATGTGAAGTGTAACACACAGAAGGAATTGCATATATCATGCATAGGCTCTACTGTACAGCCTCCCACATCTAAGAAAATGCAGTGAGATAGACAAAAAGGGGGAATCCTATATATTGCCCAGGGAGTAGGAATAGTCTCTAACAGGTCTAAGATATTCTGTATCGTAAGCTCATAGCATAAATAGGTAGTTCTGTATACTGCCTGGGGAAAATATATAGTCTCGATGTGATATAGTAGAACATGGAATTATTTTAGGTGGAGTCTAAAAATATCAATTAAACTGAGCGACTCAGTAGTGCTGGATCATGAAGATTGTATGGAGTCAGATACTGGGTATAGACCCTAGAGTCACTCAAAAATCAGACTGATTGGAAACAAATACAGATTAAACAGTGGAGGGGAAAGGATAGATGGAAATGGCCAAAGTCTTATCAGTAAGAAGAAATGGTCTCCAATCTCCTCCTGCCTTCACCTCCAGTGTTTTCAAGGCTTCAAGAATTGACATAAACCAATATGTTGCTATACAAAGGAACTGCAACTTTCCGCAATTTTTGTTGGTATGGATTGGGCAGTGGAAAAAAAATGCCTCCGATTAAATCAAGTTGTCCAGTACCACCTGGATGATATTATGCATAACACTCACATAATGTTTGAAATTCCCTCCTTCCACTGTCAATGTATGCACACTGCCCAAAATATGCAGACTTCTTTTTTTCATGGTGTATTTGTTGGTGCTTGGCAATGAAAAATGTGCTTGGAGACCAGCTATTTAAGCACACTGTTCTAGGGATGTTCTCAATGCAACTTATAATAACCTGGGTTTATATTTAAAAAATCACCCATGTACCAACACAAACAGGTTACTCTTAAAACACCAGCTGAACAGTTTGCTAATAGGCTGCAATTTATGTTTGCAATTTATGAAAGACCTGGTGAGGAGTGCAATTAGCTTTCATGTTCACTCTGTATAAGCATTTTATAAGCTTAAGGGAGACACAACATAGTAATTGGGCATTTGCTAGTTAGTCAAGTTGATATGTAGCAAAAAAAAAAAGACAGGGGATAATAATATTGCTTTCAGATCTTATTTATTTAAGTGAAGAATATATGTGAGATACTGTAATCCAGTGAAGAGGAAGGAAGGGCACCTGATCAAAATGTTTCTTAACACCCTTGGGATACCAGGGTATGGAGCGACTAACCAAGAGCAGTTAATCCTAGCAAAGAAAACTCTATGAGTAGAGGAAAAAACTACATTGAGAAGGGGAAGGAGTTTTATTGTGTTCAAATCTTTTTTATTAACCGATATAACAAAAGACAGTTGAGATGGACAGTTGGGAACAGACTGCTGGAGAAGTTAGTTGAGGCCATTTCCGCGCTACACTGTTATAGTGTTTTTTATTCCACTTTCAACCTCCTGTGGAATCCTGGGGTTTGCAGTTTAGGGAGGGGCCTTTAGAATTCTCAGCCAGAGAGCTCTTTGGCCTCAGCAAACTACAAACCCCAGAATTCCACAGGAGGTTGAAAGTCGAATAAGAGCACTATAAGAGTGTAGTGCGGAAATGACCTGAGAGTGTGAGAGAAGTTACTGAGTATTGGATGTCTGAGTGATTTAAGGCAAAGATCTGACATAACTTAGCTGCAAGAGTGTTAACTGTTTGGAACTAAGAACTGGAATTTAAGAAAGCAATCATTCTATATATGATTAAATAAAATCAAATTATTTGTTATTTTGTAAAATTGACTCTGGGCAGCATCATTAAGCCTGAACCAAGGGTAGGTCATGCTTACCAAAAAGAACACAACACCAACACACACAGTAGTCCACAGTGAAGTCACTCAAAGGCTTAGGACTCCAGATCCAATGAGGGATTTTAAAGGGGATTGGAGGGGAAAGTGACAGTGATGGGTAGGAACTGCAGGGCCAGCCTGGAAAGACATTTGTCACAATACATCTCCTCTCATCCTTCCAAACCATGTCATCGCTTGTGATTATCCTTCACATTCCAGAAGAAATAATGATAAAGAACAGCAAGCAAATTTTAAAGGGGACATATTTTGCATTGAGCTAGTGCAGAATGGCCAGCAAGACTGCATGAACAGACAAAGGCATATTTAGCATATCTGCTTCCTGGCTTGACCAGCAAAGCCTTTGGCACAATCTTCTCTTTACACACCTCGGCATCTTGCTCCCATTTGCTGTGTAGTTTTGCCTGACAGAATACAGACAGGCACACATAGAGAAAACATTATGGATGCTGAAAATCTGTTACAGAATGATTATATTCCATATTGTGATATGAGAACAAGTCCTACAGCTCAGCAGTTTGCCATAAAACCCACACCTTTTACAATGTGCATCTTTAGATCACCCTAGCTATGCCCAGCAAATACAGACAACAGTAAACTGAAATTCAACACACTAAAAACTCTTTCCCCTAAAACCACTTTTACTCAGAAATAAAAATCTTGCTCATTCAATGAGATTTGGTTCCAGCTAACTGTGCACTGGATTGCATTTTTGAGAAATATGACTGCACTGAAAATTTGCAAACATAAACCTGATATTTGAATGCATACACACAGGTTTGCAAGGACTAGACTTTGGCTTCTGTTACATATTCAACTAGTCAGCAATTAAATTGTATTTATTAAATGCATTTCTACCACACCTTTCAGTGCTAGAACCCTTGAGGCAGTTTACAACCAAGAATAAAAATAATAAAATAGCAGAAACAAAACTATTCCAAAGGTGATAATTTGAGTTAAATCAGTTTCCCTTAGCCTGAAAACAAATCTATGTATGTATAAATCAAGTACCATCCATACAGGCGTGTTGAGATGAGCACTTTAATTATGGCAGAGGAAATACAAGCTAGAATCCTCTTATGACTAATGTAATATAATTTAATTTATATCCCAATTTTCTCCTGGCACAAGATGCAAGCTTTTCAACAACGCAGATTAAAATAAGGTACATGAGAATGCTAAGAATAAAAAGTTAAAAGCCATTAAATATGCAGTCCTATTAAGGCAGGATCAAAGAAGATGCAGATGCCAAATATTTAATTAAACTACATTACATCAAGACCTGCAGAGAACGGCAACAAACTGGAACACTGATGTAATCATTTTGCATTTGGCTACAGGGACATAGCCAGACATTTCTCTGATCCTGACTCCTGCTAGTGAGGCCAGAATGGTTACGATGGGAGACTTCAGAGACTGTATGGTAAGTTCAGGTCATGGCACATGGCTCAGCCTAGCATAGGTCCACATGAAAAACTACTACACCATACCAAACCATATAGGATTGCAACCATTGATAACAGAAGCAGTAAAGAAGAAATGGAAGGAGAAAAATTTTCTTTTGTAGTATTCAGTTGTTTTTGCTTTTTTAGCATCTGGAGTGAGGAGTATGTGGTGAGCTTAAACAATATGCCCTTCCTCTCAATTAATTTCCTTGTATTTTCAACTCAAAGTAACCTGTTTGTTTCTCATAAACTTCAGTATTAGGACATTGATTTCCTTTTTTACAAGGATTACTATCTCAAAGTAACAATCCCTCTCTTTCAGATCTTTGTTGAACACAGCAGTGAAAGGCATAGAGGCAGCCCACGCACGACAGTGGAGGCAGCCATGTGTGAGATGCACAAACTCAACCCTTTATGCACTTTATCCCTTCCTCCATTCATGCTGCACGCCCATATGGAGGTTAATCTTAATCAGTCAAACTAACACAGAGAAGAGCGATGAAAAAATTACCCACCTGGGTTTTGTCCAGCTGCATAGAAAAAGTTAAGAGAATGCACATGAACATACAATTGTATTATGAAATATTTTACAAGGGTTGGAAATAGAATTAGTGGCAGCTAAAAGGCAGATCAAATAAGTCTTGCACACGAAACAAGGACACTGCAGATCCAATGCAATTTCTAGGTTTACTTACCCACTGTGTCACAGGGCTCATCTTTATGGACGCAAAAATCTGTCCTAGAAATAATGTAAAAAATCATAATGATTAGAGGAAACTTGATATGAGTACATAACAGACATTATCTTAGTTTTCTTTCAACTCACCAGGTACAAATTGATCCAGTAGATTTATTTATGCATGCACTTATTTAAGAGCCAGTAAGGTGCAGAAGTTTGAGTGTTAAACTAGTATTCTGGGAGATCAGAGTTTGAATCCCCACTTGGCCATGGAAAACCACTGGGTGACCTTGGCCAAGTTATATTCCGAGGTAGGCAAAGGCAGGCGCCCTCGCTAAAAAAAATGTTGCCAAGAAAACCCCATGATATGTTATCCTTGAGTCTCGTAAGTTGGAAATGACTTGAAAGCATGTAACACACACATACATGCACTTTTTTGTTTCTCTCCTGTCAGTGGGCAAATGTAGGAGATACAGAATATAATTGTTTTCTTTTTTGAAAAATGGTTCATATTGGCTCCTCCTCATCACAAATGCATCTCCTCTCATCCCAGCTTACTGGCACTGGGGAAAGCATTCATCCGCAGGGGAGATGGGAATCATGCATTCATAACAGACAGCTTTTTCACACTGCACTATGATTCCACTTTAATTGCTATGGCATTCCTATGGAATCCAGGGGTTTATAGTCTAGTGAGGTACTGAAGTTCTCTGGCTGAGAAATCTAAATGCCCCTCCCTAAACTGCAAATCCCAGAACTACACAGGATGGAACCATGGCACTTAAAGCATAATCACAGTTCTTTGACTCTGTAGTGTGACGGTCCCTGGGAACTACTGTCTCCATGTACTTCCTCCAGATCATAATCCCGTCCACCTCCAACATGGTGTGGTGGTTTGAATGTCGGACTATGACTCTGGAGACCAGGTTTTGAATCTCTGCTCAACCATGGAAATCCACTGGATGACCCTGAGCAAGTCACACTCTTTCAGCCTCAGAGGAAAGCAAAGGCAAAAGCAAAGGCCCCCTCTGAACAAACCTTGCCAAGAAAACTTCATGATAGGTTCACGTTAGGGTTGCCATTTATTGAAGGTGCACACAACAACAACTCCAAGCTGAGCGGTTGGTTTCTGGAGAGAATTCAAGGGGGCTTGAGAGCCTGTGAGAGGCTGCAGTCTAGGGCCATTCCTGCACTACACTCTTATAACACTATTATTCCACTTTCAACCTCCTGTGGAATTCTGGGGCTTGTAGTTTATTGAGGCCAAAGAGCTCTCTGGCTGAGAATTCTAAAGGCCCCTCCCTAAACTGCAAACCCCAGGATCCCATAGGATGCTGAAAGTGGAATAATGGCACCATAACAACACAGTGTGGAAATGGCCTAGGTCTCAGAGACTTCCAGGTTGTCCACCTGTCCATTAGGTGAACTATCCACCCCGTTGTTGCTTTTGTTTCTAAATGTAGCACATGCATTTACAATCCATTAATCCAAAAGAAAGTTGGAAAAGGGATAGAACAAGTATTTTAAAAACAATCGTTTAGGAATCTAGAGTGGAGAGACATCTTTGAGACATGACGGATTAGATACTATTCACAAAATCCACAGACTGCTTTTGCTACAAACTTGCAGCGCCAATCTTTTTCTGAGCTGAGCTATGCAGATAAAGGGGTACAGTTAAACATGGTGAAAACTATTTCCCAATCTGCCCTACTGTTCTAAAAATGTAGTCTCCGTCTTCAGTGCAATATTTAAAAATTATTAAATGGAAATGTTTCTTTCCTTTCGCCCCCATCCCTAGAATCTCCAGGCTCTTCTCTTGGGATGTCTATCAAAAGGTATTTAATTCAGGCAGAAGCAAGACAAACTTTTAAACTTCCACCAGTGAACCAAAGGAATCCGGGGCTGCTTTATCGTGTCCAAATGCCTGAAATACAAGCCCTTCCACAAGGCAGCTGATGACATTCTGCTCTTGACCCAGCTGGCATGAGTACCCTTGCAGGAGTTCCCAGAGCCAGCTCGACAGAAGTTTATTTAAGGATTTATTATGTTATATAAACTGGTAAATCAAACAGATGCTTTTATTGTGAACTTTGAGTAAGTGGCGGGAGGCCACGGTTGGAAAAGCCTCTTCCCCTAAGGGGCTTGATAGCTTAGCAAATAAAAACACAGCATTTCTGCCTCTTGCACTCTAGAGGTACCACAGTGATGACAAGGGGCGGGGGGCTGGTGGTTCCAGGCAATTCCCTCAATTCTCTTCCTCCCCCTCCCATGTCACCGCTCCACAATGTCAAAATCACCAAGTACAGTTAGCCTGCTGCAACTGACTGCCAGGAGTGCAAAATCATCTTATCCCTCAATGCCAAGGGTCCATCTGGGAACTCTTAAAAAGTTTCAGTGGAAAGGGAAACATAAGAAGAAAATGCTTGCAGTTGAGAACTATTCTCCACATTAGACAGAATAAGGTGGTTCAGTTCTGGGCTGCAGCCATGCAAAGCTCCCTGCATGTAGAAAACAAATTCTCTGCAAACATGGTGCTATTCTAAATTGGCATCAGCTGCCCATTTTCTTTCAGGTCAGATTTAAGGTTTTGGTCTTACAGTCAGAGCTCCACATTTGCAGGTTTCACTTTGATTATTCACAGATTATTTGCTGTCACCTCTGCTGCCTCCCTATGCCATTTTTAATAGCGACTGCAAGCCTCATGAGACTGAGAAACTGTGAACAAGTCTTGTAAATCCCTATTACAAATGGCATGGGGCACCAGTGGAGGTGGAGAAGCCACCCACTTCTGCCTTGTGAAGGAACTCTGATGCTTCAAAGGAACCCTTGATGGGTTGAATATGGTGATCATACTTTTTAGTGTACTAAATATGCTTTGGAAGGGCCTAGAGTTATTCACGGGTTTTCCACTTTCATGAGGGTCCTGTGCCCCTAACCCTAGTGAATGTGGAGGGATGACTGTAACCTGTAGCATACCCTCCAACTGTCTTGATATGGCAGGGACAATTCTGATTAATCCCCTTTCTGCCACTTTTTCATCAGCTTTTAAAATGTCTCAGGTTCTCATACCTCTGCCTTTGTCCTCTGCTTACTTCAGTTGCTGTAAACTGAGTTAAAATGCAAAGATTTGCTCTCAGTCAGCTCAGCAGGAGGAAGAAGGGAAGAGATAGAGAAATCCTGCCCTTCCCAGTAGGCTCAGGTAAAAGCAAACTGCTGCAGCTTGTATGTCCTTCCTTGTTAACAACATTGATTATCTTGACCATACTCTGATGCTGCCTGACCACACATGCCCTGCTTTTCACCTGTGAAATGCTGGAGGGTATGCTATAAAGCACTAAACAACAAAGGACTGGGATAACTAAGGGACTGCCTCCTCTCTTGTAGATCTGAAAGACAGCTGTTGTTAATATCAGAGGGCCTTCTGCCACATCCTGCAGTTCATGTCCAGGAAATTTGAGGGCTGGCATATCAGCTCTGGAAACAGAGAACATGTCATGGAAAAGGAGGACACATGGCAACCCCAGCTGAAGACAATAAAAAAGTAGAAAAAGGGAGGGGGGGAAGTCCAGCACATCAGTGTGAAAGATTCTAGCCCAGTCATCTCTCTACCTACTGATCTTCTAATTCACTGAGATTTTTTAACGTATGTAAAAACAATAAAAACAACAACCTTGCCTGCAATCTGAAATGGTACAAGTCCATTCTGCCTCTCTTCTTCTGACTTCTCTACTTGATTTGATTTCATAATCTGAAGCATTTCTAACCGTGGGACACCCAAGACTTGTTCTAGCATCAAAACAGACACACATGGCACATGCAAACTCTCAACAACATCTGCTGTTAATTAGCACTGCCACCACATTTCACGCATAAGGAAACTACAAGACAAATTGGGAGGTTTTTGCTTGGGATTAAGAAGAGTTAAGAGTAGGTTCACAATCTATTTGCAATGTATTATTTTAGAATATTGTGCTTTTTTGAAAAAAAAGTTGCATGCTACTTTTAAATTTCTAGGGGACATTTATTTAAAAGCTGTCTTTTTTTAAAGTGTCTTGGTAGATGGTGCACCTGTAAGCAGATGGTGCACCTATAAGTTGGCAGATGGTGCATCTGGATTCAGGTCCAGTCTAAGCCACTTGGTGATGCTTCTTAGAGAGGGAAGTGCTAATCTGGTTATGAGGCCTGGGCCCATAATTGAATTGGGGAAAGGTCGCCCCAAGTGGGAAGTGTTGGTTTGTTGGCAAAATAAGAAAAAAATATGTTCAATACTTCATATAGCTGTCATCTGAATGAGAGAAGTAGTTGGCTTTGTAGCTAACAGTGTCTATTAGTAGAACTGATAGCATTGGCAAAATGGATTCCCTCTACGCTTATGCTCTCTGCTCCCATGCTGGAGCACTGAAAAATGTATGTGTGGGGAGCTGCACGTAGAAGGAATAGAAGTCCACCTGTGTAACGTTGTGCCATTCCTAGAAACACCAGAAACGCTTGAATCTTGGACTGGGAAAAATACCAAATAGAAATATAGTTGTGATGATGATGGTAATGATGAGGTGAAAAGTTGGGGAAGGGGAGTCTTCTACTAACAGAAGTTAAATTTCTCAAAGGGTTTCTACACATCCTTATCAGTTCAAGCAGCAGAGCACTTGTTCCAGATTTTCCCAGGCAGAATGCTCCTGAAAATGACTCTCCAAAGGGCCAAATCTTGGGAAAGTTACATTATCAGACCACAGCTTGTAGAATTCTAGAATTGGGGAATTCTAGAAGCTATAGTCCAAAAAAAGTAATTTTGTCCAAGTTTTCCATGAGATATAACCACTCCTAGGGGCTTTCCTAGATAGCTGCATCTTACTTCCATATTTATCCCAAGAACACCCTAGGTAGCAACACCATGGCACTGTGTAGAATAATGGCATATCGTTGGACATTGTTCCCAGGGCCACAGCAAGGACTTTTTGCCATTCAAAGATGGATTTGAAAAACAACCCTGGGCCCCCTTGATGAATGTTAAGTAAATTGCCGACAGCCCTCCTTCGGGCTCTCCCACTACTCAGTCTCCAGCACTCTCCTGACTTTCACAAGGAGATGAACAGTCTGGTAAAAGTGCTGGAAAGGGCAGGGTGCTAGATCCTACACAGGAGAAGCAGCTGTAGAAGTCCAGGAAATCAAACGAGGAACTTTTGGTCAGAATAACAAACATTCTCAAGAGAGTTTTTACATCCCTGGGGAAACTGTTTCTCAGCACTTCTCAAATAAGGTGCACTCCTTATTATTATCAAATATATGATAATAAGGTAAGGTTCTCTGAGCAATAAAAAACATGGTGTGTCTTGCAACAAGGAAAATGACATCTCATTAAATAATCTTAGTTACATTGGCATGCTCTAGCCCAGGACTGATAACCGTGCAGTCCTGCAGATGTTGTTGGACTGGCGATTCCAGCAGCCCTCACCAGCACAGCCAGTGCTGAGGAATGCTGGAAGTTACAGCTGGACAACATCTGGAAGGGTACATAGTTCACCACCTCTGCTCTAACACTAGAACAGTTCACGTAAGTGGAAACAATGGACTTTGTAAATATGAATTGCATTTAGTTCCTGTTTCGTACAAACAAAATGCACCGTAAGGAAGCTCAGGTGACTCTGAACTGCATGCTTCTAATTAGACTAAGACAAACCAAAATAAAGCAAAAGTCCTATGGCTATTGAAAACCCAGCTTCTGCTTTTTCCTGGCTTAGTCATTCAAAGCTGGATACACCACTGGTTCCACATCCTTTGCCTCTCGTCCGTTTACACAGTCTAGGGAGCATCCAGGGACACATATGTACTTTGAAAGCCAACGTTTAAGAGGAAAAAAGCCCTGCGTATATACAGAAAACATGCATGCTAAAATGCTGGTTTTGTGCCACAGGAATCAATAGAGCCAAACTGGGAGGTCTTCCAACCAACGCACTGTCCTTTTCTATGCAGAGGAAAGTTCAAACAGGACAGGGGAGGAAAAAAAAAGGAAATACAGGAAGGGAAGGGCTGTGGCAACACACCGCCGGCTTATTTTGCAGGGTGGATGTGGTTTTGCTGAAGCCCAGCATTGGTACAATGCCCAATGCTTTCACAAAACAAGCTAATCTTCAAGTCTATTATCCAAACCAGTGGCAGTTGGACCTCCCAATCTATTATTACTACTGTAAACCTCTCTATATCCATCTAGTATGGAGATAGTCCTGATGGTTTTCCTCAAATGGCCGGCTCTGACGGCTTTAAGCACAATGGCACTTGATGTAGATAAATGGGTAAAATGCTCTGCTTTAACAGTACCTCTTTAAAAAAAGCTGATATGGGTTGGTGACGGAGAAATCAGAGGGTCCATTTGTACTACATAAGGGAACAAGGTTCAATGAGGTTAGCCTTTAACCATGGCACAATTTGATACATTTATATATGACACAGGTGAGTATGGCTGACCTGTCTACTCCCATTTCAATTTAGTTTGGGGACTTATGCCTTGTTTCATTAGCAGTTCTACCAAAATGATTTTGTGTGCTACAGTCACCTGGTCTACCTCCATGCACTTTGGCATTCTGAAATTCAAACTCAAGGTTGAGCAGGGCATCTCAAGCAGTGGCCTCATCACTAAGAAACACCCACTAAACATGTCACAAGTTTCTTTTCAATTGTTTGGAAACTGGTTAAGATTTTTCTATCTGGTAAGGATTTTAAGCCCTGCTGCTGTTTCTAGGGTCTGTTTTAACCTTGTTTTTGTGCAACTGGGCATTTCATATTGTCTGTTCATCTGTTCCAACTGTAATTTGAAAGTCATCTTAAGGGTCTTTTGGGGAACTAACATAAGCTATTAAAATCTCCAAAACAGCACTTGAGGAGGTAGAATGATAGGAAAAGAGAGCCAACGTTGTGTAGTGGTTAGGGCATTGGACTACAACCCTGGGGAGAGGGCTTGATCCCTTGTTCAGCTATGGAAACCCACAGGGTGACCTTGGGGATGTTACACACTCTCAGCCTCAGAAAACCCTGTGATAGATGTTACTGGGAAATACCCCCCTCACACACTTTGATACGATTTAATTGGCAAAAGACATTAAATATAAAACATGCCCTGCTGTGACTGTATGGCCATACTGGATAAGAGGAAAAGGCTGGCCAAACATGTGAGTTGTGAATTAGGTCAGAAAACACCCCAGGAGTAGCCAGGTCATAGCCAAGAAATCACCAGGAAATTCCAGAGGCTTGCAGTTAGCCTTAACCACTCTACCTTTTAGATAATAGTGTCTGGAAGATTCCCACAAGACAGTTGATTGTCTTAACTCCTCTTCCTCTTACCAAGGAAACCTCTCTTTCGTCCTCAAACCTGTCCAAGTATTGAGCTATGCAGATAGCCATTAGCTCTTTGTCACCTAAAACTAAGACCATTAGTTCATTCCACTCTGAGAACTCCATTGTCTACTCAGCCAGAGAGCCATTAACACTCTAGCCCTCCAGGAAGAAATAAGATATTTAAACCCCTGTTTTTAGCCAGCCAATTCACAGTATATTGATTGCTGGTCACCACTTTGCCATTCAGATTCCCAACTGTGTATTGTCCTTACACTCACATCTAAGCCACATTGCTTCTTCACTGCTCTTGTAGATTGGTAAATATCACCCACGTTGCCCTGAAATCTTGCTATCCAAAACTTTCCTCCCTTTTCCTTCAGCTAGCCTTGTGCAATCATATGACTGCTTGGATCTTCTGTGTGTAATTATTAATTCCCCCAATAAAACCCAATTAAGCTTACTTCTGGATCTATATCTGGTTCTTCCCCGCAGAAGTATTGGTAAACACATGTGTAAAAGATCTCGTGAGGTTACCCCCCTGCCACAGGCCTTCTATTTGAGCTAATAATTCCCCATCTTTGCACAGAGGTGCTGGCTTCATGGCTGAACCCCTGAGTTACCTACGTTTTGTGGTAACATAGGTTTGCACTGAAGGCACACAATAACAACACCTGGAAAATAAATGCATAAGTGCAAAAATATGTGATTCTATCCCTAGCATCCAGTTGTGATGTGCCTTGGAAACCCTGACCTGTGTGTTTTTTACACCTCACCGTGTACAGAGTGGACAAGGGCCCACAGCATGAAGATGCAGACATACACGTGGCTGCTAGTATCTCTTCTATCTTCAGCATTAACTGTGGGCACTTGATAATATGTTGCCCAACACCACTCTTCCCCATGCATGTATGCATGCATGCATAAATAAGCAAGCAAGCAAGCAAGCCAACAGAGAATGAATCTGAATATAAGGGTGAGGGTGTTCCTGCATGGCAGGGGGTTGGACTGGATGGCCCGTGTGGTCTCTTCCAACTCTACATTTCTATGATTCTATGATAATCATTACCTGGTAACAAAGACAGCAGCATCCACTGGAGGAGTGTCATCTCGTGCTCCAGGAACTTGATTATTTCCAAGGTACTTCGCACCTCCAAACTCTTCATTTTGCCAGTGGCAAAAGCTCTCCAGAGATCTCTCCCCATGGTGACCAATGGACAGCCTGGCCTTTGAGAAACAAATAGGAATTGAAGAGAGACAGAAGTGGGATCAGCCCAGGTGACAAATCTGCAGGAAGTGAAGCACACCTTGGACCACCAATAGAATATAAACCAAGGGTCTTTTTGTGTCAAACCTATATGCTTCCCCTCTCCCCTTGAAATAAAGTAATAGCTCTATCAGGATCAATAAAATTGAGCAGTCTGCTGGAGAAAAGAAGTCCTGCTGTAGCAGCAGGTAGAATGTGCCTTCTCTTTATGCTTGTGTAATGAACAAAAGGATTGATTGCTAGCAAGTCTGTATTTAACAAGATCAACCAATAAAGCCATATTCAGTAAAGTATCCAGTACTGGGATGTGGGAAAGCAATCATAACTTCTGAAGCTTCTCCCATGACCCATTAGATTCCCCTCCCAACTCCAACAGATTTCACCCGTCTATTGTTCCTCTGTATTGACAGATTCCTTCAGGCTTCCACCAGATTCCTTCAGGCCCCATGCTGTCCTGGTTCTCAGGTTTTAAAAACATAGGTCAGGGTGGTCTAGTAAAATATTGTGAAATAGTCACTGGAAAAAAATAGTGGCCAATCAGAATGGACAAGCAGACTGAGGGGTTTTGCAACCTATTGATTCCCACTTTATTTAATCCATATATCCTTTAACTGATATCAGAGTAGCCATCTCAAGCAGCAATTCTGAACAAAATAAAACATCACCATGACAGCTGAGTCAAAGCCTGCAGCAACTTACAGGACGTCTTCGAAGCAGGACAAGTTTAGTCACTCGAATATTGACTTTAACTCCGAGGCTCTGATGTTGGAACATGTTGTACACCTGAACAAAGGGAGAATATTAACAAATAAGCTAAGGATATCATGTTACTGAATGACGCTCACTTTTTAAAAATGTTTGATTTAAAACAAGAGACTTCTTTCCTCCTTGCTTATTACACATGAAATAGGACAAAACTCAACCTATGTACACCAAACCACAAGGTTCAGCTCAAGCAATAGACAAAACAAATGACATACCATTAATAAACCTTAGTAGTCCAGTACTTCTCAAATAGACAAAGAACTTAATACACATTATTTCAGAAACCATTACAGAAGCCTTATTAAGTAGGTAAGTGTTCTTACAAAATTCATAAGAATTGATAACGCAAATGAAGCTATGATTTGCCTAAAGCCAGCCAGAGAATTCATTGATAAGGTACAACCTGAACCAAGTACCTCCTGATATCCTTCAGTCTTTTTAGACCAGAACCTCCTCTAGACCTAATCTCCTACTTAGGGTTGCCAGGTCACGATCATCACAGACCTTGAGATTTTTGAGCCAAAACCAGAAAGTTAGCGAGGGTGCCTGGTGATGTCCTCAAGCATTGTGTATTAAGTACCAACCAGAGTTGCTCTCAGCCTGTCATGCAAACTACCATACTTGTGTACAAGTCCATTTCCGCATGACAGGGCTTTTGCGAGTTGTCCCACCACAGTCCCAGCAGGGAAGGGAGTGTGACAGGAATGCTCCCCTCTGCATGGGACCAGCTCCCTCCAGAAAATAGTGTGATGGCCATGCCTCTTCCTTCTGCAGCACACCAAGTACTTTCCCACGCTGCTCTGGGGAAGGAAGTGTTGCCATCATACTTCCTGCCCTTCCACATGCCGAGTAAGTACAGAAGTGTTGCGCAATCATGGGTGCTTGATGGATTTAATCAATTAAGCGAATATCTTGGATGAGGATGGGATGGCAGTAGAAGCGCAACCAAATTATGCGAAAGCATGACCCGTAGACTGCTGCCATCCCATCCCCATAGCGGGACTGCAACACCATGTGGAAATGGCCTCAGTTTGCACCAGCTAAAGCAAGCTGCTGAGAAAGGTGATGATTGGAGAACGAAAGAGAAACTGGGATCTTCTCAAAACATCTGGAAAAAGTGAAAAGCAGCTGAAAAAGTGGGTCAAAAGAAGATTAAGTGGGGCTACCCCACCAGTTGGAGGGTCTGCAGGTCTTCCAGACCCAATAGACTAAAAGAAACTAGTTCTCTTATATTGCCTGACATATGCTAGGCACATATAAACTTTCATATCAACGGGCAGATTCTCTGAGAACAGGTTGCTTTCAGAGAGTCTACCCATGGATATCAAAACTGTCAGCTGAAACTGGTGTAAATTATATATGCTTGACATTTGTGTAGATATTTCAAAGAGCCTCCAAAATTTTAAACTAAAATATACATGGTAGGGTTCTTGTTTTGCTTTGATTTCAAAGACCTTTTAAAAAGCTATTAAAGCAAAATATACATCTTCTGGAGAAACTGAATGGTTGGAAACTATAACCAAAGAGAACATTGAGGTCAAAATATAGTTTAAAAGCCACAAAGATAATTTGAAATACTGTGATTTATCCAGGTCAGAAACAACTGAGAACATCACTGCCATCAGAAAGTAAAACAAAATAATGGTGTATTTTGGACTACAGGAAATAGAATGGAAAAGTAATTTCCTTGTGTTATTCCTGTGCTTTGTAACAGAATAGAAATATGAGTGAGTACAGAATGGCACAAATCTTACTTTAGGAAGCACAAATACACGGCAGGAAACTAATTTATACGGTTATCTCCAGACTGTACATTCCAAGCTAGATAGTTCATCTTTCTTACAGATATTTAGTTCAGACTAGAATAATACTTCTTATTCCTTGCTTGTTCAGGTGACTCATAATTGACTTTATCAATCAGTCAAAGAAAAGTGGGCTGGAGGAAGGGAGAAATGTTTTTAGAGCTTGCAGAGCTTCTGTACATGTGGGATTATGTTCTTTTCCAGCAACAGAGATGGCTAGGGATTGTAAGAGTTGGCTATATATACATTCAAAACACAAAGTTTTGCATAGTATAGTACAGCATTATTGTATAAGGGCTACAGCTTAGGTCCAGACTATTTCAAAGACTGTCAACGATATGAACCTGCCAGAGTATTAAGATCCACAGGGGAAGGCTTTCTCTCCATCTTGCTACCATCCCAAGCCATTTCCGCACTGGACTGTTATAGCGCTTTGATTCCACATTCAACATCCTATGGAATCCTGGAGTTTGCAGTTCCGGGAGGGGCCGAATTGCAAACCCCAGGATTCCATAGGATGTTGAATGTGGAATCAAAGCGCTATAACAGTCCAGTGTGGAAATGGCCCCAGGCTCACCAGGTGAAGACACAGGAGAGAGTCTTCTCAGTGGAACTCCTTTCCTCAGGAAGCCAGGTTGGCTCCTTCCTTGCTCTCCTTTTGCCAGCAGGCAAAAACATTCTTATTTAAGCAATATATAAGTAGGTGGGCTTTTAATTTATCCAGGTGTTTTCTAAAATTTTGCATGTTTTTAAAATAATTTTATATTTTTAGTGTTTTCAATCGTTTAAAATATTTTATTAATGTTTTTAACTTTTTTGGAAGCTGCCTTGGGTCCTACTCCTGGAGATAGGTGGCATATAAAAGTAATAAATAAACAAACAAATAAATAGTATGGTGTCAACAGCAGCTTGGTCTTTTCTCTAAATTCATTGGTGGTTAGTGAACACTGACAACATCTGTGGAGTAATGCTGGTTTCTTCGGGCTTTTTCACACTTTGGGGGGAAAACGGGGCAGTTCGTTACTCACCGGACTGGCACGCTCCCCCCCCCAACGATCCACGCTGATCCAGAGCAGCATGTGCCCACACTATACACTTCTCTGGGGATGAAACTGGCGCTTTCTGGTTGGTGGAGGCTCTCCACCAACCGGAGAAGCTCGCCAGCCAGAAGCCCACCCCTGGAAGATCTGCAGCCCCACGCTGGCGCGAGCCTGCAAATCTACACATTACCGCAGCGACGGACTGGGGTGCACCAGGCTATTGAAAGACCTCTTTTAAGTGGTCTTTCAATAGCACGGCGAACCACCAGTTCTGGTCGTTCCGGAGCGGGCTGAAGTCCGGACATACATAAAGTAGTCTGGACCCAGTTCGCCCCCAAGTGCAAACGTCCTTGCTGCCCCGTTTTAAAAATAAAATGCGGAAAAGGCCTTAATGGCCATTCAGAGCTAGAAAGTTCATTTTTCCAATGAGCACAGATGCTCAGGAGCTAGTTTTGTGCAGCAATATAAACTGACAGCTAATAGTTTCTTTTGCAAGTACTGAAATCTAGAAGATGATTGAATTAAAGGAGCTTTGGAGTCTTCCCTTAGGCAGTGGCTATCAGCTAGCAGACACGCCTCACCTCCTGATACAGAGGATGGAAAGAAGAGTTTGCCACTGAAATGTAGCCCGCAAGAACAACAGGAATCTGAAGTTAGCAGCTGGCTGAAAAGGAATAGGAACATCAAACGTGTGCTCTTTGCAGTAAAGACTACAACTGTCTTTCTGATAGATTCAAGAAGAATCGTTGCATCTCCCCTATAGTATCTTCCCCCACAAATAAAAAGATGGAGTAACAGCTACTGCAACTTCTTGTTGCTTGGGGAAGCAGGAAGCCACAACACTGTAGCTTGTCTGGCCACAGTTGAACTACCCAATTTTTCATTTATCTCATTACTCCTCTCCAGTGCGCATTCACAAACAGTGAACAAGGCTTTTTACGTCCCCATTCCCCAGCATTTAACAGACGAAAAGCAGGACACGTATGACCATCAGAGTGTAGTCAAGACGGCAAAATGTTATTAATGAGGAATAACACATAAGCTAAGAGAGGCTGCAGCAGTTTGTTTTTGCCTGAGCCTACTGTGAAGGGCAAGATTCCACCCTCTCTTCTCCTCCCTGCTGAGCTTTGAACTCAGTTTGCAGCAACTGAAGTGATCTGAGGACAAAGCGGCAAAGAGAAACTAGGACATTTTAAAAGCAGCTGAAAAACTGGGATGGCAGAGGATGAATCAGGAGCAGGCACCTCATTTCAAGAAGGATGTTGACAAACTGGAACATGTCCAGAGGTGGGCAACCAAAATGGTGTAGGGTCTGGAAGCCATACCCTGTGAGGAGCGGCTTAAGGAGCTGGGTATGTTTAGTCTGCAGAAGAGAAGGTTAAGAGGGGACATGATAGCCCTGTTTAAATATTTGAAGGGATATCATGTTGAGGAGGGAGCAGGCTTGTTTTCCGCTGCTCCAGAGACTAGGACAAGGAGCAATGGATTCCAGCTGCAGGAAAGGAGATTCCTCCTGAACCTCAGGAAGAACTTCCTGATGGTCAGGGCTGCCTGGCAGTGGAACATTGCTCATTGTTCTTCCACTGGTAAAAGCCAAAGACGTTTTATTCACTCAGGCTTTTGACAAGTGACTAGTTGCTGAAAAAAGAGCTTTTAACAAGCAGCCGCTGCTCTTTATTACCAATGTGTTTTTACTACATTACCAACAATAATTTCCTTAATGGTGTCTTAACATTCTAATTTTGTGTGGTTTCACCCGTACCAATTTTAGAACTTGGTAAGAATGTGCAGTTCCAGGGAGAAAAGCAGTATACAAATCAAATAAATAAATAATACATTTTCAATTAGTTTTTTTACATGTTAAACTAGAAAAGATTTGCTTGCTTTGAGCTATTCCAGAAGAAGGAGCATATTTCTCCATGCTGTGATATCAGATTCACTAGTTAGATTTCTAAGTTGCCACACAACTATGACAATATATCTCACATGAGGATACTGTTTATTACACCTATATCTTCCATTACAGAATTCAAAGTATGGTTAAGCTAGTTCCAATGTGGCCTCCCATTCTGGCACTGTGCAGAACTTTATCTGAAAAGCTGCTTTTGTACTGTATCCCTTCATGCCCTGGGATTATGTTATTAAAAAGAGATTTCCTACAATTTTACTGATCTCACCAGTAACATTTCATTCTGTCAGGTAGTGTGAAAACCTTCAGATTCTCCTAAAGCATCACCTATAAATTCTCCTGATCATGATTTCACTTTGGCTAATTCTCTGAATTAGATAGCCACCATGGTGTAGCGGTTTCAATGCTGGATTAATACTAGGGTTTCCAGATCTTAGGGCATGGCCCCATGTCTACAGTTTTCATGAGTCATCTCTAGGCAGCAAACAATGGTGCAAATTCTCCAGTTTTGGTGAGCTCAGCTCTGGGCAAGAGATTCTGGTAACGCACAAATCTCCAGCTCAGCTAGTAGAGCAGCAGCTTGCTACAACTGGCAAAATTTACTTGATTTGTTTCAAAGACCCTCCATGGGATCTATGTGTTTATTTAGCTTCCTCCTTCCTTTCAGCTGAGATGATAGTCTTCACCTCTGCCCTGCTCTGCATCCACCTCCTGCCTACAAGTAAGTAGGCTAGTTCCTTATCTTGTCTCCCCAAGTAGGTGAACAACTGCAGCTGGTACTTGAAGCACCTTAAGTAGGGCTCTGGGAGACCAAGAGTCTCTGCTCAGTTGTGCAAAGCCACTGGTGATCCTGGACAAGTCACATTTTCCCAGCCTTAGAGGAAGGCACTGAGTAAATTTTGTCAAGGAAACCCTATCATAGAATTTTCAGAAGTTGGAGTTGACTTGAAGGTGAATAACAGCAACGGACACTTTTGAATTGCCAGATTCCTTTAGCCTCTGCATCTTGTCTTATCCCTCGTAGCCTTACCCAGAGAAGCAGCATTCTCATAATACCCAGAACTACATTTAACTTTCATAGATTTGATTACAGTCAGCCCTCCACATTTGTGGGTTTCACTTTTGCGGATTTGATTAATCAGGGATTATTTGCTGTCTCTGCTGCCTCCCTAGGTCATTTTCAACAGGGACTGCAAGCTCATGAGACTGAGAAACTGCAAATTAGGCTTTTAAGTCCCTATTAAACATGGTGTGGGGTAGCCGTGGAGGTGGCAGGAAGCCCCACCAGCCCCTACTTCTGCCTTGTGAAGGAACCCTGATGCCTCAAAGGAATCCATAATGAGTTGAATATGGTGATCATACCTTTGTGTGTGTGTGTGTTAAATATAGTTTGGGAGGACTTAGACTTATTCATGGTTTTTTTCACTTTCATGAGGGTCCTGTGCCCCTAACCCTAGCAAATGTGGACTTGTATTTGTGAGTTTCTTCAACCTCTGCCCCCACAACCTCAAGGGAACCTTCCCTCTCAGCTGTTCCAGGCTGCACAAATCTTTAAAAGCCCACCTCTTGTCCTCCTCTTCCTCCTCACCACCAGCCATTGCCTAGCCAGCTAAGGACAGCGTGCAGTCTATTTCTCAGTGCCACAACCCCCTGCCACACCCAGGGAAGAAATGAGCAAGAGAGAGGAAGTATAGGGCCACCGTGCCAACCCATGCCCTTTCCCTCTCATTTCCTTGACCTGGTTTGAACCCTGGGTGTCTGCTCTCCTCACTATGCCTCAGCCCCCTTCCTTTCACATACATTTTGATATTGGCAGTTTTCTACTTATGTGGGGGTCCTGAGCCCCTAACCCTACGAAGTGTTGAGGGCCCACTGTACTTAGGTCTAGCAATTTCTGCTCTGTAGTTTGTTCCTGTTATGGGGCAAGCAAAAGGAAAATCCTAGCCTTCCAAGAATAGCAACCCATAACCTTAGCCTTAAGAGACTACAACCCAACTAACAATTAGTAGACCCAGTCATACCAAACATCACTGGTCTTCAACCAATCAAACGTGTTTAACAGGAAGACTGATCTACAATTTAAGAGTGGTTTTCTACCTCCCTT
Source organism: Ctenosaura bakeri (assembly GCA_948474755.1). Taxonomy (NCBI): domain Eukaryota; kingdom Metazoa; phylum Chordata; class Lepidosauria; order Squamata; family Iguanidae; genus Ctenosaura; species Ctenosaura bakeri. The sequence goes on along the minus strand of CAOLHI010001705.1, from coordinate 136,487 downwards.
GTCTTTATAAGAGGCTATCCAAGACCAGAAAACAGTGATGCTAAAAAAAATTTCCACTCTGTAATTTGCTGTTTGGTCTACTTAAATAATTACTTTTTAAAACAGATATATATTTTCATTGTGGGTTTTGAAATGAACTTGCCTCTATTTCAGGAAAGACCACAGACTGACGAGTAATTGTAAGGGTACATTTTCAGTTCTCCTGAGGTTGCTGCTGAACCACGTGAAGCAGCAAGCAGTAATGTGAAATTACCGACTCCTTGAATAGTATTTTAAAAGAGCGTCTGTATGTCAGCCTCTTACAATAAAGCCAGGGTTCCCTTTCCAGTGGATCTGGCTGAGAGGAGGATTCTAACCAGCCTTTACCTTTGCAGATACTACTTAGAGGCAAAAGCATATAGTGAATAATAATTATTTCCCCCCCACCAAAAAAACCCCAGGGAACTCCACTTGAGTGGTTGTGCTTTTATCCCTTACTGATCCCTTGCCCCATCTCTGTTATTTATCCAAGCTAGCAGTTTTAAATACACTGCCTATTACTAATCACACCTTTTTCCTGGATTGTTAAAATAACATGTTGGGGGACGGATGGTGATGATGATAGTGACGGTCACAGTCATAATCATGGCAATGAATTCAGCACCATCAAAGTACATGGGAGAGAGAACGTCTTGCAAGGGACTTCAGGAAGGACAGTATGGCTTAAGTCTTCTCTCAGTTTTGGAGGTTTGTGCCAAGCTGCCAGTGTCAGACTGCAACACCAGTTGGCGCACGTAGTGGGCCCAGCTGACTTTTCTGTTTTTTCTCAGTTTCTATAGCAGTTTCATGACAGTTACTCTTAGGACACTTCTGGAATCAGCACAGTTTCTTACTTCACTTGGAATTCTCCCAGCCACAAAAGGACTGTCTCTGGAAAAAAAAAAATCCATGCACCTGTCTCTCTGCCACACACAGATGCTGTCTGCCAAATCCAAGGGATATCAAATCCATTAGGGAGAGGGGAAGACCACTATACGTTGAGTGCATCTCTCTGCAATCTGCAGTTATTAACAGCCACCAAATTATTAGTTTCCAAGCATGCAGCCATGCACATCTGAACAAAAACAAAGAGCTTGTGGTACCTTAAAGACTAAGAAATCCATTATAAAGCGTCACTTTTCATGGACTACAGTTATATCAGACCCATAAAGAGGTAAGTCTGTTGACAGCAATGCCGAGGATATATTTCTGTTCCAGACCAGCCGTCAATCATCTTGGAGAGCTCTTTTCTACACATTTTATAAAGGAATACCTTCAGGTCTCTTAGGGTATCAATGATAGGAAGAACCACTGTTTTGTCATCTTCTGTTATTATTGGCTGAAATTCACTATCACAGTTATAGATGCATAACCTAGAGTTATGCATCTGTAACAGGTTCCTATTCACGGTCCCTATATATTCACAAATCTGGTGCTATTGCCACAATCACAAAAGTCTGCCAATTCTGCTTTACTAGTCAGCAGCCACTGCAAGCAACCAAGATCTGTTCTTCTATAAATCAGGGCACAGCGTACTGATGTTTCTGCTTCCCTTCTGAGAGAGATCTCTGGTGCAAGGAGCAACTGTGACAGGGATCCTGCCTCTTATTGTTGCCCTAGAGAGTGCCAGAGGAAAGGGGGTGGAAATAACAGTATACTTCACCCCAATCCACAGGAGAACAGACCTCTGGCGCTCACAGCGGCTGCTGCTTGGTGAAGTAGCATTGGAAAGATTCAGGACAGTTGTGTTCCTTAATTAATTAGGCAGCTGATCTTGACCTTTATTATTATTATCACCCACAGAACAGGCATTCCTAGGTCAATGAAGAACCATAGTCTCACAGTCTGGGCATTCAGAACCAAGATATGCAGCCATAAGCATCACTTCACATATGCACATGGGGCTCTCCATGACTGCCAGTGTAGTTTATACACATCTAGTCAAAGCTAATTCTCACTGAATTCAATGGGACTCACTCCTAAATAATGTACAATTTCAGTCTGAATTCAGTCTGTATTAAAAAGAGCCAGAGTGGTATAGTGGTTTGAGCATTAGACTGTGACTCTAGTGACCAGGGTTTAATTCCCTGCTTGGTCATAGAAACCCACTGGGTGACCCTGGATGTGTCACACACTCTTATCCCCAGATAACCCCATGATAGGTTTGCCTTGGGGCCACCATAACTTGGAAACAACTTGAACGTACACTATAACAACAACAACAACAATTAAAAAGCAATTCAAGACAATCTCTACACACAGAAAATTAGCAAGACAAGATAGCGATATGTTAAAACTCTTGACTGGCATAGTAGCTTTCCAGAGGTCAGGCATTTTTACAGTTTGCAGAGTCTTCATCTTCATTTTGGAAGTTATACAATCTCAGGAGAGATGAACCATATATAATTCTTCCAAAATGTATACATCACATTCCTTTGATCTTCTGATTCTTTCATCACTAACACTTACCACTACTGCCTGACCCCCAAGTCTTATACAAACACCCAGTTTTTCATGAAAGGTTTTCTGAAGCATAATTTAAGAATTTTAATAATGTATTCATAATTGAATGCTAGTTTAGGGCACAGATCAAAGCCATAAAATGCATTAAAAGCAGAGATTTGGCTTTAGGGGGTCAATCATACAATCTGTGTCCTTTGAACGGGATTTTATTTTATTTTGAGTTGCATCCCCCCTTTTTTTTAAAAAAAAAGTCATATTCTCACTCAACAGCTGCAAAAATAAAACCATATTTTGTAATGCTGGCTTTCACCCGCAACAAACAGATATTAAATTGCTCTGAAGAGATCCCGGCTTGAAACAACTCTAAGTATAATGCATTCACTAATAAGCCATTTTAAGCCTTACTTTGTGGTTTGACAGTAAATGTAATGCCTTACAGCTAGGAGCCAAATTAATAAATCCCCTCACCCCAAGAGCAATGGTCTATTTGCTTAAATCCTGGCACACATGCCAAAATTAACATTCTGGTTTCTTTTAGAGGCAGCTGTTCATCCTGCCATGCTAGCTAAAAAGGAAGAAACTGAATTCTGCAAAGCCAAAATCTGTAGGTTACCAACGTTCAAAGGAGGCACAAAACGTACTTGCATTATGAAGGTTGGGCTGTCCTCATTGACTATTTATGCTTGAAAGCTAATACAGGTATACTTCACTTAACAAAGCCCGTGTGTTCCTGTGTATTTTAACGTAACAGAAAATTTGGTACCAGAAGCAGAAACAACAAGAAAGAATAGGGACAGATCCCTGCATCACAAAATAAGAAGAACAGTCCAACATGCTTCAGCAATTTTTTTTCTCCAGTACTCACAATAAGCACATGAGAAGTGAACCAACCAGGTCAAGAAAACCTTCGACAAAACATCTTGAACTTTCTGAAGCCCAATCAAAAGCTTCTTCCAAAATGCACCCAGTGACGACTTTTTCTTTCACCAGCCTCCACTTTTCTATTTTGCTGCCCAGACTTGTAGACTTACAACTTTTTTTTAACATACTTGGGGTGGGTGGTGAGGCAAGCTTATTTGCTTTTCCCTTTTCTCTCCATTTTGCTCAATCAGAGATGCTTGAGGCAGCTTCTGTTTACTCTGCCTGTTGTAAGCAGGCACACACAGCTACTGTAGGATTGGTTAGAGCAGAATCCCGCTCTTTCCAGCCTTAAGCTTTATTGCATTGTTTACTTCATAGACACTGCTTCAACACAGCACTGAAAGGTACAATCTGATCCATTACACATGTTCTAGATCACTGCTTGCCCCTTCTAGTTCATTAAACAGGCCAGAGGGGAACTGTCTCTGTCATTAGAGGGGATGGTCACCACTTTGCTAATAAGGAAGGAAGGAGTGTCCCAACATGTCCCTAGGAAGCAGTGGTAAGACCTCTAGTGAAAATGCTTTTCTGGATTCCACTATATTGGATACCTCCTGAACAGCCTCCAATATTTATGTGACAAAGCTGGCTTTGGTCATCTTGGTGGACGACCTACACTGGGAACTGGACAGGGACAGTGTGTCACCGTTGGTTCTGCTGGAGCTTTCACCAGCTTTCAGTTGACCATGGTATCCTTCTGGGTCCCCTCACTGAGATGGGACTTGGCTGCTCTACCTATTTTTGAAAAGGCAAGGCCAGAAATTGATGTTGAGAGCTTCCTGTTAGGTTCTTTGCCTGTTGTCCTGTGGGGTCCTTCTGGGCATAGTCTTGTCCTCCAAGCTGGTTAATATACACATGAAATGAATAGGAAAAGTTGTCTGGAATATGGAGATCTGGTTTTACCAAGATGCTGATTACATCCAACTCTATTTCTTCCTTCCAACTAACTCCAAAAAAGCTGTTTTGATTCTAAACTGCTATCTCTTGATAGTAATGCACTTTGTTGCTGTTGTTGTGTGCCTTCAAGCCATTTCTGATTTACAGCAACCCAGAGGTTAACCTATCACAGGGTTTCCTGGGGCTTAGAGTGTGTGATGTCCAGAAGATCATCCAGAGGGTTTCCATGGCAGAGTAGGAAATCAAATCCTAGTCTCCAGAGAAAAGGGTAAAAATACTGAAACCGAGGCCATTTCCGCACTCCATTGCTATAGTGCTATTATTCCACTTTCAATAACTGTGGAATTCTGGGGTTTATAGTTAATGAAGCCAAAGAGCTCTCTGGCTCAGAATTCTAAAGGCCCCTCCCTGAACTGTAAACCATAAGATTCCATAGGATGTTGAAAGTGGAATAATAGCACGATAACACTGCAGTGCAGAAATGGACTTAATCCAGACAAAACAGAGGTGCTTGTGGTCAACTGAAAGGCAAATTGGGGAATACAGATTCAGTTTGTTCGGGATGGGATTATTCTACCCTAAAGACTCAATCTGCAGTTTGGGTGTACTCCAGGATTTAACCCTAAACTGGGATTTCCAGGTATGTGCAATGGCCAGGAGTGTATTTGCATAATTAAGGCTGAAATCTCTTGTTACAACAGTTCCACTGACTAGTGGTTTGTTTCTAGGGGACACAAGGGACACCATGGGCTTTGGGTTAAACTTGGTCTTAACTGCTGGCACTTGTTGTGCCCTGAGAGAAAAGGAAGCACTAGTCTCTCTTACAAGAATTTAAGGATGCAGCCCATTTCATTTCTCTCCATCAAACTCAGCAGAATCCCTTCAGAAACAAACCAGCAGTTCTCTCTGCTCAGTCCAATACTGAATTATGTTTCCTGGTCTTACTTTAATATGATACCAACATTCGATGAGATTCAAGCAACGATTTTTGGGCTGTCAGCATCTATATGTTCCTTTAAGAGAGTTCAAAAGGGAGTGGAATAGGCTACACCACCTGAATGGTATTCAAAATGCTGTGCTAGGAAACTGAAGCAGATGGTTCTTGCAGAAGTAACCAATTAATCATCTGTAAGAAAGGACTCACATATGGCCTGAAATCAATGAAACAATGAAATCTGAAACACTCTCATCCACTGTACAGCATTCAAGTTTAAACTGCACACTACAGAGAACACGTGAACCAAGACTTCGCAAGCCCAGACATGAAGAAGAGGTCACTTTCTTCAAAACCAAATAACTGCAACTGGTCCAGTCTCCCTACCACACTCACAGCATCAAAGGTAAATGAATTTAGGGTTCGGTCTACAGTTTCATTCTTTTTTTGTCATCATAAAACGAAGCACAAGGAAGTAGTCTGTGTTCCAAAAAAACCCAACTTTGCCAATCAGAATTTGATTCTCCTCTGAAGGACTGAAGGAGTAATTCACATGAAAATGATGCAACACCAAAACAGTTCCATGACATATTCCCTAAAGGACAGAGGAATAAGTCACATGGAAGTGATGCAATATTGAATTTAATTTAAGATAGAACCCAAGAAACTCTTTAAAATGCCCCCATGACTCTACAGCAAAAATGAAGTTAGAAGTCAGCTTCAAATTCTAAAAACAAATGTCAGTGTCAAGTTAGTTTTGGATCCTGGCAGACCAAGAGCTAAGTGAGCACTTACCATGTTCATCACGGTGAGAATGAATCTCTGAGCAGCATCAGCACCATGGTACTGGACCATATCAGAATCTGCCACCACAAGTGTTTCCACTGTGTACTCATTTGTAAGCTGAATAGCATTCCTCCGTTCTCTCCAGTCGTCAGTAACCTTTGTCTTTTTTTGCCTCTTCTTTTCTAGAAAGCAAAGGACATGTTCAAAATCTCCTTCTAGAAATAGCATGTTTCCTCTTTGCATGCTCTGCACTAGGTCTCCACAGAGGCAATGCAGGCCAATCTGGTGCAACCATAGATTTTGCTAAGGGCTGTTCCACAGATATTGCTGCAGTTCTGAACTTGCTTCCAACTACAGTTCTCCCTCCACATTTGTGGGTTTGACCTTAGCAAATCTGATTATTCACAAGGCATGTGCTCACTTCTCTGCTCCCATTTCTTTCTCCCCATTCCCTTGCATTCTTGACCCCAGGCTTGCCAGGCTTGTGTTTAAAATGGACATTTTTTCCTTTTGGTTGAGCAAAGCCCCACCACCACTGCTAGAGGCGTCTTCTCTCTGCCATGTGGCTACACATTCTTCAGTGTAATAGCTACCGATTGGTCAGGTACTCTCTCTTTTTCCTACCCCTTTTTTCTCAAGATGGTGACTGGAAGTAGCTAGAACACTAGAACTTTGTTCTTCTCTCTCTGAGGGGAAAGTACCGGTAAGACTTTTGACTTTTTTCTTCTCCCCAAAACTGCTGGGGCCAGAGGCAAGAGAATGGAAGATGGATCGTGGTCCCGCTTTTGCCTCAGCCTTCTTGCATTACATTGTTGCAATCCAGGCATTGCTGCACTGCATTGCAGAGTCATTGAAAATGTGTTTACTTTTCTCAGTGGAAATAATGCATTAATGACCCCCTTTCATGCAACAATTCAGTAACTAGTTTGGGTGCATCCATGAACCGTTAGTGGGTGTGGTGTGCCATAACACCATGACGTTGTAATGCTATGGTGCTATTACAGCTACAAGAACCAATCATGGAGTGAGGGGCAGGGCACAACAGTCAGTAATGATACCTTAATGCAGATGAAAATATGTGTTAATGATGCTATTAAAGTGCTAATTCATCAAGGGTGCAATATGGAGTGTCAACAATCAGCTGACTTCACAAGAATGGATGAAGTGGATTTCAAACAGAATAACATGACATAAGGAGTCAGGAGATAAGGCCCTTAGTCTCAAGATGCCACACAATTTTTTTGTTATCTTCAATTATCAATTGGGGTTTTTTTGGGGGGGGGTTGTTTTTTGCATTCTCCCATTACAACTTAATGCATGAACCTTCTGAAGTGTGAAAAACAGCAAAGGAACTTGCTGGTAGGTCACATCAGGGGCCAGCCCACTACACTGTTTTCATGTTAGCACAAGCCCAATTATCACTGATACAATAAGCTTATTTCTGAACTATACTAACTCAGAATGCAAAGTAGGAGCTCAAAAACAATTCCTTCACATGTTAGACTGGCATGGGAGAAAGCAAGCAAGGCTAAGTTCCCGCATCTAATGTTGGCCATTTCCGCACTACACTCTCATAGCGTGATGATTCCACTTTCAACATCCTATGGAATACTGAGGTTTGCAGTATTGGGAGGGGCCGGTTGAGGGGCCGGGATTCCATAGGATCTTGAAAGTGGAATCATCGCGCTATGAGAGTATAGTGCGGAAATGGCCATGCTGTTTTGCGTTTTTTAGGTGCAGAGAAAATTATTTTATTAATTACTTTGTATGAAGGAACATACATTTATGTGAACCTTAAAGTAGGAAGTGTTAAGAGTCCAGACAGAAGTCTACCAGCAGTGCATAGGTAGATAGATGTAAAATGGGCAAACATATTCAGAAATTGCCATCTCTAAAATGGTGTTTGGAAGTCTTTCATCAGTAAGATAAAGTAATAAAATTACACTGAACTGAACTTCACAGAACTGAACCCCATAATTAAAAACAGGTTTGGGGATTAAACCTGGATTAGAGAAAATCCTGCACAGAATCCAATTCTTCTATAGGTTTTTATTAGTCCTTGAGTATGAAATTTTCTGGGCCCAGAGAACAAACAGTCAGTGTCCAGTCTCTCATTTTGCAAAGCAGGCAGCTTAAGTTTAGCTGTACAAAAGTTAAAAGCCCCCAGAGTGCAGCTTTGGAAATGAAGCTTTTGTAGCTTTTCAGATCTTGATTTGCAGAGTTTATACTGTGATGAGTCCAGTTTTTCCACAGGCTGTTTACTAGTTCTCTTACATAAGTCAGCCTGAATTTCCTCTTCCTAACCAGACCAGTAAAGCATTCCTTACCTCAAAACAGGCTCTGCATTTCACTTGAGTGAGTCTTTTCTAAGTGTTGGTACAGTCATGGTGCCTACCATCAGGGCCAAAATACCATTTTGATGGGTCCAATACAAAGTTGTAATATGGCTCCTCCACTCTACACAATGCCTACAGTATCGTGAATCATCAAAGAAAGGTTTCTATGTTAATTTTGAAATAATAGTTTTCTGCACTTCTGAAAATCCATCATGGCTCACACTGGGACTTTTTTTTAACCATGCCTCAAACTTAGTATGTGTTCTTATATGCATGAACTAAATATTTAAGCACGTAGTTTTGCTACCTAAATTGTCTAAGCGCCAATGGCTCCTACTATCCCTAGGAACTAACATGGCCACCCATTTGGATATAAAAAATGGCACCAGATTTAATCAAACAGAAAGGAAAGGCATTAGTCTCATCTTCCACCTGTCAAATGAGGATTACACTCCATGCAGATGATGAAGTAGATTGTAATTCATGAAAGGTTGCTGCTGTTGTTGCATGACTTTGAATCATTTCCAACTTATGGTGCCCCAAGGCCAACCTATCATGGGGTTTTCTTGGCAAGATTGGTCCAGAGGCAGTTTGCCTTTGCCTTCCTCTGAGAATGAGAGAGTGTGACTTGCCCAAGGTCATCCAGTAGGTTTTCATGGCCAAGCCGGGATTCGAACTCTCATCTCCAGAATCACAGCTCAATGCCCAAACCATGCTAGCTATCTTGTAAAAGCTTACACTGTAATCAATGTGTTAATTTGTTAGGTGGTGCTATGTTTGCAACAACAGGCAAACAAGCTACCTTTCTGGAACCTGAATGTTACAGCACTTTGTCCCTCTTATCAGTTGTTATCTCTCACATTTCTGCACAAGTAACTTTGATACCGATTGTTTTCGACATAGTATGGCATATAGTTAAGTCAAGATCCCTCTGTCCCTCCAACAAGAAGTTCTCTGTCTTCTAGGGAAGGACCTAAGGGACCAACCAACTCACTGTTAAGATTCTTGCCTGTTATTGGCGCCAACAAATCTTTAAAATATGGGCAACACAGAGACATGGACATGGACAGAAGGAACTAAAGATCCACAAGTATTTTGCAAAATGGCAATTTAGTTTCCATTCTCTCTCACCCACCCAGAAATCATAATAGGGTTGCAGTCCATGTGAGCAGCCCTCCCTGTTCCTGAATCTCTAGGATCCTGCAAAATGAATCCTCCCCTTCTTTCATATGTTTTTGTCCTGCTTATCTTTGTGGTATGGCTCTCAGTGTACACCTGAAATTGATACGGACCCTTCTACTTGTTCATACACCCCTTCCATCTCGTCAGTGCATGCATTTGTACACATCAAGCCTGTCCTCTGTCAAGTTGTCTGGCAGCCGTTCTGCTATATTGCTTTTCTGCCGGAGGCACAAACTATCATCACTCCATAAAGCATTCCCCCCCCTTACCCACCTTCTAAATTGAAACAGACAAGAAACCGAATTGCCCCCTTCATCCTGAAAAAACAAACAAGCTAAATAAACCCAGAAACAAAGGGGGAAGACAAAAAAACCCACACATGCTGAAACTACCCTATTGAGATAAAGATCAACCCTATATCCACGGGGTGAGGGGAGAGAGGAAAGCCTTAAATGTTGAAATAATAATGAAAAATAACAATTTACACACCGGTGGCTAAAATCTCAATAGGCTTGCCTGGGCAAACTCCCTTCCATCTGCAAGGTTCATGTGTGTGTTCAAAAACAGGATATGGATTATTACTAAGCCAGATATACAGCTTACACTATTGCCAGAGGCTTAGGGTAGGCACCAGCAATTTTCCATAAAGCCAGTTCTTTAAAAGGGGGCTAATATGGAAGTAACAATCAAGCTTTATGCACTCTAACTGCATGCAGGCTACATATATGTGAGAAGAAAAATGGGTGTACCTGCTCTGCCCCTCATCGGATCTTGACAGAGATACTTCTCTGTCTGAGGAGTGGCGCCCTATGATTTAGAATCCATCACGTAGTAGTAAATTTCAAAGTGCAGGTGTTCATCATGAATGCTCTTGCGTGCGTCCCCAAGGAGAACCCCAAAGTACAGACAGCTGTGTTAATGCATATCAACAAACCAGTTCTAGAAAGAAGATATTTTGTAAAGCTAATGGGTCTAAATTGTCTGCTAAACAATAATAAAAAAAATGTGAAAATATTTTGCCTTATAAGGCAGAGAGGAAAACAGAGCACTTGCGACACTGGTAAAATCCATTTTCCCTAAGCTGCTGGGAGAATTACAGCTCAGTTCGTCAGGAACAGGGATGCTTGAAGAACAGGGGGCAGATGATTTTGGAAAGTCATGACAACTCAACCCTGTGAGCCCTCACACCACTACACACCGTTTACAATCATGAAAAGTCATATGGAGAGCCTCCATAGACATGGCTGGCAGTGATGAAACTGTTGGGCGATTGTGGGTGCTTAACAGATTTTTTTCTATTAAGTGAATATCCTGTGATTGCAAAAGGTGGGGATGCGCCAGCTGTGGGACCACAATGATGTCATGTGAATGCATGACTTGTGGACCGCTGCCAATGCGTCCCCATTGTGAGACAGCGACATCTTTCAGAAATGGCCTTTCAGTGGAGAAGTACTAACGGGCTCTCATGCAGACAATGAAAGGCTGTACCACATCAAACCTGTTAACCTTTCAGGAGCTACAAGACTCCCTTTTTGTGTGTTTGTTGTTAAGATACTCATAGGGCCATTTCCCTCTGAAATGCCATGCTGGAAGGCCGCTATGGCTGTGGTGGTTTGTGCTTATCAGACCTGGTGAACCAGAAAGTAGTGTCACCAGAGCCAATTGCATTTACTTTGCCACTGAGATGGAAAAATATTTGAAAACATTTGATTTCTTTTTTAAAAAACATGTTTGCAAGAGTCAAGAGATCCTCACAAAAAGAATCCTGGAGTGGTGAAAAATTTCACAGTTTGGGACTTACTCTGTGCAAAACTTGCACCAAGTTGTTTTGCTCAGTAAACATCATTTTCTCTAGAGGAAACATATTCTATGCAGAAATACTATTTTCAGTGCAGAAAATGCTGATTCCTGTGCAGAAAACACTGTAATTGGGGATCTATTCGCCCCAAAATTCACACACAGTCTGTTTGCACAGAGAACAGCATTTTCTGATCATGATATAGGTTTTTTTTCCCCCACTCAGAAAATAATAGTTCTGTGTAGCAATATTCTGCCGTGTAAACATCCTAAGGACACTTAATCCGTGAAGTACAAGTTTTTGGATTGTAACTAAACTAGAGAAACTCAAAAACATAACACCACAAAGGAACAAATGCATTTGTGAGTAAGAGCACTGGGAAATAAATAAGCTGCAACAAGAAAAGCAGAATAATACTTGATCAAAATACTAATGCCAATGTGAAGAGAGCAGCAGCAAGTAAGGCCAGGACAGCACTTGACCAATGTTAGGCATTATCACCGTTTAAACATTCTTTTTCTGTGAGCGATTAGTCCTGGAAAAAATAGTAAGAGGAAAAGCATTTACTCATAGGAAAATCCATGGCAGTGTAATGTCACAATCCTATGCACCCCCCCCCATGACAGAAATGCCCATTGAACAAAGAGATACATACTTTTGCATAGTGATTTAAGACTGTTCTTTATCCTCAGAGAAAAGAACAAATAATTTTGATAATATTCTCCTTGCCATCTGAGAGCACAAAGTATTCTGCACAATTCTGGATGGCTATTCATGCTTAAGTATTTGTCTGCACAAAAATACTGATGATCCCCCCCCCGCAGAAAACATATTTTGTGCAAAGGAAATATTTGTTGTTTGTTAACTGCCAACAAGCTGACATCAATTTATGACGACCCTCGTAACAAGAGACTTCTAAATTCTCCTGTCATCACCAGCCCTGCTCAGGTCTTGCAGATTCAAGGACTTCTCTTCCTCGACTGAGTCCATCCCTCTGTAATGTGGTATTTCTCTCTTCCTACTGCCTTCTACCTTTCCAAGAATTATCGTCTTTTCTAAGGAGTCATGTCTTCTCATGATATGGCCAAAGTACAACAGTTTCAGTTTAGTCATCTTTGCTTCTAGGGGGAGTTCAGGCTTCATTTGCTCTGGGATCCATCCATTTGTCTTTGCAGCAGTTCACCATATATGTAGAACTCTTCCAGCACCACACTTCAAATGAGTTGTTTTTCTTCCTATCTGCTTTCTGCACTGTCCAGCTTTCACAACCATACATAGAAATTGGAAATATGATTGCATGGACAATCCTAACTTTAGTATTCAGTCAAATAGCTCTCCACTTAAGCATCTTATCTAGTTCCTTCACAGCTGCCCTTCCAAGTCCTAGTCTTCCTCGCATTTCTTGAATGCAGTCTCTATTCTGATTAATGACTGAGCTGAAGCATGGAAAATCTTGAACCGCTTCAACGTCTTCATCATCTCCTTTAAAGTTATGTAAATCATCTGCGGTCATTATTTTTGTATTCTTAATGTTCAGCTGTAAACCTGCCTTTGCACTCTTTTTCTTGACTTTCTTCAGTACGCATTCCAAGCCTTTGCTATTTTCTGCTAGTAGTATGATGTCATATGCATATCTTAAATAGCTGACATTGCCTTCCTCCAATTTTCATGCTTTCTTCTTCCAAGTTTGTATTCAGTGTACATACCCTTCAACATTTCATATATGCGGTGTACCCTTCAAATGTCTGGATTTGGCAGAGACAGTCAACTGATTACTCCCCTCTTATCCCACGTTTGCAGCAGCTTTAAAATGTCCCTTTTCCTCTCCCTCATACCCTCTGTCATTTCACAGATCAAAACTGGGACACATGTGACCAAGGGCCTTTCTGCATAATGCTATTATAGTGCTATTATTCCACTTTCAGCATCCTGTGGAATTCTGAGGTTTGTAGTTTCCTGAGACCAAAGAGCTCCCTGGCTGAGACTTCTAAAGGCTCCTCCCTAAACTGCAAACCCCAGGATTCCATCAGAGGTTGAAAGCAGAATAATAGCACTGTAACAGTGTAGTGCGGAAATGGCCCCAAGTAACATCAGAGTGTGGTTAAGATGACAAAAGTGACCAATGAAGAAGAATACATAAACTGGGAGAAGCCTCAGCAGTTTGGTTTTGCTGAGCCTACTGGGAAGGGCAAGACTCAGCACCGTCCTCTCCTTTTCCCCTGCTCAGTCAATTGAATGAAAACTACTTTTCATTCTGAACTCAATTGATAGCAACTGAAGTAAGATGAGGACAAAGGGGGAAGTAGGAAGAAGAGAGAAAAACTGGGACGTTTTAAAGGCAATGGATAAGACTAATCAGGACTATTCTTGCCAAATCAATAAAGTTTGAGAGAGGAGCATCTGAGGAACCCAAAAGGTTCTGAGATTCTTCACTCCTGATTTAAACCATCGAGCTAGGGATGACTTACTTCAGATTAGTAAAAGACAGTTCCTGTCTACAGTGGACATGAACAGTCTGAGCTTCCTAGTGTATGATCAGATTTTAAGTATAATAAGGAAAATCATGTTTAAGATGCCCCAGTCCTTACACGGGAACTTCTTTTTGTTTTGTTTTTCCTTTCTCTGACTGTAAATCTGCAGCAATGTGCCCTAATAGCCTTCCTTCCAGTATTAAAAATTTCCCCAAAAGTATATTTGAGAGGCAAGAATAATCACATTTCACAGCATGCAAGAACAGGACACTGAAATCCAGAACTGATTATACCTGAAAGTTACCTGTCTGAACAGCATAATGAGACCTCTTGTCAGTACAGAAGCTAAGTGGGTGATGAAGGTCTGGAAACTTGAAAGAGAAATGTCAGTGCCTGGGGCAGGCTTGCACAAATATGTGATCCCATCAGGCCCTCAATATCCTTTATGTATCTTTGTAGACAAAAGCAAGCAGGGAAGCAAGCCAATGCATAGCAAGTGGGACGCGGTTATGTTTCGCAGGTTTTGCAGGCCTGAATTAGAAAGGAGACTCTGTTCCATCCAAATCCTCTGGTCTTCAAAAAAGAGAGACTCTTTTCCATGTTACCTCCTCTGGTTCTCACAGGCAGTATAAACAACAGAAGTCCTAATGATTTATACAGGGATCGAAATAAATGTATTTTTACAGAACTCACTAAGAAGTCAAATGAGGCCAGTCCAGTAGTCTCTTAGGAAAACTATACTTGGAGATGGATATTTCTGTATTTTGTGTCCCAGCTATCCTATCTGCCAGTTTCAAGAGAAGGGGGATGTGAACTGAGAGAAGTAAATTCCTAGTGTTTTCTGAATGTTACCGGATCTGCCAGAAACTGTTCAAGAGCGCACTGTATTTAATAGGTAGGTAGCAACAGCAGCCCACTTTTATTCTCTTATTAGCATTACGAGGCCAGCAAAGATTGTTATTCAGCCAGAACAATGAAGAATTTCTATCCAACGTAAGATATCCTTTGCGCTCTCATATTTAAATATATAATAATTCAGGGTTCCCCAGCAGTTTGCACTGTTTCTAGCCTAATGACTGTGAAGGGACGTGGGCCTTAATGAAATCCATATATCCTGCTCCCATCTCCTCCAAATTTTGATAAGATAATTATAACTTAAAAAAAAAAAGGCAGGAAAGCAAGCCAGATCTCCTGCTGCCATAATTCAAACACTGAAGATGAGTCAGTCCTTATATACTACCAGATTTTTTTAAAAAAGAAAAGAAAAAAAAAGCAATGGAGGCCAGGCTGCCTTCTTCAGACAGATGCAAACCCAAAAAGAGAACTGGGGAGAGATCCAAGCATGGAGATGAAGTCCTTTGAATAGAGGTAAAATCTGGCTGAATCTGGAGCCTTTTAGAAATTGGGGAGGGGGTCATTTGGGGGCTGGTACTTTAAGCAGTAAAAGAACACAGAAAAAAGAGATAGTGCTTCCCAGCTTTTTGCTGGTCTGCTTTGCAGGGCTGCTAGAGATTCAGCGCCCTGGAGAGTTCAATTCACAGAGGGTATTGCCTCCTTAAAAGTCTAAAGGAACTTTGTCTCTCTCTGCATTTGCTTAACTAAAGATCCTCTGTGTTGAATTCTAGTCAACTTTAAAGGTTGTTCCTGTTGTCAGGCCCTTGTCCTCCTTAAAATCATGCCGAAATTCATTGGCAAAGTCAATGCCTGGGTTCTCAGTGCTCACTGTAACAATATTTCTTGCTGAGTGAATCCATGGATGAATCAAGGTTTGGTTCATTGTTGATTGCTAACCAGAAGTTACTTTGTTATCAACCATGTATCAGAATTTTAGCTCCGGGGAAAGCAAATATTCTTGCACATGTGTGGTTTGTTGCACATGTATGGTTTCTTGCACATGTATGGTTTGTTGAGATCATTGAGATCATTACAATAAAGAATCCTTCTCTTTGCTCATGTAAGAGGTGGTTTTGACTGGGGCCGTTTCCGCACGACACGGATTCTGGCCGTGAAAGCCTTCGACTCTACCTATTACAAAATACTTCACCGCAGCCAGCCTGGGAGAAACAGAGCTGTTAGTGATGCCGGCTGTCAAATGCTTTTCATTATGCGGCAGGAGAAGGTTCACTGGTTGGCAGCCACTGGAGGCAAACTCCAAGACCACTGAGACAGCTGCATGCTTGGAAGTTGGATGCCATGACAGCTGGCATTTAGGATGCCTTCACAGCTCATGCCTGCTTGTGCCTCACCAAGCAACGCGAGTGTTACAGGAGAGTTCTGTGGAATTTTTCAAAATGTTCCTTCAAGCACTCTTCTGCCACCTCATCTCTCCCCTGCCAGCCTATTCTCCGTTGCTGAAGCCTTATACTTGCTCTTGCTTTGTTAGAAAAGGAAATATAGTTGTTCCTGTCTCATAACCACACAAAAGCTGCTGTTAAGATAGACTCAAGCTGGACATCACTTTTTTAAAATGGTCATGGCTATGGGCTTTTCTTTATACAAACTTGGAGTTCTTGTTGTGGGCCTTCAAGTCATTTCTGACTCACGATGACCCTAAGGCAAATCTATCATGAGGTTTTCTGGGGCTGAACTTGTAAAACTGCAGCCAAGGTCACGCAGTAGGTTTCCATGGTTGTAGTCCAGTATTCAAACCACTACGTGACATTGGAGCCATTTCTGCACTAGACTGTTATAGCACCATGATTCCACTTGCAACATCCTATGGAATCCTGGGGTTTGCAGTTTCATAGGATGTTGCAAGTGGAATCATAGCGCTATAACAGTCTAGTGTGGAAATGGCCTGAGTAAGTACAGCATTCTAAACCTGGGCACAATTTATCATTTAAAACGGACAATAGCTCCACTGGTGGTTGTATGCAAGGACCTTGAAAAGCAGAGGCATTAGAGGCTTTTAAGAGTTGCATCTCCCCTATCTCTCACATATATTGCCAGAAACACTACTTAGTAAATTGACAGACATACTGGCAATCAGGGAAGAAACCCATCTGCCTCTTTGGGGATGGGCAGATTCCACTATGTCGCCCCAACTGCTTTACAACAAGTAGTCACCAGCATAATCCCTAGCAAATACCTTGGACTACCCAGGCAGCAGACTTGCTGAGTAAGGCGCTGCAAATTTACACAGTCAAGCCATAGTATTAAGCTGCCATTGGGCCTAGCAAATTCAGCATTCTTCGGTCATAAAGTGGCGGGAGAGAGGTATCTCTACCAGGAATAAATCAATGCACACTACAGCATTGCATAAGAATCCCTAACAATCTAAAGGGTTGCGTTAGAGATAAGTAACGAGGAGTCTGAGCTGCAAAACTTCCTTTGCTCCACATTTCCAACTCAGAGGTGTCTGTGGAAGAAATGTTTATTATTGCTGTGAAACTTGCTTGCAATCCTTTTTGATGAGCGGAGAAGGGCCCTAATGTATCACTCTCCTTTCTCAAAGTGGCCCTCCTAGAAAATCACTTCCTGACATCAAAACTGAGGAGAATTGGAGCAGCATAAAACAAATGAGTTTGCTGCATTTTCAGCTTGTTCCAAAAAAAATGTGGGTATCTTTGACCCTGTCATTCATCCCTACAATGGCATCATTGGATATGTAACCCAGTTACATATCCTCCAGCCATCCCAGTCTGGCAGGGGCAGTCCCAATTAACACTCTCCCATCCCACATTTTCTCCTTCCTCTTTGCACTTTCCAAAGTCATTTGTGCTCAACTAACTCCATGTGGGGAGAGAACAGGAAGCGAGGGGTCCTACCTTGTCGACTCAGGCAAATGCAAACTGTTGCAGCCCTTCCTAGCTGGAATGTTCTTCCCCATTAGTAACTTTGGCCATCTTGACCACACTGTTGCTTGGCCACACGTGTCCCATGTTTAGTCTGTGAAAGGTACTTGTATTATTAAGTAATGCAACACCTAATCAACCTATTGCATGTTTTCATCCAGCCCTTTCTGCAGTAACCTCAAGGGTCTCCCTTTCCTAGCATTTCATCTTCCTATCAACTCTGTTAGCATAAGCACAAGACACAGGCCATTTCCACACCTTACTGGAACTCAGGGTTGTCCCGCTGCAATCCCAGCAGTGCCTTTGCTGGGATTCGAGCATGACAGGAATGTTCCCCTCTGGATCCCGAAAAGGACTGACAGGTCAAGAGCCTATACTTTTCTGAGTCTACAATATATCTAGAGCAAACTGTCACAAAAAGATGTTTCTTAGTATTTCAAAAGATACTTCCTAATATGGGATAATAGAGTTTTCACTGCATTGCTCACTATTTTTAGCATGCATGGTCTTTGGCCATAACAATGGGGTTTGCAAGCCAAGCTAAACCTACAAGGGGGGAAAAAATAACATGGTAAAGGGATGATTGTTAAAGGTGCAGTGGGGAAAAGTCTAAAACTGGAAGATCATGTAGTTAGAATTTATAATGGTTTGGGAGGAATAGCTCACAATTTATACCTATATACTTAACCCTCAGAAATAAATGCCACTAAATTCTAAAACTTATTTGGGTATCTTAGGTTCTAATCTCCTAGTTCCAAAACACATGGCACTGCAGTGAAAATGTACAGACTGGTATATACATCGGAACGTAAAAGTCCTTTGGATAATTTCAAATCCATTTCTAAACCATTTTAATATATGCAGAGCTATTAAATTGGATAGGCAAACAGCAATTTAATTCATTATTTCTGTTGATGAAGGCCATAGTCCTACCATCCCAGGTAGGCTGTCCTTATACTAAAAGATGGAATTGGTTTTTACTGTCCATCCACAGAGGGTGGTCCACAGACAGAGAAAGCAGCCCTATGAATTCTGAGAGCTAGAAGTGTGTAAAGTCTTCCCACAGCAGGTGTGGAAATTTCACAGACTTTGCCACTCTTGCCCACCAGTTGTGGGACAGGGGCAACATCAAAAAGGGGATGTGCTGTGAGTAGGGAGGCAGACTAAGGAAGGCTTTTGATATAACAGAATCAAGACTTTTCCATTTCCCCAAAACACCTCCAGGAGGAGGGGGAGTAGTAGGCCTGTAGCTACAGGGGGACAAAATGAGGATTCTTCATGACCCAAATAGGAATTCTGCCCTCTTCCCATGAAATTTTCCTTCAGTCTCCAAGTTTCTGGCATTGCAGCAAATTAAAATTTCAATAGAATATTTGCAAACGCAGTTTAACTGTCGAAAAAAGGGGGACAAACAAAACAACAACAACAAAAAACCCCATCAGTGAATACAAACCCAGCCAATCTACAAGTTCTAGGTGTGAGTTACCCAATGTCATCCAATGTCTAAGAGTTCCAGGTGTGAGTTCGATGTCTCACACGTTGCAGCGTTAGAAATTGGGACAATTCTACCTGGAGGGCTGATCGTAGGCTGATTGTAGGTGAGACTTATCAGCAAACAAGCCAAGCATCACCATTTCTATTTTTATTTTGCTTGATCTTTTTATGTATAGTTATTTCCTCAAATGAAGCCAACGTGGTAAAGTCGTTTGAATGCTGGAGTATGCCTCTGAGAGAGCGGAGTTTGAATCCCTGCTCCAGTATGGAAACCCACTGGGTTCTTGTAGGCAAATTAAACTTTCTCAACCTAAGAGGGAAGCAACAGCAAACTCCCTCTGATCAAATATTGTCAAGTGATAGTTTTTTTGAAAACATGTTCTGTATGAATTCTTTAAAAAAGAATCCTTCGTTTTCCCTATACATTCAACATCATCGGTACACTAGTATTCTTTTAGTACAGTTGACAAGTGGGCTGGAGCACCCAACAGAGTCTTTGTTCCTCCTAAGAATTAAGGATTATTAAGATTTTATTTGAACACCGCAGAAGACCAAGTGTGGTGAGAAAACATGTGGTTGTTCCTGATACATGAATGGTTACATGTCAATTGGAAACTGTCCATGTTTATTTGCTTTAAAATAGCTATTCGTGATTGTTCTGTTCTTAAAAGATTTGTGTATACAATTGTCTTAGAACAGCTAATCCGTTTCTAATTTTTGATCGTCTTTTTTGTTTATTGCAAGATGTTTCACAGCTTTATGTGGTTATAGTGGGCGTTACGAATTTGGGGATTGGTTCCACAACCGTCCCCCCACCCCATAGATGCCAAAAAACCCACAGAAGATCACAACCCATATTATTAAATGGCAGCAATGTGTGCACAGACACTTCAGTGCATGGGACATTACCATCCATGGTCGGTGGAAATTGCAGATTCGAGGTCTGCAGATCCAGAAGCTTCACTGTACACAATTAGCAATTATGCACCTTTTGGAATGTTATATAACCCACCCCATTAGCTATCTTTTTTCTTGTTCCATTTCCAGACATCCTACTGAAAGGAACTATGTCCATGTCTATTTGCCGCAGAATCTCTCCGTCAGTGTTGCAGAAGATTCTGGAGTATATTCAAAGCTGTATTACCTTTTACACACTGAAAGGTATGTGTGATTCTTGTCATTGCCTTGCATTAGCAAAGTTACTATCAACCGTGGGTCTCCAGATATTTTAAGGACCCTCAAGGAGGCCCAACAGATAAAGGCACTGGCTATGAATTCTGGAAGTTGGAATCCAACCCTATCTGAGGCCTCATGGGAACCAAGAACACACAAACACACACACACCCTTCTACACGCCAGGGAAAAGAGCAATAATAATAAAAACCTCTTTTTTTCAGAAGTTTGTCTGCTACTGCTGATTTCACAAATAGCTTTATTATAAACTTCCAAAGACTGGGAAAGTTACTACAGATAATGTCTTTAAAAGGCTCCCTGAAATGCCTCAATGCCTGTCAATGAAATGCCTCAAATGTCTGTCAATGTTGGAATGGGAAGAATAATTGAAACATCTTTTTCATGTGTCAGTAAACCTTGAACAGAAGAATTCTGGACTGATGAGATTCTTTGCAATTCAGAACTTATTGTGCACAAAATTCGCCCATGGTTGCAAATTTGCACATGGTTATGAATAGTGCACAACATTTGCACACGGTTCAGGTGCAGCTTTCTATTGTCTTCTATTCAGAAAATGCTGTTTTCTGCACAAAATAATTCACCCAAAATTTTGTGCATGGTAGGTTCTGAATTGCAGATAGGCTTTGAAAAACTGTGCTGTTCAAATACTTCCTCACATCAGGAAGAAAACTGCAAAAATTATTTGTCACTTCCTTCAAGAAGAAAATTAATGAAGAACATACCTAGTCATATATTTTGGACTACGCTCCCCATAATCACCACCTACATTCATTGGGACTTCATGGGAAATGGAATCCAAAAGGTTTCTGGCACACAAGCTTGGGGAAGATACCTGTTAAAGTCACTGTGTTCAAAAGAACACAATGCATTAATATTTGCTTAATAAATTATTTATTATATTTCTATGCTATTGTTCCCCCAATGAACTCAAAAGCTGGGCATACAGCTCCTCCTTATCCCCATTTTATCCTTATAATACAATGAGTTTGGTCCAGCTAAGAGAAATGACCGATCCACAGTCACCCAATGAGATTCTCAAGTCAGTACAGACTTGAGTCTGGACTTTCCAAGTCCCAGACCGTTTCTACACTGCTATAATACTATTATTCCCCTTTCAGTATCCTATGGAATCCTGGGGTTTGCAGTTTAGGGAGGGGCCTTTAGAATTCTCAGCCAGAGAGCTCTTTGGTCTCAGTAAACTACAAACCCCAGAATTCCACAGGAGGTTGAAAGCGGGATAATAGCAGTATAACAGTGTGGTGCAGAAATGGCCCCAATCAAACATCCTCAATGACTCCCAATGTACAACAAAGGAAGGTCTTACAGTGGTGGTTACCATATCAGTAGAGAATCCATTCTGTGAATCCATTCTGTGTTTTATCTGAACTTTATAGAATGCTAAAGCCAACTCCAAAATAGGTTCACCATAGGTAACTCCTTTAAAGTTCAGACTAAAGCCCAGAGATTCACTTCCCTCACTGACATGGAAGTCACTAGCCACCACTTCAAATGAAGAATATCTTTCAGCCAAACTTAATTTTAGGCAGTTACAAATTTCAGAGTAATTTATGAGCTTGGTGACTTTTGCCTTAAATGATTATCTTTCCTTGGAAGGTGATCTGCCTGACTTTGTGATACTGAGCCATATTTCATACTGAATCCATTGTTTGCCATGGGAGTTTAAACCACGACTTGAGACTTTTGGAAAAGCGATTACAAAATGGAAAAGCGATTACAAAATGGAACATCAAATTTGGTGGAGACAACAGAACATTTGCAGCCAGTAGAAGAACAGGAGTACATCTTGCTTTTAGACCTTTAACCTTTTAAACAAGAGTTTTAGTCAGGCCTCACTTTCCCATGGAAACAAAAACATTTAGTTTAATTTGTTTAGCTAAAATAATTCATAAGGTATGTGAAGGGCGTCTACAACCTTAACAATCTGGTGTATCGCTATCAGTTTGGTATATCTGGTATATCAGTTGCCAAGCATAAGCTCAGAAAACACTCTTTTTGCAATCCCTGCAGGAGGTTTTAAAAGCCGCATTCTCCTGAAGAAGGCCATTAAATATTACTAGACTGAAATGTGTTGGGCTAATTAGAAGAATAAACTTGTATTTTCTAACACTGTGTGTCTTTGTCTCCTATCTATATCTCTGATGTTCCGGTTGGTAAGCCCAAACCTGATTTTCCTGCAGCATATCATAATTCACCTGAAATGTTTAAATCACTTCCATTGTGCGGCAAACTCACAGCTCTCCTCCGCACTTAGGCATTCCACTAGTGTTTGCATTTTATATTATTTGTATTAGTATTTTACATTATGAATTCCATAAGCTAGAATTCCACCGGAACTGGCAGACCAAAGATTCAGTTGTATCTGAGTGCCGATGAAGATCAGCTATTGAGGAAGTTTGGCCCAATCCCTTTTTTAAACAGTACCCCAGCCCACTAACCTCCCTCCCCCAATAAAAGAAGCAAAAAAAATTCCCCAAATGCTAAGTGACTTCTCCTAGAGTGGCTGTATAGCCCCAAACACCCTCTGACTCCCCATTCAAATTATACATGCTATTTGTAAGTTGTTCGCCACCTCAATCCATATGGAGAGGCGGGATACAAATAAATAATAATAATAAAAAAATAGGAAAAAAATCAGTTGAAAAACCCAATAAGTTGAAGTCAAAAATAGTTACGATTTTCAGTGGAAAGGGTGTGTGTGCAGTCTGCTACAAGTCTACAGGAGCAAAAATGGGTCTTTCCTATTACTCATCCCTGCTGAAGAAAAATAATCAAATAAGTTGGGCTCAACACATGGATGTCTATGGACCTATTACTTCTGTTGTCAACCTCTGTTGTCTTCTTTCTTTTCTTGTTTTTTTAAAATCAATTTTTTACAGGTTAATTTTTTTTAGAAAAGTTGGAACCAACACTCTCTGAAGGAATCTTGGCCAGTTTCTTCCCCCAGCTTAAGCTGAGAGGTGCCACACTTTAACAAGGTCTTTAATTCTCTCGAGAACCCTTGGAAAGGTACTACAAAATCACCTGGTCCTAACACCATGCCATAAGGAACAGACTTTTGTAGGTGTCACAGCTAATTAAGGTCTTTCCCCTGCACCCCTTCCTTCTTATTTCTAAATTCCTTGTGCACACACAAAGAAAGTTAATCCAAACTAGACAGCAGCCATTTAGGTCATTAACACACTAAGCCTATCAGAAACCATGATTTCACATCTTTCTTGAAGCAAAAGGGGAAAAAGCAACATTTTTCCCCTTTATCGCATTAGGGCTCGCAGCCTGTTCATGGCATAAGCTTGCATAAGAAATACACACCTGTGTATTTCTAATTTTGGTCAGTGTAAGGGTTGGTATTTCTTTCCTTCTCCAACGGCAGCCAAAGCCCTCGCTAGATCGCCCCCACAGAACTGCTGGACCCATAACCACCCCTGCAGGAGAGCAGAGTGGATCAGAGAAACATCTTACTATGACCCCATAACAAACAAATTCACGGCCATTTCTGCATAGTGTCGCAGTCCTGCTATGGAGACAGGATGGCAGCAGTTCACAAGTCACGATTTCGCACGACATCATCACGATCCCACTGCCATCCCATCCCCGTGCTTCACCATTGTGGGGTATACACTTAATGGATTAAATCTGTTAACCACCCATGATCGTGCAATGCTTGTGTACCTACCTGCCATGCAGGACAGGAAGCATGATCACGCACTTCCTTCCCCACTGCAGCACAGGAAGATGGACTGCCGCAGTGCAGAAGAAAGCAGTTAGTCACTCACGCTCCCTTCCGCAGGCAGCTGGTGGGGTGTGGAAGAGAGAGTTCCTGTTGCTCTCCCTTCCCAGCAAAGATGCTGCAGGAATTGGAATGGGATGACGTGCAAGAGTATCGTTGCGTGGAAATGACCCAAAGCAATTGCATTATCTGCTGAGATCTCTAGAGGACCCCAGCAGAATACCATAAGGACACAGACAGATGCTTCTCCAGCCATCACCCTGCTCTCCCCCAGCAAAAATGGTTGTGGATGGAAGACCTAAGCAGCAGTATGCTGGGGTCCAGCCAGTGGTAAATGGCTCAGCACAGCACAGTTCCATATTCATAACTACTACACTGAGCCATTCAGGATTGCAGCCTAGGAAAGGGATTAAGAGTGTTACATCCCAGATTTTAGGACTTACTCGGCTGGCCAGGAAATAGGCAAGGAATAGTATATAGTCACATTCTTTATGACTGAGATGTATGGAAATGTTTTACCCATTCCCGCCATTTTCTTTCAATGCAATTTTGTTTTGACACATTCAGCTGTCTGTCCAAACATTTTTGTGCAGATTTTTCAACCGTGACTCGACATGTCACTTTCAGTAAAACTGGCTAGCCCTTCTTCTAGATCTTGAACAGATTTTTTTCACATCACAGGGATTTTCTTCACCAGCCCTGGATTCCTAACAGGATCACCAGTGCTAGTGAGAGACAGATGACACCATGTCTGGCAAGCCCAACACCGGATAGGCTCTGGAATCACAGTCAAAACAGTTCAAGCATCCAGGCCAGCAAGCTTCAAAACAGAATACAGGAAAACACAAATTTTAAAGCAAAGTCCAGAGGTAGTCTAGAGACAGCCAAGCACAAGATTGTCCAGTAGAACAAGTGGTAGTCATAGAAAGCAAGTCAAGTCTAGAGAAGATAGAGGCCATTTCCGCACTATACTATTACAGTGATATTATTCCACTTTCAACATCCTACGGAATCCTGGGTTTTGCAGTTTAGGGAAGGGCCTCTGTTGGCTACCGTAGGCTTAATTCTCCATTAACTGATACATACTAGTTTACGTACTACCTTACCATTTTGGAATAAAACGCCCAGCATTCCCAGCTTTCGCAGCCATATTTGTTATTCAAAATGATAACATTTCCAAGCTCTAGTCATTTTCCTATTCCCTACTCTAGAGCATGAAGCTTGGGTCAGCACAGAAATACTTCAGGTGAGAGGCTCTGAAAAACTGCCAGTCTTAAACAACCAGTCCCTTCTCGTTGCCTGCTACACAGTTCTAGTGACTCCAGCCTTCTCACAGTCTGGGGAAATTGGCTTCACTTCTGGATTTTTTCCATGTCTGTGGCCTCTTGTACTCTGGGACTGTTTCCCTGTCTGCTCACTCATCAGTTCTGGATATCTGCCACCACTCCAGCCCTTGGAAGCCTGAGTCTTGCCAGCACCTGGGCATTTGACATAAATCTGCTTAGGACTGGACCATGAACAGAGTAAATTGCATGCACATTCTCTTCGCTGCCCAAAATGCTAGAGAGGATGAACAAGAAGAGGCAACCAACTTGATGTGTCCTTTAATGTTAAGATTCCATCTACAATTTATAATAGTCATGGCCAGTGCCAACTGCAACCATTGTTTCAAGGAAGCTACTTGTTCACACATGGATTTCCACACACCCACCTGCTACCACTCTGCAATGCTCAACCGGGCTCTCCAGCTTAGCAGGACGGGCTGATCGGGCAGACCTTTTACGCCTGATGAAGTGCTCTTTCCCATCAAATGATGTCTCTGAGATGTTCACTGGCTGTATTTGCACTTGTTCAGATCCAATTTGGATCAAGCCAACCTGTCCATTGCAAAAGAAAACATCCTTAGAATCACTTTGGATCGCATCTTCCAGCAGTATCAAATAAATCAGCAATCAGAAAAACAACAATAATGGCTGGTATCTGGCTCAGTAGTTAAATGTTCATAAGCCAGAGTTATCAACTTGCAACTGTCTGGATGCACATTTACAGTTGTTAATGATCACATTTAACCCCAAAACCTACCTTTGAGCTGGCAATGCCCCAACTAAAAGGTTTCCAAGGCCACTACAAATCAGGGCACTGAGAAATGACATCTACAGAGCTCTCCGGTCATAGGGCAAGAAAGAGTCCAAGGTGTCTCTCCAGCTACCTGTTTTCAATGCACCCTGCAACTTGAGGGAGCACAGCAAGTGTAATTTTGTAGCCCCTCAATCTGCACCATCTTGGAAAACCTTCATCTAGGACACTGCCTGGTTGAAAAGGTAGGTTTTTGTTGGGATGGCATCATCAGACCTACCTATGATGATGGAGTTCCATCATCATAGTTATGTGTAACAATGTAAAATTTATAAGATGCAAAACATGTCTAAAGATAACTAGTGCAAATATGATCCCACTGGACCAAGCTCAATGTTCTAGCCATTACATCATAAAATGTTTAGCAAAGCCTTGATTGGCCTTCATTGCATGCTCCAAGGATATCTCAGTGGACCAAAAGGGGTTCATTCACTCTTTTCTTTCTCTTCCCCAGTTCTTCTGTCTCTTCTTCCTCCTCTTTCACTATCCAGCTGGAGGCAAACCCACCAGATGCATACAGATTGAGAGGAAGGCAAGACATTTCTTGAGATTTAAAAACCAAAAAACCAAAGTGGAGTTCTGTACCAACCAGGCAGCCACCCAAATAAGTTCTCTGCACGTACATACAAATGCTAGGATGTGGAACAGCTGACTGCATTAATGTGATTTACAATCTACATTACATATGTGTTATAAATTACACAGGCCCCACACACACAACACGCCAGTCTTTGTCTTCACTCGCTCCTTGGCCCGTCTCACTCGCATAATTTAACTTCACAAGATGACTGCAGACTAAAATTAAGAAAACCCTGCCTCATTTCCATTTAATTAACATTTTCTGGAGAATTCAGGCAAGGCAGAAAATGATGAGGGTTTCTACCTTTTACTTCTGGCAACACTTGCTTTGTAAAACCAGCTGGTCTTTTCCCCCTGATTCAGTTTTAGGATGCTTTGCTATCCCAGCAATAAACCTGGAGTACTGCCTGATCAAGACCCAGTCTCCATTTTTCCAACTTGTTGAGGAATAAAGTTATTGTTTGAAACACTGAGGTGTCAGAATAAATAAAGTATTTGACACACTTGGAGCATATTCTAAAGCACTCCCTAGATACTATCTTGCAGCTAGCATATCAAGGAAGAGGTTTGACTAGAACCTTCTGCTCAATAAAGGTTTACTGTGTAAATAAAATGAAGAAGGTTTTAAGTCGTGTGACCTCTCAAATCCAGCCCTATCCCATGCCTGACAAGGGACAACAAAAGCAGAGGTTTACCATCTCCATAGGAAGGAGGTCTAACCGAAACACACTGCAGCTATAATTTCAAAATTCTTCCACTGTGGGATTTCCCCAAGTCATGAGTTGGAATTCTGCTTGGCAATTAACATCTTTGTAATTGGCCTCACACATAAGCAAAATTGAACAGAGTTATTTCACAACTTTCATATTCACCTAGGGACGGCTGTGATGTTACAACAAACAGACATCCATTGCGCAGTGGCAGAGGGTGCACCCCATGGCCTAATGTGCAATGGGTATAAGGCACATCAGAACACTAGCTGGAAAATGCTAGATCATGACAGAAGCATTCGATGTGTGTCAGAAGTGCCTGTTGAGCATCAGAACATGCCTGGCATGCATTACAACACTCTGTCCCGATGTGCATTTTCACAATTCACTAACAGGGTTTCATTGCATTTCTGCAATGTAGTTATGGATTCTTAGTGTTATGTGATGTGAGGTCACAGCCCCATAATTAAGTTTAAAAGGCACACAAACACACCTTCCCTGTGCATTTGTCTGATTTTGTGATTTTGCACCAGACAGCTAGTTTCTGGGGCCTTTACCACAAATACCAAGGTGCATACTCCAAGGAAGCAGAAATTACGGAAAGAGCCACGCAGCACATTATTTTTGGTTTCTTTATGGAGTGGGCTACTCATCAAAGCCAAATGCTATCAACAGACCTAGAGTGTGTAATCTGCAGTTGAAAAAGAATATCAACAAACTAGAACACATCCAGAGGAGAAGGAGCAAGATAGCTGAGGGGCTGGAGATTGAAAATACTAGGCATCTAATCTGGAGAAATTATTATTAAAAGGCAATGTGCATATCAGCTTCAAATATTTTAAGGCCCGTCTTATTAACTTCATGTTCCTTCAGACAACAAGAAACAAACCAGCAGACTGCAAAGGGAATTTGGACTGAACATTAGAAACAACTTCTGACAAGAGGAGCAGTTCAGTAGTGGGATAGCTTGCCTGGAAAAGGTGACAGAACTCTTCATCCTTAGAAGTTTTCAGCCAGAAAAGGTGGATAGCCACACATTAAAGATGCTGACGAAGTGGATTTCTGCATTTGCAGAATGTTAGACTAAATGACCTCTGAGGCACCTTCTGACTAAAAGATTCTTTGATCCTTCACAAAACACCAGGGCCTGAAGAAAAATACAGCAAGCCTTTCGAATCCCCACCAGGCATGGCTTTTCCCAGGTGGAGAACTTTCCTGCTGGCGGGTATCTGCAGCTGCATAAGGGCTCAGGATTCATTAGCTTGCTGATTTCAAAAGGGTTGCTATGATGTTATTAAACCCAACTTAGATTTTGCAATTAGCATGACAGGATGTTGGACACTGGGGGAAAAAATTCAACTAATAAGGAAGCCTGCCGTTTTCTGGAACCTCAAAAGGGGAGGGCAGTTGCATTGCCAAGTCAATTAAAAGACTTCATTAAAAAAAAAAAGGTATGTAAGTCAAAAGTTTGCACAAATGCAGCAATTAAAGAATGTGCAGATGGACCAATAATCTACCCCTGTGCATCAGATTCAGGAAGTCTAGTCTTTGAGCCCATCAAAATAGCCATCAGATAATGCCAAGGACCTCTCTTGCCTCTCTTACCCATGTGTTTAATAGCTCATGGCTTCATTCATCTCCAGCATGCACATAAATTCTGATTTGAGCACACATTATACAGTGCAAACTGGTGTTGGTCAAAAGCTCCTTCCATTTCATTTTTCAGGGCAGTAGTAGTAGGAAAAGAGGGAGAGACAAAAACAAAAACCCAGCTCCGAAATCCTCAGTTGTGAGAATATACAAACATGTTTACAATTCTGCTTATTCTAATGATCGCTGCTGGTGCTTCCCAGTGTAGGACATTTCCGCACTAGCCTGTTATAGCGCGATGATTCTACTTTCAACATCCTCTGGAATCCTGGGGTTTGCAGTTTCCCCTCCCCAAACTGCAAGCCCCAGGATTCCAGAGGATGTTGAAAGTGGAATCATCGCGCTATAACAGGCTAGTGCGGAAATGGCCGTAGTCATATGAGTTATCCCAAGCCAATGCAGAAAACAAAGAATGAGCTGGATGACATCGCAATACTATATAGTCAATCAGGTTAGCTGCACAACAACTAGCACATATCTTCCAACTGTCCCAATTTGGCAGGGACAATCTCAATTAAGGCTATCTCACTTTAAAATGTCCCAGTTTCTTCTTCGTCCTCAGCGTGCTGCAAACTGCATTCAAAGAACGGTTTGTACTACATTAACGGTGGAGTAGAAAGGAAGGGGAGAACTCTTGCCCTTTTCAGTATGCTTAGGTAAAAGCAAACTGCTGCAACCTCTCCTAGCTTATCTGTTCTTCCTCATTAAAAATTTTCAACTTCTTGATCACCCTCTGATGTTGCCTGGACACATGTTCCAGTTTTCACCCATGAAATGCTGGTGACTATACTGACATTGCCAGGCCATCTGAGACACCGAGATTTCAGAGACAAAACCTAGAATCAAGGGACACCTTCAGATGATGTTGCAGGGATTGGGCTGTGGTCAACTCATCGAGCATGTTATACTAAGCATGGATCACAGTTGCTCAGTCTACGAGGATGGCGTTGTGTGCCTTCAAGTCATTTCCAACTTACGGTGACCCCAAGGAAAACCTATCATGGGGTTTTCTGAGGCTGAGAGTATGTGACATGCCCAAGGTCACCCCCTGGGTTTCCATGGCTGAGCAGGGAATGGAACCCTGGTTTCCAGGAGCGTAGTCCAATGCTCAAACAACTACACCACACTGGTGCTCCTCAGATTCAAATAAAAAAACAGAAAGTATTTCCCCAGGTGAAAATTAACTTGTCCAAGATTCGCCCTAAAGTGAAAAAAAAATATTTTTCTATCTCTGTTCTAAACATAAAAGGGTTTTTAATTATATGTGGAAGTTGTAGTCTAACCAAAGTATTCCACACTCTACTTTGAACAGAATTATGTCTACAGTAACCACTCCACTGCAGCCTGCAGCAGCTAAATGGCGGGGGGACGAGGGACAGGCAGTGATAAATAGACAAGTAGAGAGACATGTGATTTTCATGACAGTGCTCTCACCTTGAGATTCCTCACTCCTGACCTGAGAAGTGGATAAGAGGGGCTAGAGCAAAGAAAGGCCATTTTCACACTACACTGTTATAGTGCTATTATTCCACTTCCAACACCCTATGGAATCCTGGGGTTTGCAGTTTAGAGAGGAGTATTTAGAATTCTCAGCCAGAGCTCTTTGACCCCAGGAAACTACAAATCCCAGAATTCCACAGGATGTTGAAAGTGGAATAGCAGCACTTTTACAGTGTAGGGCAGAAATGGCCCAGGTCTGTTCAGAAGCAAGGACATCAATTCCTGTGTAAGTGAGCACTTTGGAAACAATCATCCACAAGATGCACCTCAAAGAATGCTTTGAAACTGAAAAAAGAAAATAAAACCCAAACCCTGCATTCATTCATAAAAGGCAATGAGGTTTTTCTAGCACATTCCTACAAGTAAAAAACAGATGGGGGGGGGCTCAGTGGCAACCTTAGTTCATAACCTGGCTACTGGAACATTATTCAACCCCAGGCCTCCAGCCTCCATGATTCCTTTCCTGTCCATATTGTGAAAATAGTAGTTAATGCTCCACGTTGAACATCTGGATTGGTCTTCTCCACACCAGCAGCTGGCCATAGTTAGAAGGCCATGTTCTCCACCCCTCTGTCCCATGTGTATGGCAGTGTTTTCACAGGATATATAGTTCTTCCCCCAATTTGTTCTCTGCCAACAGCGATGCAGTTAGCAAGGCTGGAAAAAGACCAACGTTACGAGCTGGTCTGTGTTCCTATTTATTGTGGTTAGTTCGCTGCCTTGCCTATGTTATTTTACTTATGTATGGCACACAGATGTCATGAATGTTAACGGCTGCTCAAAACAAACCCACAGTTTTGTTCTCCCACAGATGGGATTCTTATTAAAATTGCACTGACTCTTAAGGAGATAAAGGACTGCCAGGCAACCAGCTCACCACAGTGAAAATATTTCAGTATCATAGCATGGAACACTATGGGCTTTAGCATCATTGCAGAGATTAGGGCATGCCTATTCTCTCTCCATCCTTCCAGGAAAGAGCATTTAAACAGAGTCTGAGGCCATTTCCACACTACACTCTTATAGCATGATTATTCCACTTTCAACATCCTATGGAAACCTGGGGTTTGCAGTTTTGCAAGGGGCCAGTTGGCCCCTCCCAAAACTGCAAACCCCAGGATTCCATAGGACGTTGAAAGTGGAATAATCGCACTATAAGAGTGTAGTGCGGAAATGGCCTGAGTTTCACAAAGTTGCTTTTTGAGACAGTCAATTAGCATGTTCAGTAAACATGCTGGCTGGGGCGTTCTTGGAGTTATACTCTTAAAAAGTAACTTTCTGAGGGTCTGCATAGAACATATGCTTTTCATTCAGAAGGTGGCATGCCAGTCTCTGGCATCTTCAGTTCACCTAAGAAGCAACGGCCAGCAGAGGCCTCTGTTTGAGAGTCCAGAGGATCACTGGCAGTAAGAGTCCATAGTACGAGCTAAGAAATTGGAAGTCACAGGTCAAATGTAACACTGTGATTCACACTTTTTGTTGCATCAATACCCAACAAGAACAAGCCAAATACAGGAGTTTCTGTACAACCAGTTTCCACCTGTGAATTAGGGGAGGGTATGGCCACAATAAACCACCTCTGAGTATTCCTTGTCTAAGGCCCTTTTTGCACCTTACCTTTGTCGCCGTAGTGGGGAGCAGCCACTCGCGCGAGCCACTCACAACAGCCCACATCGGCTTCCTGGTAGTGCGACCATCACGGTAGCGCCCAGCCCCTTCCTTCCGCAGTGCAGTCTGGGAGTTGTAGGCTGCGCTGGGGGAAGGAAGCGTGACCGGGCCGGCTTGCCAACATACCGCACACAGGTAAGTGCGCGAGGGCGCTGCGAGCATTGTGTGAGCGCACAGTATTTTCGGTTTACAGCCGAAAATCAAAAAATGCATGCATGCCCCACTTTAGCCTCGTGAGCGTCGCGCGAGTGGGAGTGCGTCGTACAGAGCGACGCTCCCATTCGCACGATGCTCAAGGGGCGCTTGTGCAAAAAAAAAAAGCATGCGAAAAGGGCCTAAGAAAACCCTATCAAATTCATGGAACACCCTAAGGCCATTTCCACACTACACTGTTATAGTGCTATTATTCCACTTTCAACATCCTGTGGAATCCTGGAGTTTGTAGTTTACCGAAGCCAAAGAACTCTCTGGCTGAGAATTCTAAATGCCTCTCCCTGAATTGCAAGACCCAGGATTCCATAGGATGTTGAAAGTGAAATAATAGCACTACAACAGTGTAGTGCAGAAATGGCCTAAGTCAAAGGGAAATGTTAACAACATGCTACTAATAAGCAACATAATATGTTGCTTATTTTGCTACACTAACAACTAATAGCAGCAGATTATTATTCAACAAGTAATACATCTTAGCTTTTCCAGCTACATTTCTGCATTCTCTGATACTCTTGCTTATTCTAAGGCAGAATGGGGAAAAATGTTTTTTTTTTTAAACAGTGTGTTTGTGGGTGGGAGAAATACTTACTCCAGATCCTCAAAGAAGGATATACAAACAATTGTGTTGTTGCTATTCTTGCCACCCAGCACTTTAATTACAGGTGAGCCTGCCTCCTAATCTTTGGTGAAGGGTCTGGAAACCATGAAGCCCTATGAGGAGCGGCTTAGGAAGCTGGGGATGTTTAGTCTGCAGAAGAGAAGGTTAAGAGGGGACACGATAGCCATGTTTAGATATTTGAAGGGACGTCATGTTGAGGAAGGAGCAGAACTGTTTTATGTGGCTTCAGAGACCAGAGACTAGGACAAGGAGCAATGGATTCAAACTACAGGAAAAAGAGATATAGCTAAAGTAATATATAGCTAAACTATAGGCTAGTTAAAATATTTACCCCTAGTCCCTAGAAATGGAGGTTTGTGACATAGGGTGAGCTAAAAAGAAAAGAAAAGCCAAACCCTTCTCTAAGGCCAGATCCTCATTAAGAATTTAGTTCCAGCCCTTTGACTAGTTTGGTTGCCCTTTTCTGCACTGTTTCCAACTCTTCAAAATCCTTTTTGAGGCACTGTGACAAGAACTACACAATATGCACCAAATGTGTTTCATTATGCAGTGTGCCTCATTATGTCCAAAAGGAATACGCTAGCAGGTTTAGAAGAAAACCCAGGGGTTTGCAGAAACTTAGAAAAATAAAATCTTACAGGAGGTTGAATGAAGAGACCCAGAACAGCCTAACATGGCCATTTCCGCAATAGACTGTTATAGCGCTATCATTCCACTTTCAACATCCTATGGAATCCTGGGGTTTGCAGTTCGGGGGGGGGCTGGCCAGCCCCTCCCTGAACTGCAAACCCCAGGATTCCATACGATGTTGAAAGTGGAATGATAGCGCTATAACAGTCTAGTGCAGAAATGGCCCACGACTGGAAATACTGTGGCCAAGCAATGCTGTCTGATTGTTTGGGGACGGGGGGAGATAGAAAGCTGAATTATGGAAAAGAACATGCTTGACTGTCTGGTCAAACTCCTGGACTTTACCATCCCACAATGCAATCTTTTATTACAGTAAATGAAAGAGAAAAGAGATACCTCTTCTTCCTAGCCAGACTGGGCATTCCACTTCCCAGTAACCATGAGGATTCACACCCACACATCCACCCACATCTTCTCCCACTGCTGACTCCCTCAGACTTGTACATCCATCAGCCTCCAACACAATCCACCCACATCCCAACTAGACTGTATCCAATGAGGCCAAATTCATGCTGACAAGTACCAGCCCGTTGCAGGTGCTGAGTGAAGCAAAGGAGTCGAAGCTGTGATTCAGCACGTGGCCAGTGTAAAAGCAATTCCGATCCACATCCATGTGACGGCTGCTTTGGTCTCCAATGATTTCCTGCACAGAAAAACCAGGTGCCAAGAACTCTGCATTCCGATGAAGCTTCAAGTACAATTCGGAGCCCAGATCAAGGCCATGTCCCTCAGGAAGGCGGATAATGAGTGCCTCAGCTTCTTTTTCTCCTTCTGGGCTGAGAGAGGCAGAGCGTCGGCTCCGGCCATCCTGAGGTTGGCCCCCTTTCACTTGCAGAAAATGGATCCTTTCATGGAGAACCTGTTCTGGGATCACCACAACCACATCTGTACTGGCTGCAAAGAGAGAAAGAGAGAGCAAGGAAGGGGTTACAATAACTATCAGCAATACTAGGACACTGCCCACCTATCTTAATTCCCAGGCTCAAGAAGAAATAACAGGATACCTGCCTACCTGCCTCCTGAACGCAGAGGTCTTACCTGAACTGAACCCCAGAAGTGAGTTTCAGTGCTTGGATTGGAACATATAAGAGCATGTACAGAGTCAATTCTCCCTAATAATGGGTAACCTCAGGGGCACCTTTGAAAAGGCAGAACTTTTCCAATTAGATGATAGTACTACAGGGCTCAGACGTAAAGATACTTCACTGACTATCCACGTCAGCATTGTCCATACCATTTTCTTTCTCATTTCTTTCTCTCATTATGAATGTTGGACCGTGAAGAAATCTGATAAGAGGGTCAACTAATTGAGCAGGAGAATTCTGTGGATTCTGCCAAAAAGACAAATAAACGGGTCCTAGAACCAAGTCAGGTGTGACCTGTCCCTAGAAGTCAAGATGGCTAAGTTGAGACTGTTCTACTTTGGACATATCATGAGAAATCATGACTTGTTGGGAAAGATAACAATGTTTGGCTGTTGGAAAAGGGGAAGACCAACATTACTGATAGATAGCGAATGTGATATAGTGAATGTAGAGTTGAAGGCTTTCACAGTCGGAATCCATAGGTTGTTGCGTATTTTCTGGGTTTTGAGGCCGTGTTCTATTAGTATTTTCTCCTGACATTTCGCCTGCATCTGTGGCTGGCATCTTCAGATGATCTTCAGAGGATCCTCTGAAGATGCCAGCCACAGATGCAGGCGAGACGTCAGGAGAAAATACTAATAGAACACGGCCTCAAAACCCAGAGAACCCACAACAACCTGTAATATAGTGGTTTGGGCACTGGACCAGCACTCTGGAGAACAGGGTTCAAATCCCTGCTTGGCCATGGAAACCTGCTGAGTGACCTTGGGCAAGTTACACCCTCTCAGCCCCAGAGGAAGTCATAGGCAAACTCCCTCACACCATGACCGTTTTGCCTTAATGTCACCATAAAGTTGGAAATGACTTGAAGAAACAAGACGACAACTCAATTCAGGAGGACACAGCCCTGAATTTGCAAGACCTGAGCAGGGCTGCTGATAAAATGATGATCTCGAGATCTCACTTTCACAGGGCCACCATAAGTCTACTTGATAGTTAACAACAATATAAGGCAAGAATAAGTATGTTTCTAATTTATGGATAGAAAATTGATTTAACAATATGAAAGAGAATAGGAATAACAAGTCAGTTTTTGTTGTTTACATGGGGAATCATCATGTAGGGATGTGAGCAGGGATCTCCTTTGAGAATGGAGCTTTTTTCACTTGTTCATAAAGTACCTGGAGTTAGGGGTAAGCAGTGAGGTGTTCAAGTTCACTGATGACATATTCTTGGGTGGCAAGAAAGAAAGCAGATTGTGAAGCACTCCAGAAGGATCTCTCCAGTCTGGGAATATGGGTAGTAAATGAAAGTCAATGTAAGCAAGTACAAAATGGTTGGGGCAGAAAGTCCCAGCTTGACTTATGCACTTACAGACTCTGAGCTGTTAGCAAATGACCAAATAAGGGGATCTCAGGGTTGTGGCTGCTGTCAAAATTTTTTGGAAAAGAAAAAGCAGATTTCATGTTCAGCTTCATTAGGAAAGGAAAAGAAAATACAACTGCAATATCACACTGCCCTTATACACACCCATATTGGGATCGCATTTGAACTGTGTACAGTTCTGCTTAACGTATCTGAAACAGGATATTGCAGAGGTAGGAAAGGTGCAGAAATGATCAACAGACTGGAGCAACCTTGCCTAGGAGGAAAGGTTTGGAGCTGTTAGCTTTAGAAAAAGAAATCAAAGAAGAAAAGATATGACCAGGGTTTAAAGAAAATTGCTTACTGTAGAGAAAACAGATAATGAGAAATGTTTATTTCATAACCCTAGATTGTAGGATGTCTCACTCAAACTGAATAGTGAGAAATTCAGGACAGATGAAAGAAAGTACTTTTTCACACAACACATAGTTAAACTGTGGAACTCACTACCACTAGACATGGGGCTTTTTCACACTTGGCGAAGAAAATGCCCTGTTCTGTTGCTTACCGGACTGGCGTGCTCCCTTGGAGGATCCAGGCTGATCCAGAGCAGTGCGTGGCTGCACTATACACTGCTCCGGGGACACCAGCCTAAAGCCCGCCCCCAGAAGATCTGCAGGCTCGTGCTGGTGCGAGCCTGCAAATGTACACCGGAGCGCAGCCACGTTCCAGAGTGGACTGAAGTCCGAAACTACAGAAAGTAGTCCGGACCCAGTCCACCCCCAAATGCAAATGTCCTTGCTGGAGGACACTCTGCTCCGTTGCAAAAACAAAGTGTGGAAAAGGCCATAGTTATGTTGACCAACTCTGATAGTTTGAAAAGGAGATTAGATGAATTCATAGAGGTTAGGACCTACATTAGCTACAAGTCAGAGTGGCTACACATTGCCTTATGCAAAAGAGGCAGAGTGTCTTCGCATCTCAATTTCTAGGAAACATGAAATGGGGTGTGTGTGTGCATTTAAACTCTTGTTGGGCAAGTCACACTCTTTCAGTACGCAGTACCAGCATTTGACCACTGCGCCACCAGGGATCTAAGGAAGGATGTTGGCTGCAGAGTGTTTCAGAAGCCACACTTCAGAGGAACTAATGGAGAGGCTTATCTGTCATTCAAGGACAGTGGCAGCAAATGATAGAACCCTGGTGGCACAGTGGTTAAATGCTGGTACTGCAGCCACAATGTTGTGAGTTCGATCCTGCAGGGCTCCAGGTTGAGTCAGCCTTCCATCCTTCCATAGTCAGTGAAATGAGTACCTAACTTGTTGCACACAATTAGCTAAATACATTGTAAACTGCTTAGGGAGTGCTTCACACTGATAAGCAGTATAGAAATGTAACTGTTATTCTATTGCTGTGTGATGTCACTATTCAGATCCAACATAATGAGAACTTTTCTTATCACTTGATATGAACCACAGACTAGATCCAGGTGATAATGATGAAGAGGTTTCAGGGTTTCACAAACCAGCATGTCCTATTTACACAAGTGGATTTATAGTTTGGTGAGGGACTCTCTGCTAGACAGCTCTGATGTTGCCATCTAGCAAACAGTATTTTTCAAATACTTCACCAACTGTAAACCCCAACATTCTCAACAATGGAACTATAATTATTAAAGCTATATCAAACAACGATACTCCCGTAGTACGTATAGACTTCTGACAGTTTGTGAACTTCCTAGAAACACATGGCTCAGCATAACTGGAAATATAATGCTGATCTAGACATGGCCCCACAAGGACAACAAGTCAACACATCTGGCTGTAATGCTCTATCCCTATTCAGTCTTGTTTTCATCCCTAGCAAAGCAATCCAGCTCATGAAGGGAGATCACCTTCTTGGGATACCTCAAGTGTCTCTTTTTTTTAAATCAGACAATAAAAATATGATTATACTTTTACCTTCAACCACTGCATCTTTCTTTTCCCATCTTTCCTTCCCTTTCATAAATGCAAAAATTGTTTCACTCACATGCATCTCAGATGTGCAAGAGCAGCCAGTAAAATGCCTTTGGCACTCAAAAACAGAGCTGCGAAAAGTTAATATTTGGACTACAGATCACAAAATCCTACTTCCAGCATGGTTGCTGTTTACTTCTTTGGACTATAACTCCCAGAATCCCAAAGCCAACATGGTCAGTGGTCAAGTTTGTTGCAGGATTCTTGGAGTTGTAGTCCAATAAAGCAACTTTTCTATGCATTGCTCACACAATTAGGGCATAAACGAAGCAGGCCTCCCTGACTGTTTGACCCTCAACATCTTGGAAGAGAAGAAGTACTCCAGTTTGGGGCATGGAGGTTCCACTTCACTGTCTTGAATGCCAGACCCAATTTTCACAAGCTTGCCACAAATCTTAATACCTACAATCTCAAGCACATCCATGTGTAGAACTGTCTTTGCACTGGCCTGATGCCTTGCTGCAACTCCCACCATCTCCAACCAGCTGACCCAACAGGTATAGTGGACATTGTAGTCCAACCTATCTAGAGGGCAGCAAACTCTAGAATGTCCCATCAAGGATGGACTTCGTAGTCAGGCTTGCTGGGAAAGTCTGGGAGCTGGAGTCTAAGGCCATTCCTGCACGACACCATT
Source organism: Ctenosaura bakeri (assembly GCA_948474755.1). Taxonomy (NCBI): domain Eukaryota; kingdom Metazoa; phylum Chordata; class Lepidosauria; order Squamata; family Iguanidae; genus Ctenosaura; species Ctenosaura bakeri. The sequence goes on along the minus strand of CAOLHI010001705.1, from coordinate 97,584 downwards.
GTACTGCTACCATTCTGCTTTCAACCTCCTATGGCCTCAGTAAACTACAAATCCCAGAATTCCAAGGGGGTTGAAAGTGGAATAATAGCATTGTAATAGTATAGTGCGGAAATGACCTAAGAAATAACCTTTTCAAGGTGTATCCTATGTGTAAGGAATGGGCCTCTATTGCCTCAAAATAGCTGTCCCGAACTTAAAGGGACAGTCCCCATTTTTTCAGCTGTTTTTAAACAGTCCCAGCTTCTTTCTTCCTTTGCCCCCTGCTTCCTTCGGTGGCTGCAAACCGTGGCCATTTCGGCATTAGACTGTTATAGTGTTATTATTCCACTTTCAACATCCTATGGAATCAAAGGCCCCTCCCTAAACTGCAAACCCCAGGATTCCATTGGTGGCGCAGTGGTTAAATGCCAGTACTGCAAGCCACAAGGTTGTGAGTTCGATCCTGCCGGGCTCCAAGGTTGACTCAGCCTTCCATCCTTCCGCAGGTCGGTAAAATAAGTACCCAGCTTGCTGGGGGCATGTATAGAAATGTATCGAAATACATGCTATATGTAAGTTGTTCGCCGCCTCGATCCATATGGAGAGGCGGGATCAAATAAATAAATAAATAAATGTTGAAAGTGGAATAATAGCACTATAACAGTCTAGTGCAGAAGAAGCCTGTCGTCAAAGTAGAAAAGTAGTTTGCACTCCACTGGGGGCAGATTCTTGTCCTTCAAGCAAAGTGCTACCGCTTCTCCTATTTCGCCTGTTCTTCTTCTCCAATACCTTTTGTCACCTTGACCACACTCTGATGTCACCTGGCCCCAGGTGTCCCGCTTATCCTCTGTGAAATGCTGGAAGGTCTGCGCAGCCCACTAAACCAAAAGAAAACATTCTGCAAGTTTGGAGCAGGGATAAGAGACCAGGACAAGGAGCAGTGGATTCAAGCTGCAGGAAAGGAGATTCCACCTGAACTTCAGGAAGAACTTCCTGACGATCAGGGCTGTCCGGCAATGGAATCTGCTGCCTCGGAGTGTGGTGGAGTCTCCTTCCTTGGAGGTTTTTAAGCAGAGGCTGGATGGCCGTCTGTCGGGAGTGCTTTGAGGGTGTTCCTACATGGCAGGGGGTTGGTCTGGATGGCCCCTGGGGTCTCTTCCAACTCTACATTTCTATGATTCTATGCTGCCTCCATGGAGTGTGGTGGAGTCTCCTTCCTTGCAGGTTTTTAAGCAGAGGCTGGATGGCCATCTGTCGGGAGTGCTTTGAGGGTGTTCCTGCATGGCAGGGGGTTGGACTGGATGGCCCCTGGGGTCTCTTCCAACTCTACATTTCTATGATTCTATAAGAACCCTATTCAAACTATCCTCCCATCCACCCCTCTCAGATCCAGCACCGACCCTTCTTTCTCCGAAAGCCAAATGTTAGGCAGAAGCAAAGGAAAGGAAAGAAGAAGTCCAGAGGTCTTGCGTCCTTCAAGAACACATTTTTTAAAATGTTCTGTACATCCACCATCCAGAGCCAGCGCTGGGGTGGAGGGAGAAGGCAAAGCAAAGCGGAGCATCACATTTCACCCTGCAAAGCAGCCGAAGAGCCATGCAAGCGGGCCAACACACTCTGGAAAGGCTGGAAGCTGGAGAGTTAACGCGAGCCGCTCTCTTCCCCTCCTGTTCACTTTTACAACACGACCAGCGGGAATGAGGAATATACAAGTCTGGAAACAGAGACATCCTTTTTGGATAAGAAAAAACTGGGCTCGCAGCCATACCATGGAACGGCGGGGGGAGGAAAGCAGAGGGAGCGACATGGCATCGGACTTTGCAAACCCCTGCATCGTGTGAACCGAAGCAGAGATGCGTGCCATGGGGTTGCACGGAACGATCACGGGGTTTTCCTGGCCAGATGTGTTCCGGCGAGGGGGGGAGCAGGGTTAGCCTTTGCATTCCTCCGAGGCTGAGAGAGTGTGACCTGCCCAGTGTGGCCAGCGGGGATCTGGACCCCAGTCTTCCGAGTGGCCGTCCAACGCTGCGCTACATTGCCTCCCCTATGCAATGCAACCCCCCCCCCATTTTTACCCCCCGTTTGGGTCTTGGAGGTGCTATTTTGGCGCTGGGTCCTTCGCCCCAAACAAAAATACCTCCCGGACCTTGCAATGCAGAAAATCCTGCCCCGTCCACCCTCCCTAAAGTGTCAAATACGAACCCAGCGTGGAAGGAAAGAAAAGAAAGAAAAAAGGGGGAAAAAGCGAGACGATCCCGCGTCGCTCCTACCTGTGTGGATGCCCGGTCCGCCAAGGAGCAGCAGCAGCACCAGGGCGGGCGAAAGAAGAGACAGGAAAGAGCCGTCAAACATTTTTTTTTTTTTATTGCAGGCGAAGGGGCTCCGGCGGCTGGACGGTGCAAGGCAGCGGAGAGGAGGAGGAGGAGGAGGAGGAGGAGGAGGAGAAAAAAAGCTACTAGCCCTCGGTGGCAGGCGCAGCAGCGATCCCGTCCCGTCTCAGCCTTTGGAAAAATTAATTTGCACTACAGAGAAACTCAACGTGGTTTACTGAAAGGGAGGAAGCGGGGGGGAAAAAAGGATGAGAGGAATCAAAAAAGAGAAAGAGAGCCAGCGAGTTAGAGCATCATCACCTCCTCCTCCTCCTCTTCTCCCCCTCCCTCCTCCTCCTCCTTCTTCTTCTTCTTCAATCCCAGGTGCTGATTGGCGCTTCACCTCGCGGAGCTACTCCTCCTGGCCCCTGATTGGCGGCGGGGATTTAACACGCTCGGGTAAATAGCGAGGTTGTAAAATGAGAAGCGGTACACGTGGGTTGCGGGCGCAGGGGAGGCGGAGGGCGCCAGGGGGCGCTCGGGAGGCGGCCGCCGGCGCTGCAGAGACCTGGGAAGTCCAGGTGGGCTCCGGCTTAAGGACCAGGCGGAGGGGAGGGGGCGCGATCCTCACCCCCTCCCCATTTCCTCCCGGCTGGGTTCCACCCGCTCTTGAAAGAGCAGCAGAGGTTCAGCTGCAGAAAGTTTTGCCTGGCCTGGTGGAGACTGAAGGATGGGCAGCTTTATTATTATTACTTGTTCTTAATAGTTAATGTGTTTTAGGGGGTTTTAGATGGGTTGGTGGGTGGGGAGGATGGGTTATGTTTTAATTGCTTATAATGTATTTGGTGTACTGTTGTAGTACCGCCTCGATCCCGTCGGGAGAGGCGGGATATAAATAAATTTTATTATTATTATTATTATTATTATTATTATTATTATTATTAGGGCATTTACCAGGCTTTCTTCGGGCTTTTGTTTTCCTCCTAAGGACTCACCAAACTGTCTTCGCCAGGACCTGTGACTTTTCCCCTTATTTCCCGATTGCAATCTGCATACGGAGTTATTTACATACACAGTTTAGGTTCCTGAGGGAATTGCGTTGCCCTCCTCCTTGCTGCTAGGCCTCGTCTCCTTCCAGTAGCTGTAATTTATCCCTGTTGTTCCTCAATTCAATCCGTGTTCTGGCTCTTTCCCTGTCTTTTTAGTAGTCGGCTGTTGTGCTGCTCCGTGGTTTCCGTTGCACGGGAGGTTTGTGCTCTTTCTGTCTTCTTTTGATTTTGGGTGGTGTCTGGCAATGTTGATGTACTGGTTTCTGTCTTTTGTTTCTCTTTCTGTTGAATGTGTGCAATGGCTGTACATTTTTCTGGAAGCATTTCGAATTTCAACTTTTAAGATTCCTCGCATATGGAAACCATACAATCTGCTATATAAAAGTCAAAGTTTGTGAGTGAGTTTGTCTGTTTGTCACTATGTTGTGTATGTCACTTTAATTTATCTCACATATGCCTCCCAAACCTTTTCTGGCATCCCTGTTGATGGTAGGCCTCGTCTCCATAGCAACCAGGCTAAAGGCCCCTCCCTAAATTGCCAACCCCAGGATCCCATAGAATCTTCACAGCCAGCCAATCATATGAGGTCATCTCGCCTCACACAGCCAATCATATGAGGTCTTTGCCTGCCTGACACAGACAAACTCACAAACTTTGACTTTTCTATGATAGATTATTATTATGAATACTAAAGCAACAAAAACATCAAATATAAACAAACCAAAAATAAACACACAATTGCAAAGCCATAACAAACATTGCAAAGAATCTGACATTCTCATGCTCAAATTTTATGGACTGGAGAGAAACCAGACTATCAATTTATCAGCTAATCCATATTGTCTATAATTTTAATTTACTGTATTTGCCGGCATATAAGATGCACCTCATTTATATGCTGGCAAATACTATTTGCTGACATGTAAGACACACTGGCTGATGAGACACACTCCCTTTTCAAACAGTATTTTTTTGGGGGAAAATGAGTCTTATATGCTAGCAAATACTGTACTTCATGTATTTCTATACTATTTTATGCATTTATGTCCTATTTTATGCTTCTCTATTCTGTTTATAGCCTATCCTATTTATCTATATTTATATCCTATTTTTACTAGGTGTATTTTCTCTATATTGTACAATTGGATGGTTTGCTATGTTGGGTCTATGGACTGTAAAATAAAGTTTGATTTGATTCTGATTCTCATCCTGTCACCCCTTCTTCCAACAAGCAATCCAGTCCTAAACTCCCCCCCCAAGCTTGAATTTGTATTTCAGTTTTCGTCTTTATACCAAACAGATTATCTCTATCTTGCAATGTATATTCACTCTGGTTCTATATATCCTATAATTAAGTGCTCAGTGTATTTTTTTTTTTATACCTTCTACCATTATCACCAATATTTAACACTAAGGGCCTTTCTGCACTACACTGTTAAAGTGCTATTATTCCACTTTCAACCTCCTATGGAATCCTGGGGTTTGCAGTTTGTGGGGGGGGCTTTTAAGATTCTCAGCCAGAGAACTTTTGGGCTTCAGTAAACTATAAACCCCAGAACTCCACAGGAGGTTGAAAGTGGAATAATAGCACTATAACAGCATAGTGCGGAAAGGCCCTATATGTATTCATTTTAATCCAGTCGTCAGGAGAGAGAACTTCCTCATTAAGATCACCATTGTTCCTTAAAATTTGATCTCTTTGAAACTTATTACCCCCCCTTGCCTTTTAAATAGATGAGCGATTCCCAGTTTTTAACAGAGTCAACCAGAGGGTTTCCTTTTATTACTGTGAGTTTGTCGATTTGGACTAAATCATAAAGCTTTACTATCCAATCATCTTCTTTCAGAGGGTCTGGATTTTTCCGTTCTTTTACATAGTTAATATGCACCACTGCGGTTGTATAGAATAGCAGTTTCCTATCTTTCCTCCCAAAGATGGGGAGGCTTTAGTCCATTGCACTGCTCTCTGAAACTTTTTGGTTGTGTTTGTATTCATGCGGGTCTACCATCACGATAAAACGTGGGTTGAACCTGCTGCATTTCTGGTGGACATAAGTGGCCAACCTCAATCTCCACCTGACCAAGGCTTGCCTGCTTGCACCAAGAGTGTGTGCTAAATGCCAGTCTTGAAAGCGCCAGTCTGCTTACGATACTTACAGGTGATACTTACAGATCCCAACGGTCCTGCAAACCTTATTTCTGTGATCGCATGCAGACGACATAGGAGGTTGTCTGCAGTGTGTGGGCAAAACAACGACAGAGCTGTGTACATGTTTCAAGAACCACAAGTCTCCAATATTGCCCAGGAAGCTGGAGAAACCAGTGGCCTGGCATTTCAGCTCAGAACTTCACAGCCCCTCTGATTTGTCCCTGTTTGGTCCTGAGTTGCCTTTGCCGTCAAACATTTTGAATAAGAGGGAGCATCTCTGGATTCATAGGCCATTTCCACGCTACACTGTTATAGTGCTATTATTCCACTTTCAACATCCTGTGGAATTCTGGGGTTTGCTGTTTACTGAGGCTAAAGAGCTCTCTGGCTGAGAATTCTCAGTGCCCCTCCCTAAACTGCAAACCCCAGGATTACAAAGGATGTTGAAAGTGGAATAATAGCACTATAACAGTGGAGGGCGGAAAGGCCCACTGTTGCTGGCAGGGTCTCCTGTGTCGCACAGACTTTTGCTGAGGAGCCAGACTAAACATAGCATATGGCAACTGGGTAGCAGCAGTGGAGGATGACACTGGTGGAGGATCTCTCAGAGACAACAGCAATGGCATCATAGCCAACCCTAAAGAATCTGTGTAGAAGGCGGCATTAAAAAACCACTCATGAAGCCTTTTACCTTAAGAACTCCAAGATGAGACAATCCAAAATGATCGGTGTGTGTGTATGTCTCTTGTTCATAATCTCACAGTTCGGAGTTGGCAAATAACAAGAAACAGCAAAGACAGAAGGGATTGCCTGTTGGTATGTGACTTTTCCAGGTAAGGCAGAGACAAGCTGCACCCACAAAAATTCTCCCCTAGATACAACTCTTCAACAGAGGTTTACCACCCTGTCAGAGAAGTCAAAATGTGGACTGCAAAGAAGAGCTGGGAGAGTAGAGGCAGCTTCTCTGATAATGAAAGCGGCAGTCTCGAATCCCATTGCTGTCTCACACCTGCCGAAGTTCCCCCCTAGAGGTAGTTTAACATGGCCATGCATGTGTGTTGTGCTTGGTTGTGCACACATGTTGCACATGGCTGCACAGTGGACATGCCAGTGTTTGTGCACATTCAGTGGTGCAAGGTCATAATTCACTAACAAGAGGCATTACACAACCACCGTGTCAGTGTAAGCATACAGTTACACTCAGTCTCCCTGATTTGGGATCTTGGCTTCTGGGTCTGAGGAATCATGCAGAAACAAGCCCCGTTGAGTACAACGGGCCATCTGCATAAGGAGATGAGAAAAGGAAAGTGGGATATAATTTCCATAAGTAAATACTATACACATTTCAGACCTTTTGCAGAAAAGTCTATGCATTCTCTCTCTCTCTCACACACACACACACACACACACACACGCACACACATATTCCTGCACTATTTAACATCAAAAAATGCTCACTTTTCAAAAACAGAAGTGGTCTTTGAGTCACTTCTATGTCGGGGGGGGTGTTGACAGTCCATCTGGCCCCTTGGAAGATCCTAAGGGCATCGAAGTGGCCTCTGGGCCCACTTGATTTTCTGAATTGATGTTGAGAAACAATCCTGGGCAATTTTTTTTTTCACCTTTGTGCCACAGACTGAGCTATCAGCCTTGGGTGCAGCATTTTGCTTTGCCATTTGTCTACTATGAGCTACAGAAAGAAAGAGAGAAAGAAAGAAACAAAGAATTTTTACCCTCTCCCCATTCCATCTTTTATTCTCTCTTTGCCATTTTAAATACCCACTGGAGAAGCCAAGTATCTCAACCATTATTGCAAAGTTAATAAGCCTTCAGAGACATCCGACATGTGTTATAGACATCTTTGTGAGAAGAATCCCCTTGGCTCTTCGCCTGGAAACTAAGGGTTAACCTGGATGCTAATCAAAGCACTTTTTCTCTCTATCCCTCCTCCTCCAGATAGCATCTTTGGCATCGTCTCAAGGGGATATCTATATTTGTGACAGTATAATACTTCCAAAAACTGTTTGGCTGAGTTGCTGTCCGGTTTGGTGAGGGAAAAGGAAACTATCCATTTGGCTGAGATTAAAATCTCAAAGGGGCAGTATCAACGTGACAAGAAGAGAGATTGGAAATTTAGAAAAAGATTCCAGGAGGTAAGAAGGCTAAAGAGGCCAAAGAGAAGATGTTTGAAGAAAGTGTGCAACAAACTGAAAAGCAGCAAATGATTTGGAGATAAGATAAGGCAGAGTAAAAGGGGAGGGGGATGAGATGAGATGGGGTCATGGATGTTCAGGTATTGCTATGACTAATCTAGCCAACAATTTGGCTGAGATCCAATCTGATACAGTGCAGGGACATCTTCATGGGCTCCTTCTCCAAACCAAGTTATTTTGTTCTCTATCCAGTTGAGTTATTGCCAAATTCTTCGTGGCAGTGAGGCTGTAGAACTGGAACGACGACCCAAGAAATTATCATGTGGCCCAACCATCCCAGATATACCATAAGAATCAAGGAATGGAGAAGCTTGCTCGTCCCGAGGGAAGATCTGAACTGTAGGCGGTTGTGTCGATCCCTATCAATATATCAGTTCTAATGAATTTAAGCTTCCATTAGGAGTAGGACTTTTATACATCTAATGGCCCCTCATTGCTCATTCAAGATAAAGATATCCCCAAATGTGTGTATGCGCTTTCCAGTCACCTATAGACTTATGGTGACCCCATGAATTTCACAGGGTTGTCTTAGGCAAGGAATACTCAGAGGTAGTATTCCATAGAATGGAACCATGGCAGATAAAGTGGCACCATAGTGTTATATTTGTGTAGTGTGAAAGGACCCTTAGACTTATATGCTAGGAAAATAGAGTAATGGTTTTCTGGAGGGTGCTTCAAAGTGAAGGGATTCATATCTCAGTAATGATTGTGGGCAAAGGAATAACTCATATTCTTAAGCACGCACATTTGCTGTCTTCTTTTTATGTTCTCTTCCACTATGAGTTTTATTTTACGAAATGCATTTCCAGTTCTCAAGGATTAATAGTAAAAACTGATTGTTGTAATTGCCTCTGCATAGCAATGGCACATCTACTAGGTATGCCTTATGGTCTAATATATAAAAGTCAAAGTTTGTGAGTTTGTCTGTGTCAGACGGGCGAAGACATCATATGATTGGCTGCCTGAGAAGATTCTATGGAATCCTGGGGTTTGCAGTTTAGGAAGGGGTGTTCAGAATTCTCAGCCAGAGAATAGGCTGGTTGCTATGGAGATGAGGCCTAGCAGCAAGGAGGAAGACAGCCCATTCCCTCAGGAACCCAACCTCACTATATTAATAACTCTGAATACACAAGCAAAAGGTGGCAAACTTGTCCCATATATGCATTTTTTTTAAAAAAAATTAAGACTTTGTTTAATTTGATTTAATGGCCCTAGGAACTGCATATGGCCCAAAGTCTGCACTCTGTCCATCCCTGTTATAGAAGGAAGTTTCTAGTCCTTATGGATGTACAAGTAAGTTTGGAGATAGCTGGCAGAGTTCTTTAAAATGTCTAGCAAAGTTGGAATTTCTATTCCTGTCCCTCCCAGCCTTGTCCTGCTATTTTCCATAGCTGCACTATTTAAACGTTTCGTGTTAAACTATGACCATTTCTGCATTGCACTGTTATAGTGCTATGATTTCACTCCCTAAACTCTAAGTCCCAGGATTCCATGGGATGTTGAAAGTGGAATAATAGCACTAAAGCAGTCTAGTGCGGAAATGGCCTATGACTTCACACAACCACCACTGTGCTATCGCTTTCCACCACCCTCCCATCCACTGCAATCAAAATTCCATGCAATCTCCTCTTCTGTGTTTTGCAAGGTCAAATAAAGGCATTGTAGATATCACATGAATTTGCATAATTTGCTCTCTTTATAAAAAAATTGTGGACTTCTTTGTATTATGGAGAACCTGAAGGGCAGAACAGAATGCACCCATGATTATTCGATATGTATTAAAATTCATAGAAGTGCCCATTATTTTAAGTATCATCAGTCTGCTGCGGGGGGGAAAGGGGAACATGGCAAACCTCCTTCCATATTTTGTTCCACCTAACCAAGACAATTTTTTTTTCCTCCTTGAGGTATAAGGCAAAAAGAAGACAGCCAAAGTTGACTGGACAGACAAATCTTGGCTTCAGCTTGAGCCGTGAGCTTTAGTTTAGCACACTCTAGCAAAAAGCTGTCTAACAAGGAGACATTCCCTATAAGAAGAGATACCTGTCAGTCTCTCAAATAAAGGACATTACCTTACAATAAGGGGCACCAGGTGAATGCTCTTTGGATATTCATTCATTATGTTTGTTGCTCTCGTTTGTCTTTGATTGTAATTGTCCGATTACACTTTGAATTATGGAATGTTGCCTACAGTAGGAGATGTTGTGTAAGGGATAATTTAGTACTATGTTCTGTGAATTGCTACTAAAAAATATATTTAAAGCACCTATTTTATAATAAAAAAGTCAAAATGGACAGTACAGCTGAGACGAAGGATGGAAGCTGCAATGCAACCTGGTAAAGCTACGAGGTCCTGCTTGTGAAGGCTTTCAGTTTGGGCTTGGAAGAGGCAAAAGCGGGCCAGTTGGGAAGTTGTGGACAGATTGGGAGCGAAACAGAACAACCTGGGGAGGCAAATGCAGTGACTGGGGGGGGGCTGCTCCCTTGTGGCCCAATGGGAAGGCCGGTTCTGCTGCCCACCCTGCAAATTATTTGCTAAAACATGGGCCATTTCCGCACTAGCCTGTTATAGCGCTATGATTCCACTTGCAACATCCTATGGAATCCTGGGGTTTGCAGTTTCAGGAGGGGCCAGCCGGCCCCTCCCGAAACTGCAAACCCCAGGATTCCATAGGATGTTGCAAGTGGAATCATAGCGCTATAACAGGCTAGTGCGGAAATGGCTGTGAAGAGAGAATTTCTTATGGATGATATTCCCTTTGTTTCACAGGCAGCTTCACTTATACAAAGAAGTATGACTCCACCGCCACCTGCTGATCATTTTTAGCAATACAAAGAGTTACTAAAGAAGGATTGGGGATTAAGAAATGGGATTAGTGCAAGGTATCCTGGTAGATACCAAAGGGCCTTTCAGCCCGTCAGGGTTATAGTGCTATTATTCCACTTTCATCATTCCGTGGAATTCTGGGGTTTGTAGTTTCCTGAGGCCAAAGAGCTTTTTGGCTGGGAAATCTAAAGGCTCCTCCCTAAACTGCAAACCCCAGGATTCCACAGGAGGTTGAAAGTGGAATAATAGCACTTTAAAAGTGTAATGCAGAAAGGCTCAAAGATCAGTAAATGGCAGGCAATAAAATATCAAATCCATTAGCAACAGCAAAGCAATTTCCCTTGTATTTTGTAAAGTGAATTTAGTTTCTTTTGAGAAACAAGAAAGAACTCCTTTTGAAATATTTTGAAATATCGTACCTAAATGCTTTGAGGGTCTCTGGAGCCATAACAAATAACTGGTAATAATTTTGCTGGCTAGTTCCAACTAAAATAGACTGATTGACCGGTGAGTCCACACTGTGGTAAATCCCATTGATTTAAACAGGTGTGCTTAAATTGAGAGTAACAGCAGGATTTAGTTGGCAGTATCACCAGGAGCTATGCCTTCCCACTCCACATCTGGGACAGTGATGTTTACAGAAAGACGCATGGCTTTAAAAATGCAAAATGTATTGATAATAGAGGTCTGTGACAACTGAGAGATCTCAGCTGAAGACAAACTGTGAGCAGAACCAGCAAGCCATGTTCCTCACCATTCCTTCTGAAGCAATGATCCAGAAAGTCAGGTGAGTCTCACCCCGCAGCCTCCCCAAAACGCTGGCGCGTTCATAATGAACCCTGCCTCCTGGAACATCAAAGCCGGCCTCTCTGGGTTCGATGCCTTTTGAGTCTGAAAGGAATGAACGACAAGGGAAAGAGAAGCAACCCTGCAAGCGGTTGACAGGCTGCAAAAACTCTCAGAGAACTTGGAAGTTTCCAGCTGAGTAAATAGAAGTTATTTCCCCCCCAGCATCGGACATCAACAACATAGGACCTAAAGAGGATTGTCATGACTTTGCATTTGGAGAGGAGCAAAAGGTGGCGGGGAGGAGAAAGAAATCATATGCCAAAGCTCAGGTCAGTTTGTTTGGCGTTACCTTCTAATAAGCCCACAACCTCCAGTAATCCTACCAGGGAGTGTTCAGGAATGTCAGTAAAATAAACTCTCAGAACCCTACTGGAGCCCTCCATGATCAGCAAGGAGGGAGATTAGGTGCCTTTGATCTCTCCTCTCCATCTCTTTGATTGGGAAGCCTGTTCTTTGACGAGGGATTAATGTCATGCTCTTCACTTCCTCTCTGCTGCTTAAGATCTAGACTGGCTTAGAGGACAGGGTAGAAAGTGAAAAGGTGGGTCTCCCTTCTCCCTTTGCAGGTGTTGTCAAGTTCTGGCCAATTGTCCCATCTCTCCTCTTTATGGTCCATGCCAGATGTTTTGGAAGGAAATGACCACTTTCTCCATCAGCTCTTTGGATCTGTGGCAAAGGCCTTTTCCACACGTGGTCGCGAAATCGCGTAGGGACGGTTCTGGCCGGTTTTATTTGTATCTGCGCAATGGCGCATTATATTTTTTAACGTTCCACACAGCTCTAGCGTGTTCCGCACTAGCGTGTGTCTGCAGATCCACACTGTAATCAGATTTAATCTCCCGCTCGCTTCCTAACCACGCCCCCTTCGTCCGTGATTGGACGTTTTTTTAAAAAAATGGCTCCGTGCGTCACTGCACACGTGTGTACCTTGAATGTTCTAAAATGATAAATAAATATAAATAAGTGAAAGAACCCACATACCTAGAATCCTCCCTCTTTTTTTCTGTTCTTCACTGCTTACCGAGGAAAACAAAATGGCGCCGCCCAGCTCTTTGGGCGAATCAGTGCGTATCTGCGCTTCCACACACGTCCGCAGGTGCGCACAAACCCGCATCTCGGGGAAAAAACCACATTTTTCAAGGTTTTTAAAAAGTGCTCGCAAAGCCAGTTCGGACCGTGCCTATGCGGATTCACGTGTGGAAACAAAAAAATAAATGCGATCAAACGCATCACAAGGTGTGGAAGACCTCCATTAGAGGTCGCATTGATCCGTTTTATATACACGTGTGGAAAGGGCCAAAGTCTCATGGGAAAAGCCGTTTTGGAGTACAACTCCCAGAGTTCCATTTCCGCACTAGACTGTTATAGCGCTATTATTCCACTTTCAACATCCTATGGAATTCCGGGGTTTGCAGTTTAGGGAGGGGCTGGTGGGCCCCTCCCTAAACTGCAAAACCCAGGATTCCATAGGTTGTTGAAAGTGGAATAATAGCGCTATAACAGTTTAGTGCAGAAGTGGCCAGAGTTGCAGCACCATATACCTAGAGCTTGAGAAAAATTATGAATTATATGTAGAAGTGGAAATCAACATAGTATAATGAGACACTGGACTATGACCTAGGAGACCAGGGTTTAATTCCCCACTTGGCCATGGAAACCCGCTGGGCAACCTTGGGCTCATCACACACTCTCACTCCCCAGAAAATCCCATGATAGGTTTGCCTTAGGATCTCCATAAGTTAGAAATTATTCCTCCTCCTCCTCTTTCTTGTTAGTATCCTATATTTCTCCCAAAGCAGGGACTAAAAATGGCTTCCCAAGTGGTCAGTTACAGCTTAATCTGCTGATTTGTCAGGGCTTGATTGAGGAAACCTACAAATTGCCTGGTCTTTGTGGGCTTCGCCTAAACAGAAAACGCAATCAAAGGATCAGTCTGAATAGGTGATCTTTGCTCCCTGCAAGGGACAGTTTGAGCTCTCTGGCTGAGAATTTGAAATGCCCTTCCCTAAACTGCAAACCCCAGGATTCCATAGGAGGTTGAAAGTGGAATAAGAGCACTATAACAGTGTAGTGTGGAAAGGCCATTAGCTGAGATGCACCTTGGCAGGTTCCTAAGGGAGGGTGGGTGAGGTTTCCATCAAACAAGCTCAGCTATAGAGTGTTCCATGAAAGATTCTCATCAGAGGCAAAAGCCATTTGTGTGTTTCACAGCACTCCAAAAGAAGTCAGATTTATGCCATAACAATCCAATTTTCTGGTGACTGTGGAGGTTGGAATCCTTTACCACTTGTGCAATGACCCAAATCCCCCTGAATCCACCTTTTAAGTGATGCATTCTTCCACACATGACCATTTCCATGTCTGGAAATGAAGGAGGTCCCTGTAGATGCCTCTTGAGGCATGTCCAGATACAGGAAAACAACTGTATGTGTCTCTACTGAATCCTGTCCTGTGACATTAAAATGATTCTCCTGGTGAGGATGCATTGTTTCAACGGTGGATTCAAAGGACAGAGTAGCCTTGGGAGATGTAGCTACAAAGACATAGCTACACATAAGTCTCCTGATGCAAGAATTCTAACCTGTGTCTTTTAAAATGCAAGCGCCTTCTTCCTCTCTCAAACCAAAGTTTACTTTGAAATTCTAGAAGAAATTTGGGTACAGTTAATTGGCCTCTATGGCTTTTTAATACAAATGGGGCTTGCATTCGTTTGTGCATCCATAATCATTTCTGCCCATAAATTTCTTTCTCTCTCTCACTCTTAAATCTGATTCCTGCTCATCAACTGCATCTGCAGCTGAAAGAACCAGGCAGCAATGCCTGTGGGGACCATGTTTTTCTTTCTAAATCAGCAAAATGTAGGGCTCTTTCCCTTCCCTTCTTCACAGTTGGCAACACACGTAGAGCCAAAACCTACATGCTCTAATTTCATTTGCTTTGCAGACATCTCAGCAGCAGGTCAACATTATAGAAGTGCACACAGTTATAAGATTGAGGAAATCTCTGCCTCAGTTTTTTAGTGGGACTGTGAGGCAAGGCTGGATATTTATTTTTTGTGGATAGAAATTCCTTTAGCAAAAACCTCACTTTTAGCACCCAAAGGCCAGATCCAGGGTTGGCTGGGGAATGGTGCACATGCCTGCACATATATGCATGCTCAACATACGCATGTACATGTCTGCACAGTCTCATCTCAATGGATCACTCATTTTATTTATATCTTACTCCCCCCTCACATAAATGGGACTCAAGATGGCTTGCAGGACAAAAAGAGAAACAAGTAAAAACCACATGTGGCTAAAAACATACAAAAATATTAAAATGCCATTGGACTGTCTATAGAATTAATACTGTACAAAACATTGATTTAAGAACACAGATTAAAAACAGTATAGTAGTAAAGGAGGAAGCCCACTATAGAAAATGATCAGTTCCCAAGTGCCTTCTGGAATAGAAAAGTCTTCATGTGATGATGGAAAGACAACCAGGATAGAACCAGCCTATCCTCTTGAGGAAGGGAGTCTTATTTCTGCACTAGACTGTTATAGTGCTATTATTCCACTTTCAACATCCTATGGAATCCTGGGGTCCGCACTAGACTGTTATAGTGCTATTATTCCACTTTCAACATCCTCTGGAATCCGGGGGTCTGCTCTAGACTGCACTAGACTGTTATAATGCTATTATTCCTCTAGACAGTCTGCAACTAGCCTTTGAGGCCCCTCCCTAAACTGCAAACCCCAGGATTCCATAGGATGTTGAAAGTGGAATAATAGCACTATAACAGGCTAGTGTGGAAATGGGGTGTAGGGGCAGCCCTAGACATGCCTGGGAGTAGAATGGGACTGAGAGGAGTACCTTGGAGTACCTCTGATCTCAGAGTTCAGGCAGGCTAGTATGGAAAGATATGGTGCTTCAGAGAGCCTGGACTTGAGCCACAGAGAGCTTTATAGGTCATAATCCACATCATGCCTGGAAACAGACTGGCCGCCAGTGGATCTGTTGCAACAAAAGAGTTGTATGGCCCTGTAACCAGCGCCTGTTCACAATCCGTTAATCATCTCCTAACAGTCTCCACTGAGATCACTATTTTCTGCTGGTCCCAGCTGCTGATCAAAACAATTTGGAAGTCAGAGTCCTGTAGTTTTTAAGAAAAACAAGGGGAGGACCTGAAGGCCATCTGTCATGGACCCCTAATTCAGAGAGATACCAGTACTTTCTGAGGTCTACATGGTGTTAGATACAGGCACTGACCGGCTCCATTAAACCAGAGGCTGGAAAAGAAAATTTTAAAAATACAACTCCAGCAAGAATTGCCAGCAGCTATGCTAGCTGACTCTAGTTTTAGCCTGCAAAAGTAACTTTTCCAAGCTCTGCATGAAGCCTAAGAGCTCATATCCTAATGGCAACGTCACAGTGCAAGCTGTACCTCAAGATCCTGTGATTTATTTGTTCCCCACCATATACGGTGACAAATGGCAATGGCTAGGAACAAAGAATAAGTTAGATAGAGAGAACCAGAATATAATGTGATTTGGTGTTGTGTGTGATATTGCCATTGCAGGACCTAACAACTGAAAGACACAGGGCAACATGGAATTTACAACTTTTTGACTGTGTCAAAAATTACTTTAGAAAAGAAGTACCCACTAAAAGTGAGAAGTCACCGCGTCTTAACACAAATGATTAATGCTGAGAAGATGAGAGAATACATACACATTTTTAATACCTTTATTGAAAAACTGGTCTTTTAGAATATTACAATGTCCTAAATTTGCTTTTTTTAAAAAACATTTTATGCTGTAAACTGAACTCTTAAAAGTAACAGTAGTCTTCTTCTTTCCTGCACATCTGCGCAAGATCCTGAATTTGACTTCCCCATTCTACATAACTTTCCTATTTGAACAGTTTCATCAGGCTCTGGTTGGCCTTCCCTTCACATATGCCCATTTCTCCATCAGCACAAGTGTAACCATCTTAGATATCAGGTTTACTCTCTCTCTTTCATTTGGTCCAAGACCTAAGGGTTGCTGCTATTTACCTGGCCAAACCAAGGTTTACCACTCATCTCCTGCTCGTAAATCTGGAGCTATCATCCATTTGCTGCTATTTTCTTTTCTACCATCCTTGGTGGCCATCTAGGTTGCCTGGTAGTAAGGCCACCTTTGATACCTTGGATCTTTGCCTGAACATATTAAAGTAGTAACACACTGGACTTGTTAACACATGTGTGTGTTTAGACACTAAGGTTGGCATCCTCTTAGACAGTCCCAACTAAAGTAGACCCACGCAATCAATTGTTGAATGGTAGGTAAATCCCATTGATCAAATAGGTCTACTTTAAACAGAAATAGCAATAGCATACAGGTCCCAGTCTGTATGACTGGGAGAACCAGCATGGTGTAGTGATTTGAGTATTGGATTATGGAGACCAGGCTTCAATTCCCCAGGAGGTGATGGAAACCCACTGGCTGACCCTGGGGATGTCATACATCTTGGCCCTGTGATAGGTTCATCTTAGGGTCACCGTAAGTTGGAAATAACTTGAAGACATACATGAACAACTGTATCCTTGGAAACTTATATATAGTATACATTATCCCCAACACAACCCTAGACATTTTTAGCCCCAAACTCTTATTCGGCTGTTGTGCAATTATTATTGTTTTAAACTAGAACTGGCCAGAATAGAAAAAGAACATAAATCAGTCACATAGTTAGTGGGAGGTATATGATAAAGTGTATACAAAGAAGGCTCTGGATTATAAGGCTGCCAAAGGGAGGTCTAACAACAATTGTGCACTTCACTGTCAAGGATGTTAACCTAGGTGTTGCTGCCTGCCTTTTTTTACCTGCCACAGAAGCAACTGAATGAAAAATGTGGGCTGTATGGGAGTAGGAGGTATAAATCTTCATGTTCCTTATCCTGGCGAGCAGGAAAGTATCACTCTCTTACTATGCAAAAGTACAAAGATTTGTGTGCAATCCTTCAGGGCTATTTACATTTTGAAATAAATTTTGCACAGAAACGCACATGGCTTTTCTGGGCAGAAAAAAAGTGTTTTTAGTGCAAAACCCCATGTTCTACCCACTACAAAATTCACTCTTGCCACATGCATTTTTGAACTACTGAAGACTGTGAGGGAATTCACAAATATGAAAAAGCTGGCAGCTGATAGTATTCTACTGGATAGGGTTTTCTCAGTACAAATACAAAACTGATATTCTTTCACTCCCAAGCGCGGGCGAAGAACTCACACAGGGTATTTCTTCAGTGAAGATCTTTGTCAAGCAGCACTGCTTCCAATTTGCAATGATAAAAATATCATGGAAAAAAACATTGTGAAGAATACAATTCTAAGAAGAGAGCCAGCAAGGCATCTCTAAGCAAAGGTTCATTTGCTTGGCAATTAATTGTCCTCAATGAGGCTGCTCTTTGGTCCCTTCTATTTGCATTTTCACCAAAAAAATGTCACCTGGAGGCTGGTACTCCTTAACACCAGTGAAGAAAGTCTCTGTCAGAATAAGTAGGATTGGCTTCTCCTGGTCAGCTCAGAGCCAATAGTCAGATCTACCCTTGGCCTTCCTATGTGTTGGCACGGCCAGATCAGAAAATAGATCTGCTTGCCACCCAAATCCTCATAGCCATCCTGCTAGCTTCACTGATTCTGAATTTGGATCATGGGATCACCAGGGAGCCTCTCACTTGCCGCTATCTGAGACACTTTAGTCAGAATTGAAGTTATGTCCTTCTGAGTAAATTCTGCTTTGCACAGACAGCAAAATGAAAGGGGGGATCCTGAGATGGCTCAGGGCATTATGAAATTCTCCCTCATGTAGAAATGTCTTGCAACTAAAGTGGAACGTGTGTGCAAGAGAGAGAATGGTTCTAGACCTGGCCACTCCCAACTGTAATGGACAGACATAGGATACAATTCCAGAATGTGACCCCTCCACCCGCAGTCTCATATGCATTACTGTTCACCTCATTTTGCTGCATGTTCAAATAAGACTTAGGCACCAGGTAGCAATACAGAGCAGGGGAAGGATTTACTGGCCTGAATTAGAATCTGAATGTCATGAGATGCTGTACAAATGAGAGTCAATGTAGCATAGTGCTTTGAGTGTTGGACTAGAGATCAAAAAGCTTAGGGTTCAAATCCCCACTCAGTCATGGAACCCCATTGCAGCAGCAAATCTCATCTGAACAATGAATCTTGCCAAACAACCCCAAGACAGGACTGCAATAAACTGGAGTCAACCAGAAGGCACATAACAACAACAAAGGAGGGTTTTTCATCTCTGCCTGAAAAAAAGCAAATGGGAGATGAAATTGGGCAGTGATGGATAAAAAAAAAAAAAAACCATTCTGCTTATTTTTTCTTTAGATTGTGCCCCTACCTTTAAAGCTATGAAGGATATCTCCAACAAAGGGACCTGCACATTCCAAGCTGTTATTTGTGTTCCTTAAAGAATAGATTACAGCAAGAGTAAGGAAGCTGGTACCCTCCAGATGTTTTGCACTGGAACTTCAACTGGCAACTTTGAACCAAATGGGGCTTACAGGACTGCTATCCCCAAACATCCAGATAGTGCCCTCTTGCCAAATCCCACATTGGAGGGTAGATTTCTGGATAAGGAGGTAGCTTCAACGAACACTCGTTTCAAAATGATGGGGGAAAAGCATCAAGAAACTAAAAATAATTGCTAGGCTTCAGAAATAAGCTACTTCTCTGACAATCACAGCTCTGGCAGAGATGATCCAAGAAAGAGACAAGACAGACAAGATCTGCTAAAAGTCTCCATACCTTTTGCCTCCAGAATGACTTAATCTTTGGTTCATTACCATTTGGTATCAGCTTCTTGAACCTCAGGAAAACTTTTAACTGCTTTTTTCCTACTGTAAGAAATTGAGGAGAGAAGTATAGTGTTTTAAAGGCTGGGCACGATCATCTATCAAGGACTAGAGATGAGAAGGCCAGGGGGGAAAATGGAAAAATTCAGAAAAAAACATTTTTTTCTTCCCCCCCCCCGCCAAGCCTTTTTTGTTTTTTGTTTTTCCAAAAAAATGGAAAAATTGAAAAAAGGAAGAAAATTGATTATGGAATGTTTTATTATATCATGATGAATAAAATACGACAAGGTGTTCGTATATTCTTCAAATCATTTCTAAAAACTATGTATAGTATGTTACTAATGCTGATGGTTTCTTCTGGTTTTCTTAAATTGTTGTGTTTTTTTTTTTACCTGCTTCACATAAACTAGTAAAACCAAAGAGGTTCTCTAAAGTTCAGGAGACTGTTGCTTCTTTTGTTACATATATATATATTTTAAAAAGTGAATTCCATTTGTAATAATTGTGAATTATTAAAATTATTATTAAAATTATTATTAGAATTAGAATTATTAAAATTATTATTTGAATGCACTATATTTTCAATATACCAATTGTGATAATTTTATGCCAAATCAAATTGTTCATAGTCATATTTTTATGTCCCTAAAACAACACAGCAACTTTCAATCTGTAAAATGTGCTAATGTTGCATTTTTTCAACTCTTCCAAAAATTTCCATTTTTTTTCTGAAAAAACAATGGAGAAAAGCCTCCCCCCCCAATGGCTTCAAAATTTAAGGAAATTTTACATCTCTATCAAGGACTGAACTGGGAACTATGTATGCAAGAGACCTTGGGTATAAGCAAGCCACTGGCAGCATTTCCTGCATTCAGTGAAATATTCTGAGACTCCACTGGGCTCTTCAATACACAGACTAAAGATTAAAAAGAGCCCACGATCTGAAGTGAGACTGTGCCTGAGCACCAAAGTCTTCTTGAGTAGTTTGCTTCCAGAGTCTGGACTCCTGCCTAACTCCCTAATCTTTGATCCTTTGGCTGCCAGCTCCTTTCTTGACTGCTGACACAGTCGTAACATGAGTAGAACGAAAGGCTTTATTAGAATGTAATTAATATGTCAGTGCTGTTGGTATATTGGCCTTCATGAGCCAACAAGGGAAGACAACTCTGGGCTAGACCAAACTGAAGAGGTCACATCTTCCCAAAAGATTAAATTGGCATCGGTTGTTCTAAAGTGAACGTCTGCTGAGCAGATAGCTATGCCATACCTACAGCTCCAAGATGGAAGGATAGATGGGAGGGATGGATGGACAATCAAAGAGTGCACTCTGGCCCATTGGCTATAAGATGTTAGGCACAAGGGAAAGGTATTGTGAGTCTCTTAGGGTCCCATCCAGCCCACAGAATATTCCCTCTAGTTTACAAAGTTTTGTGTCACTACTGTTATTTGACAAACTGATAGGCAGATCCATCTAGAGAAAAACGGTATGGAGAACCTTGGTAGAGCTTGCTCTTGTATATGTCTTACTTCACTCATCTCCATCAGGAGGGGATTAGACCCAATTCTTAGAGGAATATCTCACTGATAAAGACTTGAAGCCCAAGAATACTTAACATTTGCCTGAAGGAATTCTAGTAGCAGGGCTGCATAAAAACTGTTTTGCTCATCAGTGGAATTTATAGTTACGCTACATGTCCCAACTCACGTTACAACATTATTAGAGGCTTGGCAAAAGTATATATAAAAGCTCTTATCAAAATTTAAATGTATGATCAATTCATTTTGAATCTACAATATCCCAAGGACCGTCTGGAGATCCTTGAGCATTCAAAAAGGTGAAAAAGTCACGCTTGCTGTACAGCCTGATACAGCATATTCAAAACTGGGCCATTAAACACATATGGTTGAGTTAAGCAAATTATTTTCATTCTTGAAAAAAAAAACCTGGGCTCTCTTCCAGCTCTAGTGACCGGCCATAAAATCAATCATGGACTCTGGTTAAGATGCTGATGCTAAGCTCTCTACTGTAGGATGGGTTATGGGCACAGCAAGCAACACCATGGGGCAACCATACTGGCTCTCTACGCTAATGATGGTTGTTCAGGAGAGGATAGCTTGATTCACAGCCATTCTTGTTTCCGTTTTTCATGTACTGCTCTTCAGCATCACTGAATGAATCTCCTTCCTCTTCATCACTCCTGTCATCTCTCAAGTTCTAGAGGAAAAAGAACATTAGCCAACATTAACAAAAGCCAACGTGCACTATTATTAGTGGGCATGTGGTGACAGTAAAAGAAAGAAGAGAAAAGGGCAATGGGACAATGCTCAAAAGAGATGGAAACAAGTGATTCTTGAATATCGAAAGAGATGCTGTGGCTGAATAGCAGACATGTACTTAGCGATACAACTATTAGGCTTGAAATTTGGTGCTCTGTAATTTGCTATAGAATTGATGCATGTTAACAATTTACTATGGTATTAATTGGTTAGAGACACTCAGGGCTCATCAAACAGCCTTGCTTTAGAGTTGTTTGTTCTGCCTAGAATGATCAGCTTGTACAGAAAAGAAGCACACTGCTAATGTCGAAGACATCTTTCAGAATGACCCAGGATGTTGATTGGAACACACAGACTTAAGAATGTTAAGGGTCAAATAAAATGTAACACGTGTACAAACTGTAACTGTAATCTAGCTGATGCATGAATCTTTTCTTTTCTGTAAGCATTCTTTAGTATAAACATAAAAAATGGTGTAAGAAGGGAAGCCTGAAAGAATAAATCATCCTTCCTTGTTGGTGGTGACACTTGGATGGATCCTTTAGCCAAAGTTACTTGTGTGTGTGTCTTTCTTACTTTCCTTCTCTTTTCTACCTTCCTTGGGGGTTCAAGTCAGCTGTGTCCACCTGGGGATACGGCGAGCTGTGCTTTGTTTATCCACCCTAACACAAGGACAGGCTGTAATGAATCTGAAAATTATATAGCGGATACATTGCAATAAACTAGAATCCCTGCATTTGTAATTGTCTTCAAAGGTACAGGTCAATTGCCATCATCCCAGGTTGTGCTCATCAGAAATGGAGGCTGGACACACTGTTGGCTCATTTCATCACTGTTACAGGTAGAATAGCCCGGTAGGTTATATAATCCAGTATATAGGCTTCTCACAACCTAGTACTTGCTAAGTTCTGGACCACTATTTACTACAGCTGTCATCAGCCACAGCCACATATAGTTGAACATGATGGATTTGTAGTCCTTAATGGTACCAGCATGAGGAGAATGGCAGTACATCACTCAGTTCAGCAGAATAATGAAAGTGGATAAAAGTTCATGTGCTACAAGGAACATAAAGGCTTTCTAGTCACTAAAATTAAAATTACATGCTGCAATTACCACTTTGTATCTTTTAACCTATCACTGATTTTAAACTACTGTTTTAATAAGTATATATTACCAATGCTTTATCTTACAACATGGAGCTTCAACATCAAATTTGCTTACTAACTAGTGGTAGTCCCATGTTACTATTTGACACTAGTACTAGTACTAAATAGTGACCTGGGATACAGTCCAAGTGGATACTGTTTTTCTTACAGTAGAAGGTCCCTCACTTTTTCTTCTGTATTAAGAAGTTGTTTAAAGTTGGATTGCATGAAGGAGCCAACACAATAGTTCTGAGTTTGGCATGAAAGAAAAAGCACAGTGTCCGATTGTCTAGGTCCAGGGCTTTGTGCACAGTGTATCATTCACACCATGCAGTTTCTAATGGGCCAAAAGACAATCCATATTCAGGCACGTGGAAAGTGCCAGTATGACTCCGTCATGGGACAGTAAACACAAAACTAAATAACCCAGTAAGCACTTGCAGGAGAAAATCCTTGACTTTTCAATATCAATTATCCCACACAATATCAGAGGCGAACAACGGCATCTAATAAATGTCTTACTGGAAACCCATGGATCTCACTGAGGCTTCTTCACAGGTAAGTGGATAAAGTATTTCAGCCTAACTGAGCTGATGGAAGCATCTTACTTTGCAACTTACATTGTCCCTATTCAGCAAAACAAAAGTTGAGCTTCATTTTCTGGGATCACACCTACCATCA
This sequence comes from Ctenosaura bakeri, assembly GCA_948474755.1. Classification (NCBI taxonomy): domain Eukaryota; kingdom Metazoa; phylum Chordata; class Lepidosauria; order Squamata; family Iguanidae; genus Ctenosaura; species Ctenosaura bakeri. The sequence goes on along the minus strand of CAOLHI010001705.1, from coordinate 74,248 downwards.
CTGACAAATTCATATATAAAAATAAAAGACTCCCATGATAGTAGTGAGTCTGATTTCCATCTTAAATCCCCATCCACCCATGCGTACATTAAGTTTCCATGAAATCAGGATGAGGTTAGAAAGGAAAATTAAAGCATCAACTCTTCCAAGCTTGACCACACAACATAAACTTCCTGGGGTTCTTACTTTTGTCTTTTCCAGAGCATTGCGCACAAGGGTATCCAAACAAACAAATCGTACTGTAAATACTGTAACATAAACTTGGCACATCATCAGTTAGAAGACAGGAAAAGCAACCTTTCCCACACAGACAATTGATGAGGTATTATTTTGTTCAAATCACCCACTGGTACTTCCTGAGTAGAATCTCACTTTGCACTTGAGGAAAGGCAACAACATTTTCTGGGGATCCAAGATGACCACCATCAAGAACAGAGAGACAGAGAACCTTTCACAAATCAAAAAAAGAATCTATGTGCTGAGCCCCACGACCGGAGATGTCTGACAAAAGTCTGGTTGCCTTCCAGTCTTGGGTCAGCATGTGCTGAAGTCACCTCTGATCCAGCAAAGAACTTGAGGATGTGTTTATGATGAGATGTTTCCTTGCTTAACTGTATTACCTGGGACGCTGCTCATTAACAGGATTTTCTTCGTCCAACCTATTTAAAGTTTTCTTTTTCGTACTGGGCAAAAGCTGAAGACGAGAGCCACAAAGTCTTGGCTATTCAAGTCACTGCACACTGTCCTGTTTGTTTGTTTATTTGTTTTACATGGACTGCTGAATCGAGTTCTTAGAATTATGTAAAAATTCACCAGTTTGGAACTCAATAGCGTGGCACCAAAACAAAACAAAAACAAAACAAAAAACAGAGCCAACAAGAACACAATGACCTATAATCTAAAGCCCTGTTGAATAAAAGACTAATTACAACAACAATAACGCCATGTATGCAGATGAAAAACTCAAATTACCTTAATCTCAACATGTGAAAAAGGGCTGTGTGAACAAGCTTTGAGGGTGGACTTCGAGTGACCCATTAATAATCTGTTCATGCACTGCTTAGGCAATTTTCCCTTTTAACTGATATTAATACCATATGATGGAGATTTCAAATGACCAGACTATCATATGATGATTTCTACCATCATTTCTAGCCTACTTGGGGTTAAGGCAGTGTCTGTCGCACCTGCTGGGAATCAAGTGGCCTTCCAAGCTCTATTAGACTGCAAGCTCTACCTAGTTGCAAACACCAGGGAAAGCAAATGCAGTCAGGAAGCATATTAATTTCTGATAAGTAGAAATGATTTGATCTAGGACAACATTGCATCCAACACTCTGTAATTCTGGTGATAGTAGAGGTTTGTCCCCATACCTTCAATCCACAGCCAACTTATAGCTAAACAAGTGCAGATAGGAGTCACCCAGAGCTGGAAGGAGTCATAGACCAATCCCTGCCATGCAGGAATATACAACTAAAGCACTGCCATCCAAGGCAGTCTATACTACCACTGAACAATTCTTACAGCAAAGACATTCTTTCTAATCCCTATAAACTGAAACTCTGGAATTGAGAATGCGTGCACCTCTTGGTCTAACTGCAAAAGCCTTCTGCAAGGAATCAGTTCAGACAGAGTCCATTTCTGCATTACACTGTTATAGTGCTATTATTCCACTTTCAGCATCCTATGGAATCCTGGGTTTGCTGTTTAGTGATGGGCTTTTAGAATTCTCAGTTGGAGAGCTCTTTGGCCTCAGGAAACTACAAACCCCAGAATTCTACAGGATGTTGAAAGTGGAGTAATAGCACTGTAACAGTATAGTGTGGAAATGGCCTGTGGGTGAGAATGATTTGACCTCCAGTTGCAGCCAACTGAGTAGGCATTTAGAAGAAAAGCAGGAAGGCTGAAGAGGTATCAGAAAGAGAAGGGACTGTCAGCAAGAAAGAGAGAAGGTGCTTGCTCGACCAACTTTTGGGTCTGGCACAAACACTCCCCCAAACATTACCCACGAAGGGACATGGCCTTCAGAAAAAAAAGGCTACCCATGCTTTCTGTGCATGATTGTCTAGAGTTAACTACTGCTGAGCAAACATCCCTCCGAGTGAACGTAAATATGATTAGGCTGCATGAGAATGAGGCCTTGGGCTAGCATGGAACTAAAGTACTCCAAATCCAGGCACTGAAACTAAAGAGATATAGGCCATTTGTCCACTGTCCTGAAACCTACTTTGGAAGAAACCAAAGGAATGAAACAGAAACACAACTAGTGTTATCTCGTGAAAGCAGCACCAATGGAATGGGAAACAGCTGTGCAACATCAAGACTTTTGGTTGCTTCTCAGAACATGCAAATAGTGCCTGACATGAACAGAAATACAGACTAATTCAGAGCCATTGCATAGTTGGAAATATAGCAAAGGAACACCCTCCAGCAGACCAGGAGAAGCTGATGGCTCCCATGTCAGTGTGGTAGTAAACCCACTCCACATTTTACTGAGAATTCTAAAGGAACCTATGGGGGATTGGGTTCGGAACCTTGGATACAATAATGATGATAATTATGGTGACGATGACCGTGACCATTTTTGTTGATACCTTATATTTTCCTCAAGATTGGGACTCAAGGTAGCTTGTAAATTAAAATGTTTACAAAATAATGGAAAACATACAAAAAAAGTTAACATTAAAATAGAATTAAGCTAGTAACCATACAAAAGGGATTCAAACCACACACTTAAAAACAAGCTCTTTTAAATGAATAGGTCATTTTGAAGTGTGCGCAAAATCCCAGAGGGGATTATATGCCCTCCTTACATGGACGCCAACAGCCACCACAGTGGCCCACATGGCCAAAGCTTCAAGATCTTTGTGCGAGTACAATCCTTGATGCTTCCCAAGAAAATGAGGACCAGGTCGTATTGATGTTGAAGATCCCAACAAGATAACCTGGAGACATATTACCAGTCAGAGTAAGGGAGCAAGTAGATCTAAATACCCTGAAACTACCAGATTCTGTCTGATCTTGGAAACAAAGTAGAGTTGGGCCTGGTTAGTATTTGGATGGCAGATCTCCAAGGAACACCCGGTGCTGTAAGCTAGAATTCAGGGAAATGCAATGCCAAACCACCTCTGAGTATTCCTTGCTATGGCATTTGTGGGGTCGCCATAAATCAAGAGGGGACTTGATGGTACAGACATATAGACACATAGGAAGGAACTGGCTGACATAGCATAAGAGAGCTTCATGGGTACATTCTGAGGATGCTTCGTGATGTATTTTCCACTTTCCCAGACCCCTCCCCAAAAGTCTTCCAGCTTTTGCTTTGACTTCAGACCTCTTAATAGCATGCAGTGTTCCCAGCTGAATCATCTGCTGGAACAACTCTATTTCAGTTCCAGAGTTTTGATGGGCCCTGCTATGGGACACTGAGCAAAGACGACAGAGGAAGCAACCGTTTGTATTCTGAATGACTCATCTATTCAGTCCTGGCCACGGAGTGAATAGTTTCAAAGTTTATGAGTGAATGGTTTCAAAGTTTATGGGGAGCTACACAAAGGCTACTAAGTCTAAAAGGAAATCATTTATGGCAAGGAGAGAATGTAACATTTTTAGAATCATTTTTCCTTTTTAAAACACCCTTCCGCCTGCCACAGACTGCTTCATCAAGTTGATCTGCAGCTGTTTGCTAACAGAACTGTCTCTAAGCCTGTCTTCTCATTGCAGCTTTAACATGGTGCTCTACTCCCACCTAACAGCGTAAAAATTTCCAGTGCAAATTGAATAGGAATGTCTAGGAAACATACCTGTTAAGTAAAAGGTTTTCGTGCTTCAGTCTGCAAATTAAAAAAGTTAACCCAGATCTGTGGGACAGACATTTTCCCCAACATTTCCTATCACAGAAGGCTATTACAATATTCAGTTCAACACGTACATCCCAACCTCCATGGTCAATTTGCAAGTGAAATACGTAAATCAATCCTATGATTACTTGGAAGGTAATGGCTTTCCAATCTTCTTCTTGTTGTTGTTATATTTATTTCTATGTCTTTTTTTTTTCAAAATGTGGACTCAATTCAGAAAATAAGAATACAGCTGAAAACATACCAGAAATGAACATTAAAATGGAATTAAACTATGCACAGTCAGTGGCAGAGCTTGGAGTGTGTGGAGAGGTGGGTGGGAGGGGAGGGGCTATGGCACAAGGGGCGTGACCACTGTGTGTGGGGGCGTGGCTGCAGGGTGTGGGGGCATGACCGGGAACGTTGGGGTACGGCTATGGGCCGGGACGCCCCAAAAACATTGCCGCCCGAGGTGAACCGCTCCTTCTTCCCCCGTCCCTATGCAACTGTTCACAGTATTAAAACAATTCAAAAGTACACTTAAAAAGATAAAATGCAATTAAAAGGATAAAAAACTATTAAAACCAGTTCAGTTTAAAACAACACAGCACCCTTCATCCATTCTTTAAAAAAACTTTGTTTTAAAAGCCTGTTGGAATAAAAAGGTTTAAACTCTAAAAATTTTTAGAGCTTACACATGAGAAAGTGTGTGTATGATTGTACCCTGAGTGCAACTTAAGAAGAACCCCTTTCACTGTGAATAAATCTTGAAAGACCAATAGCCCAAGGCTTTCTCTTTTCCAGGGAAATTCTGTTAAACTTGCCCTGTTTTGTTAATACCCATTCATTTGGCCTGTAGTGTAAGTCTTTGCAGGCTTGTACTGTTTCTGCAACCAAAATTGGCCCAATAAAAGCCACCACTATTCTGTAAATTTCTCACTTTCCGCAATCTCAGATATGCAACTAATACTTTCTATCAAGCAAGTTTATTACTGCATAGCTTAACCCAGTGGAGTCATAACGATGTTGAAAAATGACATCAATTCATTTACTATTAAATCAGGTACTCCACCGTTTCCATCAATTCTGCCAGTTGTGTTATTGAAATTCACTAACACTACTCCAGGGTATGTGGTGTTGGGAGAATGTCAAAAGCCCAGGCGGTACTGCATGAGTCATAATATGTCCCACTGCTTTCCGAGTGAGTCCAATTATAAATCCACTGTTGGCACTGAAACAAAGGACAATATAATAGGCATTTTGGTGCTGTTTTGAAATGTCTTTGTTAACCCTAAGACAAAGCTTAGAGTTGAGCTAAAGAGTTTCTTGTTAAGAGATTTTAGTTCATATTATGAATGCTCGCTTAGCCAAAAAAAACCAAAATCAGATTGCCAGGTTAGGTATATTTTACTGAGCGGTGTAACTTCACAAAGTCAGGGCCAAACTTTCCTAAACTGGTGGCCTGCATATTGGTTGCATTATGAGTTCTATCACCCCCAACAAACATGGGCAACAATGTTGAATGGGGATGATGGCATTTGTGGTCTACAAGGCATCAAACTGAGGGAGGCTGGCCTGGGCATTTGCAATGGTATAACTGCTTTGGTGCTTCAGGTGACTCAGACCTGTACAGAAGAGTTGCCTGTTTTATCCATACAATTTTCACTTCAACTGATGTTAACAATTGTTCACCTGCACAAAGGAACATGTAGAGCAAGCGTCATCCAAAAATCCAAAGACCCAAGGAGGAAAGAGAGGTCCAAGGAAGGACTACAGTTGGCCCTCCACATTCACGAGTGTTAGGGGCATAGGACCCCTGCAAAAGTAGAAAAACCACAAATATAAAAATGTGTGTGTGTCTGCATCGGTGGGAAGGGGGCTGAGGTATAGTGGGGAGGACGAGCCTTCAGGGTCCAAAAGGTCAGGAAAGGGAGAGGGAAAGGGGATTGGCTGGCATGGTGGGCCTATACTTCTCCTCTCTTGCCCGTCTCCTTCCTTGGGTGTGGGGGGCATGGGGAGATGGTTTGTGGTACTGGCAATTCGGGCTGTGAGTTGTCCTTAGCTTCCTGGGTGGGAAGAGGCAGGTTTTTAAAGAGCTGTGCATTCGGATCGGAGCTGCCGAGAGGGAAGGTTCCCTGGAAGAGAAATGCCTAAGGTGCGGGGAGCGGGGTGGACAGCAGGGGCTGGAGAAACTCCCAAATAATCAAATCTGTGAAAGTCAAACCCGCAAATGTGGAAGGCCGACTGTACTTATATTCTGACACTTCATTTGCACAAGTAGAAGTTTTGCTTTTGCATTCCCTAGAATACTGTGATGGAAAAGATAAGGGTTCAAACAGAAATGATATAAACTGTTTACAACTGTTATGTTTCATGCACATCAGCTCCCCCAGGTCAGTCAGCCTTTCTTAATCCACTGAGCATTTAACGGATGGCACACCGAGGAATTCAAAGGTGAGCACAACACATTGATTAACAAGTCAAGTGCCTATTGACTGTTCAAACAAAAGCAGTGCTGTGAAAGAGAATTTGGCATATGCATTCAGAAAGGTACAGTCAATAAATGCATTCAGAAATCATCCGAATTTGCTTCTTGTTCAGGTTTGCCTGTTTCGCCTAATGAGGATGCTGTGGGGATAACTAGAACCATAGGCTCCCCCTTGAGGTCTTTGAAAGAAAGGCAGCGTATAAACTTAAAATAAATACACTCACTAGACGATTATAGTGCTATTGTTCCACTTTCAACATCCTATGGAATCCTGGGGTTTGCAGTTTAGGGAGGGGCCTTGAGAATTCACAGTCACAGACCTCTTTGGTCTCAGTAAACTGCAAACCCCAGAATTCCACAGGATGTCAAAAGTGGAATAATAGCACTATAACAGTCTAGTGCAGAAAATCCCCCAGTTTCTCTCTGCTCTTCCACTTACTTCCTCAGCTTATTTCAATTGCTGCAAATTGAGTTCCAAGTGAGAAAAGTATCTGGTGCTCAATTAACCCAGAAGAGGGGAAAGAAAGGGCAGAATCTTGTTCTTCCCAGTAAGCTCAGGCAAAAACAAACCACTACAGCCTCTCTTAGCTGATGTGTTCTTCCTCATCAATAACTTGTCATCTGGACCACACTCTGATGTTGCTTGGCCACATGTGTCCTGCTTTGCATCTGTCAAATGTTGGAAGATACATCCTTGCTTGTAAAACTATGGCAAAATATCAAAAAGTGAAGCTTTAGTCTATGGGGATTTTCTGAGCAACATTTTCTTGTGAAATTGCAAGGGAAGTCCTCTGCATTGAATCTTCACCCATCCTTCTATGATCCTTCTAAGAGTCCCACCACTGTATACATGAAGGAATACGAAGCTCCTGTTGTAGAATGTGCAGGAAAGGTCTCCCATGGATGATTTATTTTTTAAGAAAAAAACACCACAAGTGTTCTAGGAGGAGGAATGTTTGTGGCAAATACCAAGCTAAGGAAGTCTGCAAGGAAATGAAAGACTGAATCCATTGCAATTGGCTTTGACTTTGCCACAATACTGATCACACATGCCACCGAGACTACATGGCATGCTGGTGAGAAATGATTTGAAGCCACTTTTTTTGCATTGAAGTTTGAGTGGTTTTCTATAACCACAGAGCACCAGTTTGGAAATCTTATTCATTGGCTCTGAATGAATTTCTCTGCTTTTTGGAACAATGGGCCTTGGTGAGAGAAGTGTGAGAAAATACCCATTCACTTATTTTCACGCAGTGTTTCATTTTCCCCACAAGTGCAGTCCAACTCTTCTAGCTGACAGGCTTGTGGGCCAATAGGAAAGTGCAGCATTTTGTGTTTTGCCTTCAGTAAATGGAAGCAAACTGATTGGGTGGGGGGAATCTGGATGTCCCTCCCTCTAAGGACTTCTGTTCTGCCATACTAGTTTGACATGGCTAACTATAGCCTCAGATTATGTCCTTGGCTCTAACAGTGGCCAAGACCCATTCCAGAAGGATTGTCCTTGTTTAAAAGCCAAGGGCCTTGCCTGAAGACAAAGTCCAGAAAAGAAGAGGAAAGCTTTACTTTGCACAGAAAAGTCTGATTTATTGGAATCCTTGACTGGCCAAGAGGAAACAGCACCAGCCCTGCAAAATTAATAAGACTACTCTGCAGTTGGACAGGATAAGAGTGACAAAGGGTGTTAAAATATTGAGTCTCTCAACTCAAGAAAGTTGCAAGCCAGCTCAACTGTCTTCCAGGAGTAGTATGGAAACTGAATTCCTTGGCAACATTGCCTAAGAATTTATTAGCTGGCATAGAAGACAAGAATGGAGAAGGAAATTATCACAAGATGCCACAGATTACGCTTAAAAACAATGATGTGGTAGCGATAGAAATGTGATGCCTACCAGATCCAGAGCTAACCTATGCCGTCAGTAGAATCAAGCAGAGAAGCTTAGCTTGGGCTATATCGGTGGTTCTTAACCTAGGGTCCATGGACCTCCAGGGGTCCGTGATGCCCTCAGAGGGCGGTCAGCAAAAGGCCCAAAGGCATTATTTAGTGTGTTCTTTAGTCTGGAACAGAGATGCCACAGGGGAACCCAGCCCATAAGTGAATTAATGAATTATTTTGAAAAACAGCAAACTATAGCCACACTCAGTACAATTAAAGTACATCACAGTTAAAAAGTAGAAACCAAGCAATTTGCTTGTGTAACTCATTGTCACAGAATGTAGGTATTCCTAATGGTATGATTCAGTTTTAAAAGAAGATCACAATTATCTAAGCTAGTGGAAATGCAGAGTTGAATTGGAGTTATCTTCAGCTAGAAGTGGATGCAATTACAATAAAAAAAAAATCCAAGGGATGATTAAATCGGTTAGAGGCAGATGAAAAGTTGCAACTGTGACAACAGAACAACGACAATTTGCTTTTGGTGCTCTTGATTACAACCAGAACCTTTCAAATGCGGAACAGTTTAGAATGCAGAGATCGGGCTTGATGAGAACTAGCTGCAAGACTGGTTTCCATCCTGGTAAGGCCATTGGATTCTCTCCATTACCCATGAGAACATGATTCAAAGGACACTGGATTGCAAAAGAGTGCCCTAAATGGCACCTGGAGATTATCTTGAACCACCATAAAGTCACAACCAAATTCCAAATCAGTAGAGAGAGAAAGAAGAACTTGAGAAAACCCATTAGCAGCTGTCCCAGTGTGGAAAATCCCCACAAGCTCTGGAATAACAATGCAAGTCTATACTTAGTCAAAATTGAGATTTCAGGTCTCCCAATTATATCAGGCAGATTGGACAATCTACTCCTTTTTATAAAGGCCAGTGGGCCAGCTTCCATCAACTGGGACAAGGGATTCAGAGGAAAAGATGATTTTTGAGGAAATGTGAGTCGTACAGATCTCAAGACAATCAACGACATATTCTATTTATAGAGAGAATTTTACCCCAAAAAAGACAAATCAAGAGTTCAGTTTGTAAGCAGCTATTTTGCAGTGTGGCATGGTTTGGAGACTTGGACAGGTTCCACTCAAAAATAAGTGATAGAGAGAGAAGATGAAAAAAAAAAGTCTCATAGACTGACACACCATGTCCAGGAGGGCATGCGGACATTGCATGCAACTTACCTTGTCATTGCTTATTTTAGCCCAAGCTGGGATAGGAATCCTCAGCACCTGGAAAGGGTAATTGGCTATAAAATGATTGACAACCAAAATATGAAGAGCAGAGTCTGGAGAAATGATGGGCCTGCCTGGGAGAGAACACATCACTTTCATTCAGTTTCCTTCAGGAGCTGGTATTAGATGACTGACCTCCAGCCTGTTGCTTCTCAGCTTTGAGATCAAGATGATTCAGAAATACCATACCTTTCAACTGCCCCAATTTGGCAGGGAAAGCCCTGATTAATCCTCTGTCATCCCACCTTTTCCAGCCGCTTTTAAAATGTCCCAGTTTCTCCTTCCTCCTCCCTTTTTTCACTTTCCTCCTTCATCCTCAGTTTACTTTGATTGGTGCAAACTAAGTTCAAAGTACAAAAACAGTTGGCACTCAAGTTAACTCCTTGGGGGTAAAGGAGAGAAGGGATCAGAATCTTGCCCTTCTCAGTAGGTACTGACAAAAGCAAATTGCTGCAGCCTCTTCTAGCTTCCTTCTCATCAATAACTTTTGACATACTATTTCCTGAAGAATGATAATTGAAGATATTGGATATGACAGAGGTGGACAAATTGACAAATCCTGATCCACTACATCAGATGAAGCACACTCCTAAGGTATGCATTAGAAGAAATGCATACAAAATCTATATCTTTCCAAATCTTTACATTTTTGTACGTAATTCTCCTAGCATGTGCATGCAAAGAAAGAGAGAGAGGCCTCCATTAGGAGAAATGTACATAAAAATGCACATAATTTTTCCCTTGTGGAATTTTTACACACACATCCCTCAATATTTTTTTCCCTTTCCCAAGTGGTACGGAAATGGGAAAGACTGAACTTTTGTCTCAGGGAACTTGACTGCAGAAATGAAAAGAGACGGATGTGACCATCCAGACTGGAGTTCAAGACATCACTCTCCTGCCTTAGGTCTTAGAGAATCACCAACAAACCACAGTAAAACTTTCCAAGGTTCGTGGGTCTTGGGTATGACTTTACACAAGGAATTTAAACAGTGATATGAGATATGTCATGACTGTAATTGTCTTGCAAAGGACTGATGTATGAATTCTAGTGTGTGAGGCTACAATGTGCCCATTCATGCACTCATTTTTGGAGGTGTCTGCTCCAGTTGAACTCTTTCAAGGATCTGAGATTGCAGGGAAGTTTATACCCACCTATGAATTGCTGTTGTCCCCCAAATCCTCTCCACATCCCTTGGGGATTCACACATTTCAGGAGAAAGTAAAGCATCCCTTGGTCTAGTGGTGTTGGTGGTAGGAAGAGTGGAAATTATGCAGTCTATTGTACATTATTGGCCTGCAGATCCCATCAGTCTGAGGTAGCATACCCAATGTTGAGGAATGCTGGGTATTAGAGCCCAACAATCACCAATTTCCACCTCCGCTAACAAAATGCTTGTGACAGGAAAATTATTACCAGGATCAGCTGTCTGTATCACATCATCCAGATTTAACTGTAATAGCTACAGCCTCCTCCTACCTCCAAGGAATACAAAGAATTGCAGTCACTGAAGGACATTGGCACACTTTTGAAAGAGATTGCTAGCTATTTTGAAAGTCCTATAGTTCTGACATTTGTCTGCTTGGGAGCTCTTCTGTTTCAGTTTCTCAAAATGGCTTAAGTTTCATACAGAATGCCTTTGGCATACTGTGAAGGAAAAAGCAGCCAGGGAATATCGTAAGCCCAACAGCAGGAGCGGGGATTAAGAATAGGCAGATATGACAGGCAAAACCAAGAATAATTAGCACACAATCAACATGTCCCTGCAGGAGTTTCAGTTTTGCATTACAAATTCCTTGCAAAGTTTCTCACTATATATCAACAATGTCTTACTCATTCATAAGCATATTACAAGTGGAAGAAAATACCTCTTGGACAGAAGCCCAGCAAAGATGCTGAAGCAACACCATGCTAAGGATCAGGGTCAACGTGAGTCATTGTTAGTTGGCTCAGAATAAACTAGCTCCTCAGCTCTGAAGGTTTTGCCAGCAAACCATGGGGTGGGGAGAGAGTGAGTCTAGGTGGACGAAAACATGGAGACATCCCAATCAACATTTTGCAGCTTTCATATTCAGGCCTAAATCCTCTTTGTGATTCTGGCATAAGCAGGACTATGTTAGAATAAGTACTCTTGCTATTGTTGCATAAGGAGGTAGTTGGTATCTCATTGCAAAACAGTTTTTCCAGGCTGTGCAAAAGCTGCTGAATTGTGCTCATCGCATCTCTATCTGCCTAGCTGGTCATCTTTATTCTTCCCCCCTCTGCAGTTTCAACCTTCTGGACCTCCGCATAGGTATGTTAGTGGACATTTATTCTCTGCCTGCTTCAAAGAGGATCTTGACTAGTATTTCCCCAGAGAAAATTTAACAGCCTACCAGTTTCAAGTGTCTGTGGATAACACTTCTGCCTTAGAGAAAATTTGGCTTCTGTTTGCCTGGATCTGTCCTACTGCCCAGGGTGACATTGTCTGGGGTGTGAGTTAAGGACCTCAGTAATTCCTAGAATTTCAACACCTACACCAAGACTGTCTTCTCTAGAGTCGCTTAGGATTTTCTGGCCACCATAATAGTAACAACACCAACAACCTGTCATAGATTCTCATACGCTCTAATGCATGCAGCAGACATACTTTGGATCCACTATTCTGTGGTCATTTCAACCTATGAGGGAGCTGACGACAACTGCACTGGCATGGACAAAGCATTATTGGAGCAGACTTAGGATTAGAAACTGTCTCTAAACACTTTAGGATGTGCAAATATTGGGCAAAACTGTGCAAAATTCTCTTTGCTGTATTATTCTCCCTGCCTGGGTTTCCCAGCTGTCAAAAAGCTTCACACTTTTTCAGCCAAGGAATTAGTAATGATGAATATTCTTTCCAGCCCCAGTATAATTCATAAGCTCAGGTAAATCTATTTATGTAAAAACAATTATATCAATACATCAAAATACATCAATTAATCTGTCTTGAGTTCATATACTATAGCCATTTAATTTCATATCCATTCTTCAAATATTATCACTCAAATACAATGCAACCTTAGCGCTCCACCACTTACTACCCAACCCAACTCCAGAACTGACTCTTTTGGTCCATCCTCGGATTTCCCAAAGTGACCTCTCCAAGTTGAGGGATGACCATAAAGCTTTTATGGCAAGATTAGGCCTAGACACTGCTGTAAGCATGGTCAGCAATGTAAGTACGGATGTTATCTTTATGTTTCTGTTATCAATTTACCAGCATTCACAAATTTCTTCTTATTGTGATGGAAAGCATGTCAAGTCTTTTTAAGGAAAAACACCCAGGAACACCCAAAACTGACAAATTCAACCAATTTGTCCACTATCAGATCTATCAAAAGCCCAAGGCACTGAGTGTGTAATTCTTAAAATTCTGGCTTTGAATCCCTGCACATTCAGCCATGTTATTGCTGAATAACAGGTCTTACCTCTTTTTTCTTCTGACAGATTTCTCCTTTTTAATGCATGTGGTCATTCCTTGAGCTGGGAATGGCAGCAACTATAGCTTCTTGGACCCCAGCAGCTGGTAAGAACCCCTCCCTCAATTCTAACTTCCATTGCTGTGACCTTTGGGGAGGAAGAGGAGCAGCCAAGGACTGCAGAATTTAATTCCAGGCCACTGTCTCCTTTTCCTTGTGTGTTGTCTCTAATTTAGATTGTAAGCTTAAGGGCAGGGAACTGTCAAACTAATTGCAAGCTATTCTGGGAACTTTGGTGGCTGAAAGGTGTGGTGTGAACAAACAAATGGTTGAATTTGCCCAGTGCAGATGAAGTAGAATTTTGTATCTGTATCTGTATTTCACAAATTTTGCATTTGTGAAAAACTCATTGAAATGTACAGTTTTCTTCATATTCAAGATGGAAAAAACTTGATGTCTCAGAAGTGTGAATGGGATAGAAAGCAAAACTTGATAAAGTTATCCATTGCTACAGTTGTACATTTTGGCATCAATGAGCCTTTGATGCCCTCACCCTTACCTAGGAAAGGGAGAAAAAAGAAGTGAAAGAGAAGTACGAGAGGCTCACCAAGCCGACAGGATGGGAGAGAGGGATGACAAAATAAACCCATTTCAAGCTGGATCTGGACTCAACCCAAAATGGCTCCAGAGATTTGAGACCACATTTCCAAACTCTGCTTCATGCTTAGGGAAGTCATGTCCCCAGCCTCTCCTACACAGAAAAATTGTACTCGACATTTTAAATTGGGAAAAGGAACTAAAAATGCATATGCTATTTTCAACTCGGCCTTTCTTGTTCCATCTAGTCTGATCCAGACCCTGGCTGTGGGGATTCTGCTGACCTTTGCAACAGTGGTATCCTTTAAGAAATGTTTACTAAAAGTTTTCTGCCTCAATTTTCTTTAGTAGAACAGATGCATAACGCTGCTCTTTGTACTCATTCATTCAGTTCTGGAAATGAATCATTAAATCTCAGTGGATTCCCTTTGGCAAGATACTTTCAATCTGTACATCCTTTCACATCCTTACTTTTCCATATGTTGTAAGATTGTTTCCCTAAAACATCTACCCTATATTTAGACATTTAAGTTCTGAACATGTTGCCGTGGAGCTGGAAGCCTGAACCAAGAGGGTACTGTAACTGTAGAACTAAGCTGTATTACAGAAACAAAATGTGCTTCTTAGCAACAGAAATCCATGGATACCAAGTTGGTGGCCAAAACCAAAAAAAGGGAAAGGCATGAACAGGTGAGACATCTGCATTACAACTGCCTTATCTAACTGAAAATGCATTACAAGACAGAAGAAGAATTCCTCTGGAAGAAAATGAATTCAAAATTCAATGTTCCACCTTGAAAGTTCTACCTGTGTACACAGTTCTCTTGCAATGGTATTTCTCTCGATATTTAAGCCAAAAAAATTATGTGCAAAATTAAAGGTCTGTTGATAAGAAACTAATTATTACCACTTAACAATATTTTACTATTAAAGCATATAACACTTTAATAATAATAATAATAATAATAATCATCATCATCATCATCATCTTGTCCAATGTTTTCTATTTTTGTGCAATTTTTGTGCAATTTTCAAAATCAAGGACTGTTAATAACTAATTATTATTTTTAAAAATATTGATATTAAACCCCTCAACACTTAATAAACAATAGTAATATTTATTGTTGTTGTTATTATTAAAGTACAATATGATACAATATATTAATCATTGTAACAATGATAAATAATTGTAATATTCCATGCCCTCCTGCTATGAGTTTCCTTGCCAGCAGCAGGCAGTGAAGAAGAGCACGAATCACATTCACATAGGCCTTTTCCAATTGACGATGCTCTTTCATGTCATCCCATCACAATCTCAGCAGTTTCTCTGCTGGGATGGGAGCGTGTCCCCAATGCTTCTCGTCACACATGGCCAGCTGCCTGGAGAAGGCAGTGTGAGGCATATGCTGTGTCCTTCTGGACTGCAGTTGGCCTTCTCCCTATGCTGCAGTAGGGAAGGAAGTATGTAGATCGGGCTTCCAGCCCTCCTGCATGGCCAGCTGCAGCAGGAGGCTCATGTGATCAGGGGTCATTGATGGACTTCTCCATCAATAATTTACCCCGCGATCATGCCAGCTGGCAACGCAAGAAGGGCGCGACTGTGACATCATGTGGAAGTGTTGTCACAGTCCTGCTCCTCTCGCACCCCATGCTGAGACACCATCATCATGTGGAAAAGGCAATAGTTTGCATGCTGCTAGAAAGAACTGTGTACCTCCTCTACGCAGCTAGTTCTACCCTATGGTTACTGGTTAGAATGGATTTAATTCCTTTCACCATTAATAACCTGCAAACTGCTGTTTCTGCACTTGCAAGTTACTAAATACAACCTAATTTCTGAGTCTGAATGAATTACCTTAATGATTCTATGTGAACAGACACAAAATCTTGCTGATATGGGATCAATACCTTATCTGTATTCCACTAAGACTGCAACAGGTATTTGGAGGACTGGGTGGAGAGAGAGAAAGTGGTAGTGAGAGTAATGTGGGAGAGAAAGGTGTCTAAATATATGATCCTGATTTCTTCAGCCTGTATCACAGCCTGTCCATCAGGTTTCTTTTGACTCTGGCTTGACAAGTTTGGAGACACAGGCTGTTTCCACAGCCAGGCCTGCTGCCATTGTGAAAAACAGATGCAGACTGAAGGTCAGCTGAAGTCACCTGAGGCAGCAAAGCAGCAGCAGAAAGATTGCTGCAGCTGCCACTCTTTGGATAACTTCAAGTGAGTGCCATTGGGAAGTGGGATCTCCAAAAAATGTAGCTACTTCCACAGATTTCAAAAGTTACATCCCACAACGCAATCCCAATCTACCGTGATGAAGAAACAGAACCCAGGATGGGACTCTGCTAGTGAAGACATAGACCTTTTCTAGACAAAAAGAGGTTTGATTCACAATAACTGGGGTTAACAGGTTTACGTCTTACTAGGGATGTAAATCTTTGCTTATTTCTTTCCCACATGAGATAATTATTGGAAACAATTTCAAACATTTTTCCCCACCAGCTGAGACTAAGAAAGGTTTTGTGCATTTTTCATTGGGGGGAGGGATTTTTGGTCTTTTAAAAAAAACATTATTTTTTTATGCTAAATTGGGCAAAAATGATATATTTTGGACAAAATACATTGGGATCTTTTGTGCGACACTTGCCCTATTTACCAACCAGCAAGGTGTTTTGTTGTTGCTGCACAAATGAATTTCTCACCAAATACTCCCGAAGGATCTCACAGAGGTTGCCTGTTTTCTTGGCGTGGCATCTCAGGTTTGTTGAGATAATCTTTCTCAACCATTTCTTTCTAACTGTTCTTTATGTCCTTAGGGCTCACACTTACAACATTCTCAAGCATAACTATTTTTCTCTTTCTTGAGCAATGGAACGGTTGTTTACTCTTATGAAGAAAAGTAAAACATTGCTCTACTGAAGTCCAAATCTGGACACCATTGCCACAAAAGCAAAACTTGACTTGTACTTCGGACACACACTGGCTTTGCTCGGCACTTGTTGCAGAATTCCCATTGATCTTTATGGACAAGGGGCCACTTTGTGTTGAATAAGTAGAGAAGCACAGCACATGCACCTCCCTCAATAAACATAGACTCCACCTGGGAGAATGGCAGCCATTTGACTTTTGTGTGTGCTATTAAAATACACTGTTTACCTAGGAAAGAAATGCAGCTACTTGTTCATCTAACAATACATTGTATGTTTCTCAGCAGAGGACACATATAATTTGCTTTCTTTTTCTCTGTAAAAGTACTGTGTGACCAATCATGCTAGGAAGGAGGGAAGGAAGGAAGGAAGGAAGGAAGGAAGGAAGGAAGGAAGGAAGGAAGGTAGGGATGATTTCAGCTAAGGATCATCAAATAGATTTCTATCAAAGTTGTCTACCAAAATTTTACCAAAACCTTGGATTTCTTTACCTTTACGAAAAGGAATTTCTTCAGAATGTTGAAAACTAAGTAGGCCCAGTAGATATGTAGACCTTGCAGAATCAATAGCTGCCCATTGAAGAAGAAATATGCTAGAATGACTGTCTGCGTATAAAATATAGGATAATATATCGTAGCCCGGAGAATCCTGAAATACACAAAGTATTGTGTCAAATTAAGAAAATCTCTGATGTATTTCTATTAACACTGCAGAGCAGGCACTGAGTGTGCACCAGATGCTGATACGAAAGGGGGAGGAATTGCTACCAGATGCTGCAGGAGAGAACTGAGAGCCACATGGCCCACTCTGTCCTTCTAAAGCATGCTGCTGCCTTTAGGTACGGGAGAGGACACCATCTTATAGCAAGTGCACAGAAAAGATTCTTGTGCCAGACAGTCTAGCCATGCAACAGGAGGAGATGGCTTTGTGCTTTTGCTGCAACAGACTAACACAGTTATCTCTTTAAAATCTGTTAAATCCTTTTTGTTTTCCAAGTCCTGCTACCTTCAGATACAAATATCAAGATTTCACCAGTGTTTTTTTCCCCACTGTGATGTCTCCATGTCTCAGAGATTCATCCAAGAACACAGAGATCTCCCTTCTTATGATGAGGTGTTGCTGTTCTGTTCCCACAACCAGCACTCACCTTTCCATACTACCAATAGAGGGAATTATTAAAATAATGACAGAAGTGAGATTAAAGTATATAACAAAGGGAACAGCAAAAGCTGACTCATAATGCAACTTACCAAAAAGGGAAGATGACAAGCCGTGTGATAAAGAATGCAATTGCGAAGATGACAAAAAGGACACTGCAGGTATTCTCCCAGCGAGCATAGTTGAACATCTTAGCAGCCTGAGATGTCAAACAAATACATTAGGATCCCATAGTACATTCAGAACAGTGGTTCTCAACCTTTGGTCCTCCAGATGTTTTGGATTGCAGCTCTAAGAATCCATCATCACTGGCCATGCTGGCAGAGGATTTGGGGAGCTGAAGTATAAAACAGCTAGAGGATCAAAGGGTGAGAACCTCTGATTTAAAGGGTCTTCTTCTTGAAGTCTACATTTGGTCATTACCCTGAAATACAGCAGACTCATTGAATCTGGTATCACACTTGCATACCTTCCATCCTGATCCTATGAAATCCTCTCTAGACAGGACTAACATTGGACTTAAGCCTATCTTTCAGAAATGTGACTAGGTGCATAGTATGAGAGAAAATTACAGTCAGTGTTTTGAATGGGTTCAAATTCCTCCTCAGTTCTGGACTTTCCTCTTAAATTGCACAGTGAGCAAGAGCTGCTTCCACACTGCTGTTTGTCATGTTCCTAAGGTAACATTGAACCCCACTCCCCTATCTTATGCAAATGGAAATTGTGATTTTGAGTGCACAAGCAATATACCAGCTGGATGGGTTGAATCCTCCTCATCTCCACCTCTTGCCTTCCCCAAGTGGTCTCTCTCTAAGTCATACTCTGCCTCCGACAGCTATAGGAAGCTGTTGAGGGAGAGGAGTTTGCTATTCCATGCCCTCATCCCCCTCTTCAAACTACATAGCTTTCCTCCTCTGAGAAGCAAACAGAATGTGTGTGCATGCTCCAGACTACTATTCCACTGTTCCTTGCAGAAAGTCACTGAATGAGACAACAGAGATAGTTGAACTATAAGGTTTTGACATAGTTCTGGGGCTGGCCACTCAATGGGCTAGTCACTCAAGCAACGCATTGGTCGCCCTTGATGTGCCCTAGCTGTAGATGCTTCCACAGTCATTGTCTATGCTAATCTTGTCTCCATTGTCCCTTAGGTACCTCTCAGCTTTTTTCCTCATTCCTCAGTCCCTCTGCTTGTCTGCCTTCCAACCATTCCTACGCCTCCATGTAAAATCTACCTCAGTCAATCCCAAGAGTTCTTAGATGCACATTCTTGCTGGAAGATGCAGCAGCTTCTGCACTGCTCTCACTGTTCTCTTGACCACTCGGGATTCAGTGGTTTAGACAGAGAGAGACTGGGAACTTCATCCTTCTTTTACTGCCTGTCTGCTTCCTTTGTCTGCCAGCTATCCCAAAGCACTGTAGGCAGATTACAGTCTTCTAGGTCAGGCCAGGTTACTCAGATCATTGCCCTTTGTTGTACCAAAAAGTACTAAACTGGGGCTGATCACTTCCTTTCCTGTTTTTTTCTGGCCTCTGTTGTGTGCTCTCTCTCTCTCTCTCTCTCTTCAAGGAAGAGGGCATGCTGGAGCACACCTGCCTACTATCCTTATCCATCTAGAGTAGTTCAGGGAGGGTCAGGCTGTTCTGTCTACACAGATCAATAAATATGCCTCCTTTTGAGGATCCTAAAACCTATCTTATGTCTCCACTTGTTTCTTGCAAACACTTCTGCTGTTGTTAGAGGAAAGGTTCTTTCCAATAAGAATTCCTTTGCATCCAACCCATTTATTTTACCTTCACTAAAATAAAACTGTTCTGTGAATGGGCTTCTGAGGTTTCTGTTCCACATGCTGAGCCCTGCCAGATATAGGAATAAACCACAACTCAGGAATATGTCAAGGAAGCTAGGCACTAAATCCCAGCGACTTTCACCTCCAGCCAGATGTCTGCGAAGTCATGGATAACCATCACCAGTGTTCCAAGTCGAATGTAGTTGCCACTCCAAGAGCAGAACATCAGACCAAGGGTTGCAAAATGGTGAACAACATGGGCTCTAAAGTCCTATAGAAAAATCAAGAAATCAACCTTTCTTTTGAAAACAAATAGAATAAAAAAGGAAACACTATAGCTCATCTCAGGAAAACCAAGGCAGGTAGAAACCTTGAAGCCAACATGTTTGGGGTGTATAAACAAAAGGAAGGCTATCCCTCTATTGCCCAATCCACACAACAGCCATATAAATACAAGGTATCATCTGTACATGAATGAGAAAAAGACAGTAAGGCACTGAAGGACATCTCTGCTATCCCTGATCTATAACCTGTGCAAGGTGACAGTTCTTTGGGTCAAGAATCTTGCTGAATCTTCCAGGAAGAAAATGAGATGTCCTCCACCATAAAGATGCAAGATGCAACTGTGCAAAATTACCCAGTGCAACCCAGTTGTTCTATCTGTGTAGGAGTATCTCCCCTGTGCAATTTGCAAATTTCTTTATGCATGTAGCTTTCCTTTGCAATATGCTATTGACAGGAAAGAATGGAATATTCTACTTTGTTCTGGTGTCAAGCTTCTGTGCCACAATGCTATCTAGATGTTGTGATGGAAGTTTATATCTGATTCATCTTATAGGTTGCCATCAAAGGCAGTTTACAACAGCTCAGGAGAAAAAGAAAATTGTTCGATGCTTTCCAGATCTTTGCTACGCATCTCCTACAAAATGATGGTGGGGCCTAGACCTTGCTCAGGGTGTAAACCACAATTCTTGTATCATGCAATCCTCCCAGAGAACTCTGTCTTACCAGGTAGGCTAAAATTACCATAATCAATCAATCAATCCTATATGTTATCAAGAGAGAGGGAAGGTGGAAAAAGATGTGAACACAGCTTCTGAATAGGTAATTCTAAAGTTAATAGATGAAGCCAGTTTGATTTTGAATTACCTGCAGCCCAATGACATCCCCAAAAGCTCTCTGGCTTAGAATTCTAAATGCCTCTCCTTAAACTGCAAACCCCAGGATTTCATGGAACGTTGTAAGTGGAATAATAGCACTATAACAGTATAGTGTGGAAAGGCCCTGAGTCACAGAGCATCAGAAGAAAGATGTGTGAAGAATGTGCGTGCACGCACGCACGCGCACACACACACACACACACACACAGAGCCAGATTTGGATACAGAAAGGCATCTGTCACTTGCCCTCTCACCATCCTTCTAACAGTTCTATGGCATCCTATAATGTGGGCCCAAGGAATTCCCAAAACACACATCTCAAAAACAGCGGTGTTTACACACTGTCTCAAAAAATCAACTTGAAGTGTTATTTTCAACTTGGGGGCATTTTTTGGCCCCATCTTGGGACTGGGTAGGAATTCATCCCTGGCTGCTTCCAGACACAACAGCTAGTTCTGTCTTGTTTTTAAATAACCAAACAGGATATTATATACTAAGAAAAAGAAACTGGTTATTCTGTACTAAAAAGAAGTTGACTTCTGTCTGATGTAGTGAATGAACCAATCTCAATTGAAAGAACTACTATGCACATGAGAAGCATCCAAAGATCAATGCACTGCATTTGGCAGGTTGATTTACAGAGTCATGCAAAATCCATATGACCAGTTAGTGTAGTAATTTTAGTTAACATTTAAGTTTACGTACATACAAAATGTTATTCTTAAAAGGTAATGCTATATATTATGCAATGGTGTATATTAAATAAACTGTATATGCACAACCCTATCTTTTTACCATTCAACTTGGGCTCATCAGTAGTAAAGTTCCCATGGAAGGCTAGAGCAGAAACATTTCCCACTCCTTAGTAAAAAAGCAGCAAGTTGTGAAAGACTTGTGGGAAATAAATTCCAAATCATTGTGACGACTTGCCTTCCGTTTGGTGTCAATTCCAAGAGTAAACAGCAGCGACCAATAAAAACTCATCTGGAACATGTAATACCAATACTGGGATGGCAGCATTGACTGCAAAGAGAAGGAAGCTCATTAATATTTCTTGTAATGTAACGCAAAGGAGTCAACATAGTGTACAGGCTTCCACCACTTATCTAGCGGGTCAGAGACTGGACCACTGTCAAAAAGTAGAAATGGTCAAGAAGTAGAACTGATCTACAGCTGAGAATATGAAGGACTAACAGAGGCTTGCTCGGGACTGACTTTGCATGTGTGTTGCTTGTAAAGTCTCTCAGCTGGCTTGGTGCCTTTCCCCCCACTGAGCTTACTTTGCAAGTAGTGCATGGTATGGTCTCAAGCAAGCCTCTGTAGGCAAGAAGAACTGATGCAAGCCTGCTGTTTCAATGTTTGCAATACAGACAAGTTCCACTAATTTGACCAGGGGATCCACTCTTTCCATAGGCAAAACTTGGGACCACGTCAATGAGCAGTCCCAAGCCAGCTCCGTTAGGCAAGAAGAACAGACGAAAGATCAGACCCCACATCAAATTAATGGAACCTCCCCTCAATCTGGAAATGTCGAAAGAACAAGTCATCAGATAAACGAAAGGCAGGTACTTCCTACACTGCTTTGAATGATAGACTAAGAGTCCAGGAGAGGAGGGTCTGAATCCTACTTGACAATGGAAACCCACTGGGTGACCTTGGGCAAGTCACACTCTCTCAGACTCACAGGAAGACAATGGCAAGCCTCCTTGGAATAAATGTTGCCAAGAAAACCCTTGGGTTGCTATACGTCCAAGCTGGCTTGAAGGCATGTTATAACAGCAGTGTAGGACAGTGACAGCAGCGTATACTGTGAAGAGGGGAAAAAATGTTCCTATTGCTGCTGAAAGATAAGAAAAAGATATAGAAAAAGACAATGACAAAGAGCTGGTTAGTGAGGTATCAGCTGGATGAACCATTGCAAGGGGAGCAGAGAGAGGAGGTCAGCATGGTTACATACAAGTAAGAGAAAAATCTCTTTTTTCTTAAACTGCCGTTCACAATCTGTTTTTCCCATGAAGCCTTGTTTTTGTTTAACTTATCACCTGGCTGATAAATGTGGCATCATCATATATTGCCTTTTATAATAGGTCAGAAACCATGCCATTTTAATTTTTTACTCAAACCAACCCCAGTACTTTGAAAGTAGAAATATTACAAGCAAGAATGTTAGAACACTCAAAGCTTTTTAAAAAACATTCAAAGTTACTGTTGCATGTGCCCTTTTGGCGTGTGTGCCCTCCGTGAACCAAACTTGAGATTTCCAATGCTATCATAGGTTCGATAGCATACCTCTTTACCTTAATTTCAGTGTACAATATGTCCAGTTTCATTTATTCTTTTCTGATCTGTGAGAGTGTTCTCTAGAACAGCACAAGCAAGGGTAGGAAGTAGTCATGCCAATTACCTTCGAGGTAATTTGAAGGTGGCATTTGTCACATTTTCTCACGCAAGATCTCATGTAACCCTTCTGCCAGGGGATGCTTCTAATGGAGATGACAGAGCATAGGCTTTTCTCTTCCACCTATTCCTTTCATAATTGCAAATGAGAGAGACTGAACCTTTTAAAGATTTTCTGCCACTGGCCTCAGCTCTTTAGTATCTCCCCCCTCCTTTGGTCCAAACTTTACTTCAGCCTTGTAGAACTGGTCTGTGGAAGACATATTTCCACTGCTGAAATGGAAATCAAGTCATGCAGCTGGAGTAATTTGAAGATTTATATTTCAAACACAAGTGTCTGAAAAGGAATATGCCTTCAGGAGTTTTGGGGTGTGCTGTTTCTAGCTATCCGCAGAATTGTTTCCCTCAACCGTTTTGTCCAGAGAGTTTGTGAAACCAAATACAACATTCATATCCTGGTAAAGAGCATGGTCTGGATACTTTTTCACAAAGAGGAATGAATCAGCACTCCGAAAGAAGTGACATCACTCACATGAAATGGATAGTTCACCCACACGTACCAGATATCATGGAACCAGGGTTTCTGAAAGGAACATAGAATCAGACAGAGAATCATAATTATTTTCCATATTATAGAGGTATTACAACATAGTGGACACATCAGTGCGCTCATCCAAGGTCATTTCCACACTAGACTATTATAGCCATATTATTGCAACATCCTGTGGAATCCTGGGGTTTGCAGTTTCAGCAGGGCCAGCCAGCCCCTCCCTAAACTGCAAACCCCAGGATTCCATGGGATGTTGCAAGCGGAATAATAGTGCTATAACAGTCTAGTGTGGAAATGGCCCAAGTCTCATCTCTGCCACTAAATAAGTAGGTAGTCTTTGGCAGCCATGCTCTCCTTATCTTGCCCTCAGCTCATCCACATCTGCAAAATGGAGATAGTAACGGTGTAATTTACAAAGATTATTCAGATAATTCCCTGCAAATCATTCTGAACACTATAAAGATAGATAAATGGGTAGCAAATATTCTTAAAAGCTATGCAGTTATGAGTTGATAAATCTGTAATCGTAATCCCATTTACCTGGAAGGGAAACTCACTGAACTCTGGGATCTGAATATCAAAAATAAGCAGGAAAAAGCTAGGTGGAATATCTCCAACGTGGCCATAGAAAGAAAACACCAAAGTGGTATGATGAAGAAGAGAAGGAGAGGAGCTGGTGAATGCTCTAACACAGTGGTTCTCAACCTTCCTAATGCCGCGACCCTTTAATACAGTTCCTCATGTTGTGGTGACCCCCAACCATAAAATTATTTACTTTTTATTTACAGTGCCTCCCCACACTCCGGCAAAGGCCACCTCACCGGCCAGGAATGTGGGGGCGGGCAGGTAGGGAAAGAGGAGCCGCGCATCTCCCCCGGGAAAAAACTCTGAGGAACCCCCCCCCGGGCTCTGCTTCTGCTTCGCTCTTGTTTCCACTGGGGGGGCGCAGTGTAGGAAAAGTTTCCAGAGTGTCGAACCTGGCCGGGGGGAGAGGAATACCAGCGCCTTGGGGGGGGCAGGGGCTGTGGTGAGGAGGGGGCCTGCCCCCCATGCTGCCGCTGCCTCCCCAAGCTGGTCCATCAGATGGGAGGTTCTCCTGGTAGTGGAGAAGAGGAGCAATTTCAGTCCCTTCTGAAGAGGGGGTGTTACCACGGTTCTGTCATGCCTAGTGATAGCACTAGATATCTCTTGATATCAAACTTATTTGGCCTTCATTTGACCTTTCCCTGCCACCCTGGTCCACGTGTTTGGAAGGGCCACTGGAGAAGTACGTAAACAGGCACAGCCGTTAATGGTTGGACATTCCAATCCCCATTTAGGCAGGCAGATTAATGCCTCTCCGTTGCTTCAGGGACCATTTCTTGCAGACACACCTTGCTTAAGCGTGACTTTACACAAAGATGCTTGGCCAAGAGCCGGCACTCTCTTTATGCTAAGCCATTTGCATACTGGCTATACTATTGTCATCCAGCACTAAGCTCATCATGCAAAACCTGACCTTTTCCAACGCTTTTGTCCCGTTCCAAATTTCCTTTGTTCTCACCAAGCGTGGCATGGCCTGTAGGCACAATCCATCCTATAAAAAGTTCCCAATTCCGAGCCCTCTTCGGAACACTCCGGACAGCTATCCTGCCTTGCTGTCGGTTTGTCCAGCGAGTCGCCCCCTCAGTGAACCACGCTGAGCTTTCTTCCCTGCAACTCTCCGTTTTCTCCAGGACTATGAGAAAAGGTGTCGTATCACCCATTCCCCGAAAACTCTTATTTCTAATTTCTAGTTAGCTGTGTGCTTGTGGTGTCTTTATGGTGTTTGTCCTTTAATAAAACTATTACCTTTTACTATTTTAAAAACTGTCTGACTGCTCTTCTGACCTGACGCTGTATACATAGGGTTAGAAGATCCCAGCTAAAGTTACCCTGGCTCTCGTTAGCTTAAGAGAGTGCTCAAGTTAATTTCCCCATCTTGCGTTTTATTTGGTTATTTGGGCATCCCTCCTGGGACCCCCATAATACAGAGTAACAGGGGCAGGAGGACGCGAATGTGTGGCTTGCGCTTCTGCACCACCACTCCTGGGCCTTTTCTGCATGTTACCTTATCGCAGAGGTGGGGGGTGCCATTCGCGCAAGCAGGTTCTTGCACGAGGCGCTCTCTTCTCTGCTCCTTCATCCCGCAGCTGGCTTCCTGGTCACGCAACCACCCTGCCCCTACTCCCCCCAGCACAGCCTATGGCTCCCAGGCTGCACTGCGTACACGCTCCCGCCAAAGGGGGCAGGAGGATGGGAGCACGTGGCTCGTGTTTGCGCACCACCACCGAGGAGGGAATGGAGCCTAATACCATCAGAAATACGTATTTTCCGATGGTCTTAGGCAACCCCTGTGAAAGGGTCATTTGACCCCCAAAGGGGTCGTGACCCACAGGTTGAGAACCGCTGCTCTAACATATAATGCTAGGCGCGAAATCTCACCAGCACTCTCCAGTGGTACTTGTGGAGAAGGATATTGTGAAGTCATTTTGCTATATTGCCACTTTTCTCCTGTTATCTCCTTGTTCATTGTTTAGATTTATCTGTTAGTAGCAGATGACTGAAAAAATAGCAGTGAGAATTTGGATGGTTGCTGATTATCACTGATCTGGTCTTCTAAACTTTTCCCTTCCCTTTTCCCTCCTTCTCCTCTTTCTTCTTCCAATTTCCCAAACTTTTATCTTGTTGGACAGCCTACTGTAGCCCCAGTCCAATTTAGAAAATGGCAAATCTTGAGAAAGGGATTTAGAGAGTGCAGGTCAGCTCACATTTTTATTGACAATTTCATTAAGGTTTGACTATCATCTCCCATTTAACTTACGTCATAAAGAAATATAATTCCAGCGATAAATGATGTGCTGTAGAATAGAAATCGCCAACTGTAAGATAAAATGAAATCAGATCAGACACTGCACACACACACACACACACACACCTAGGATAACTCATTTCTTCTTTAACCTTAGGAGACCACTTCCTCCTTCTTGCATCAATGTCCATTTCTTTGCATTTCAGTATTTCATTAACCCATAGTTAGTTCAAACCAGTTTGCAGTTTCACTTCCAATCATGATTTCAAACTGGGGAGTACTATTAATGAAAAAACTAGTCTGGTTTAGCTACAATACTAACTATTAAGTGGCTCCAAGACTGACAATAGTCAATGCTCGTATATCCGGACTATGCATATGCAAAGGGATCTGACGAAGTAGATTTAAGTCTACAAAAGCGTCTGCTACCAACTTCTTTCTTTCACTTAGTCTCAAAGGTGCTATAAGATCCCTCGGCATGCCAGTCCAGATTAACCCAGCCATGATTTGAATTCTATGTCCATGTTTAACTAGAAGTAAGTCTTGCTTTATTTGGTAGGACTTACTTCCAAGGAACTGTAGAGTCTTCTGCACTTAAGGTTCAGTTTTCAGAATGAAAAGCTACACATTGGCTTAGCTATTCAAGGAGCTGGGAAAGGAACTGAGCCGGCAAAATGGAAAACTGCATAGCACTTGTCCTCATCTGCAATTCTTACCTGTAATGACCTCTGAAAGACTAACAAGATTCAATTTAAAAAGCCATTACTTTGCACGGCAGAGGTGAAATGTAAGATATACGAACACACTGTGGGAGGCTTTGGCTGTGAAACTGCATGACGCAAATAGTTGGAGAGTTTACATTCCCAGAAATGTGAATGATGAAAAAGGTAACCTCTGCATTGTCTCCATTCATGTGGATTCAGGTTCTTGATTCACATATATCCAGTACAGAAACCTAAGCTACAACCATCTTGAATGCATGATCTTGAACACATCTCTGATTTTGGAAGCTAAGCAGGTTTGAACCCAGTCAGTGCTTGGATAGGAGACCATTAAAGACTACCAGGAATAAACAGGTAAAGCTAGGAAAGAATTCCACCTAAAATCCTAGAATGCCACTGCTACTCAGAGTATTGATTTAATCTACGTGCAGATTTTCTCCTAACATGGGACCCAAGGTAGTTTACAAAGGCTAATAATAAGATTAGCTAAAAAAAATTCCCTTCACAACAAAAAGTTTAAAACACAATTAAACAAACATCACATTTAACTACCATTAATTTTAAACAGCATACAAAATTATGAAAAACACACAACAATAAAGTTAAAAATACAGTGTATGTGTCTCCTAAAAGCTCTGTGGCACAAATTAATCATTAAAAGCCCATTTGAATTATTTATTTTAAGTTATTTGACAATGCTAGATGAAACAGACCAATAATTGGACTCAGTATAAGGAATGTTTCTAATTTCCTGTGTTTATAGCTGTATCTCTTTAGGCTGGTAGGTTATTGTGTGCAATCCTGAAGAACACTTCATCCTTAGCCCAAGACTCCTTCATTGCAATTGTATACAAACCCCACATTGATGCTCATTTTAAAAACTGAACGTACTAGTTCTGGTGCTTGCTTTTTCCTGAACAATAAATGTGCATATTCAGCAACAGAACAATACAAGGAGCATTCAGACATTTGTCCATCCATCCATCCATCCCTCCCCCATTGCTGTTGTTGTTATGTACCTTCAAATCATTTCTGACTAATGGTGACCCTAAGGAAAATCTATCACAGGGTTTTCTTGGCAGAATTTATTTGGGGGGTTGCTCTTGCCATCCTCTGAGGCTGAGAGTGTGTGACTTGCTCAATGTCACCCAGTCAGTTTCCATGGCTGATTGGAGATTCATACGTCGGGCTTCCAGTGCCCAATCAAACCACTAATACCTACACTTTATATATATCCCACCTTTCTCCTAGGCTAGGACTTAAGGCAACTTGCAAAAAGGCCAAGAATATATAAGACACATATAGCTAAATACATACAAAATTAAGATCAAAACAGCATTAAACGACAACAGAATTAAAACCAACTAAAATCTTGGTTCAAAACAAATTAAAAGCAGCTCAGCATCATAAAGGCCCTTTTCTTGTTAAACTCAGTTTCCAAAGGCTTTCTGGAAAAGAAAGTTTTTTTAATTTGCTGCCATGAGGAAAACAAAGACGAAACCATCCTAACTTCCCTAGGGAGGGAGTTCCAAAGTGTGGGAGCAGCCACAGAGAGGGCAATGATTTGATTTGTTGAGTTCTGACCAGAATATAAAGTGCAACCTTTTCAGACTGAACTTTATACAGCTTCTCAGACATCCCTTCTGCATCCATCCTAGTTCATCAGCATTAACCATGCCAAATAGCTGTCTCTAATCCTGTGTGCCATCTTCTCCTTCAGCCCCAATTTCTCTATTTCCACATAACTAGACCGTACAGTTGGCCCTCCACATTCACTAAGATTTTCTGCAAAAGGGGAAAATCTGCAAATATCAAAATTGTGTGTGTCTGTGTGTGTGTGTGTGTGTGTGTGTCTGTGGGAGAGGGGTCAAAGGATGGGGGGCAGAACGGCCATCCAGAGTCCAAACCAGGAGGCCAGGGAAAGAAGAGGAAAATGGGGTAGGTGGGCATCATGGCCCTATATATCCTTCCTTTCACCTATCTCTTTCCTTGGGTGTTTGGGGGGCACTCTGAGAGCATTTGTGGTGCTGAGAAGTTTGGCTGTGATCTGTCTTTAACTGGCCAGGCAGCAGCTAGTGGAGGAAGAAAAGGAGGACCAGAGAAGGGTTTTTAAAGGACTGTGTGGCCTCACTGGAGCCACCAAGAGGGAAGGTTCCCCCAGAAAAGAAGCACTTGGTCAGTGCAGGGGTTGGAGAAACTTGCAAATCATCAAATCCACGAAAGTTAAACTGGCAAATGTGGAGACCTGACTGTACTTCCTAGCAAACCACTCTGTCATGTTACAATGGAGGAAAAGGAGTCTGTTGAGGTGCTACTATTATGTTGGTGAGTGTTAAGAGGAAATCCCACAAGCTAAACTGGAGAGAAGTGGCACTTCCACATCTTAGGCCATATCCGCACTACACTCTTATAGCACGATTATTCCACTTTCAACATCCTATGGAATCCTGGGGTTTGCAGTGTCGGGAGGGGCCAGGCCGCCCCTCCCGAAACTGCAAACCCCAGGATTCCATAGGATGTTGAAAGTGGAATAATTGTGCTATAACAGTGCAGTGCAGAAATGGCTTTAGTTTTAAAAGTGCTGCTCCATCTCTTTTCTCCCCTCTTCTTTCCTTCCTCCTTTTCATGCTGCAAGAGACTAACACAGCTACTTCTTTGCTTACTATTTTATTGGCAATGACCTCACCATTTACAATACCATTTGAGAGAAATGAAATCTATTTTAGCTTCTGCACTGGGTATACAGTATTAATAACATGTATTAGAAGCATATATATATATATATATATTAGCTTATATGTATAACACATATTCTAGATATATTTACCCATATTTCAGTATATTTGAGTTTCTGTAATACAATAAGTCTAAGACAACAGCTTTCTTAAAAGTTGGCTAGAGAACCTTGAAACTCCAGGTGTAGAGAACCAGACTGATAAAGACAAGTCTGAAGGACAACAAGGCTGTCTGTAAGGAGTAAACTAAGTTGATAAGGAATACAAGACAGAAAGTTGGCATTGTTTAGAAAAGGGGCGGTTAGAAACTGTTAGGGTGAGGGGCATTTTGAAACTGCTAATAAGAATTAAGGATACACGAACGAAATGCATGATCAGTGCATGATCACTCATACTGTAAATATGGGGAAGGGGAAATGTAACTTCTTAGGCAATCCTGATAGGCTATAACCTTTGGGGTCCTATCCAAGGGGATCCCAGGGGCGAGAAAACCTGCAATGGGGCAAGCGGATAAAATATGAGGTATTCAGTACTGGGGGTGTCCTTCTCTCTAGGGAGCACCCGCTTCTACAGAAGCGTATGTTTAAATAATCATTTAATGCTTCAGCCCATCCTATGCTAAATTGTTTGATGAGTCTTTCCAGCTATTTCTCACACCATTTGAATCAGCAAATGTTTATTTAGATATGTTCTCAGAATACAAATTAAAAAGGCAATTAGCTGCCACCTATGTATTTAAATTAGACATAATTTAACCACAAACACTATATTCCTGCACACAGGGAAGCTAATTTGGCTATTCCTCCAGGCAATGCTGATGAAGAAGAAAGGAAAGTGAAAACTGCTGCTGTTGCTGCTACTTTTGTCACGAGCCAGTTCAGTTTGTCCTCTCATCCCACGTCTTTCCCCTTCTCCTCCATGGAAATAGATATGTAAAGATCATAGTGTCAACACCAAGGCGTGGCAGGCAGCCAAGAGCCGGCTAATAGGTCTTTTCCCAGATAAGGCAGACAGGCAATAAATCAAAGGGCTTTACTTCAGCAGTGGGTAGATAAGGCAGCAGTAAACTAAAGAGCCTTTTGCAGCAAGATATTCCCTGGCTGTTACATCACAGCCAGGCAAAAGAGCAAACAGAGTCCACATACTAGAGAGCTTGTTCCTCAGCCAGTCGGGCAGCATTTCAGGAAGCAAGGCAAGGGTCCCTAATAGCCCAGCAGGCACACCCAAAATGGACAGTTGTGAGCCAACAAAGACCCAAGGCTGAGTGAGTGCTTTTATTAAGCAGGCCCTCACCCAGGTGCTACCTCAGCTGGAGCTTGATTGCTTGGTGTTTCCTATTTAAACGCTCTGACCTTCTGAGAGCACTCTTTTGCTCCCGATGCTGCTGGTAAGTAGGCACCTGCTCTTGAATCTCTGGGTCTAAGGCAGCCCCTGGCTCCATTGCTGGGGCTATTGGGGCCAAGGGCTCTGTGTCCAGGGCAGCCTCTGGGGTGGGCTGTGCAGCAGGTTCCATGGCAGCTTCTGGGGTGGGCTCTGCTGGTGCAGCAGGCTCCATGGCTTTGAAGCCCTCTGGTTCAGACTCAGAGCTTGGGTCCTGCAGTACCAGGGTCCTGACACATAGGATATATGTGTCAGCAGCAGGCAGAGGCCAAGCAGATGCGGGGTGAGCGGCTGGAGCTGACAGTGTTTATTAGGAACCAGTAAACAGAGGGTTACAGCACCCCCACAGGCAAGCCCCAGCACAAACATAAACCAGTCCCAAAGCAAAGGTTAAGTCCCAAAGTAAATGCAGGCTACTTCCTAAAGCAAAGAAAGAGTTACTTTACCCAAGCAAAGACCAAGTGCTCGGCTGCCAGGGAGGCTGGACGCAGTCGCTGGAGGGAGGGGCTGGATCCGGACACAGGCAGAGGAGGACACAGAAGACCGATGGTTGTTGCTCTGTGGTCCTCCCTTCCCAGCGCCCGTCCTATGTAGCTCCCTGGCCCAGCGGCGACCAATCAGGTCCAGGCTCACAGCTGAGAGCCCTTAGCCTGCCACCTGGCCTCACAGCTGAGAGCTCTCAGCCTGCAGCCACTTCTCTAGCAGCCACCGGGACAGGCGGACTGCCTCTTTCCCCTGCCGCTGTTGCCGGAACGTGGGAAGAGGGGTGGCAGTTTCCTCCAAGTCGGAGCCGCAGGCGGGCGGGGCCCCTGGACTGAAGCCGGGGCCTGCCCTCCCCAGCGAGCCTGCAGGCGCCCCACCCGCTGGGGCGAGCCCCAGGCTGGCCCCGGCGCCGCTAATGGGCCTGTCCACGTCGGCGGGGACCTCCGAGGTGTCTGGGCCTCCCCCACGTCAGCGGCGGCCTCTGAGGCGTCCGGGCCCTCCCCCGCATTGGCGGCCGCCTCCGAGGCATCGGCAGGCCCAGCCAGGCCCATGACAATATGCAACTATTGGATATTATTTAAGTTAATGGATAATGGATATGTAAAGATTATAGGATATATGTGACTATTGGATATATGTGATACTGATTCTATGAAACAGAGAATAATCTGTAAAATCAGTAAGAATTATGTTTAAAAAAGAAAGAAAAAGACAATACACAACCATACCCCTCCCCATCTGAGGTAAAAGCAGGAAGGGGAACTGATCACTCCGAGGGTATTTCCACACTACACTGTTCTGGTGCTATTATTCCACTTTCAACATCCTGTGGAATTCTGGGGTTTGTAGTTTACTGAGTTCAAAGAGCTCTCTCGATGAGAATTTCAAATGCCCCTCCCTAAACTGCAAACCCCAGGATTCCATAGGATGTTGAAAGTGGAATCATAGTGCTATAACAGCCCTGGTGGCGCAGTGGTTAAATGCTGGTACTGCAGCCACAAAGTTGTGAGTTCGATCCTGCCGGGCTCCAGGTTGACTCAGCCTTCCGTCCTTCCACAGGTCGGTAAAATGAGTACCCAGCTTGTTGGGGGCAATTAGCTAAAAACACATTGTAAACTGCTTAGAGAGCACTTAGCTGATAAGTGGTATAGAAATACATGCTATTTGTAATGTATAAGGTATTTCGTGTTGTTCGCCGCCTCGATGCATGTGGAGAGGCGGGATACAAATAAATAAATAAATAAATATTAGTAGTAGTAGTAGTAGTAGTAGTAGTAATAGTAGGGAAATGGCTCTGGTCTCCAGAGTCACAGTCCAGTGCTCAAACCACTACATCACACTGGCTCCCTATAAGTTGATTAATCTCCTCTAATTAAAAAGTCTGTTTCCGCACTACACTGTTCTAGTGCTATTATTCCACTTTCAACATCCTGTGGGATTCTGGGGTTTGTCGTTTACTGAGTCCAAAGAGCTCTCTCAATGAGAATTTCAAATGCCCCTCCCTAAACTGCAAACCCCAGGGTTCCACAGGGTGCTGCAAGTGGAATGATAGCACTAGAACAGTGTAATGTGGAAAGGTCCTGAGTCTGCATGATTGTGCTGGAACAAGCTTTCCAGTGGAACTATACCCTTACTAAATGAACACACCCGTCAGGAATCTGCAACTTCTTTCTCACTGAGCCAACAAATCTGCGATTGGGACATACTGCTTCAGACTGCAATGAAATTTTCTTGCACACACTAAATAATTTGTATGGTAATGCTCAGAGGGAGAGAAGGAAAAGCAAGCACAGTTCCATTGTGCCTAGGCTCCAGCAGCTGATGAAAGGCCCCTTCTCCATCCCAAGATCTACAGTTGTGGTCTCAGAGGGAGAGAAGAGCAGCCAGCACCAACTGGACTTAATCTCTTCCCTCTCTCCCTTCCACTACCACCCTCTTTCCTTGTGTGCTGTGTCTTTTTAGAAGATAAGCCTGAAATCAGGGAATGGGCAAAATTGTAAACCAGTCATGTAAAGCATCACATACACTGATGTTACTAAACAAACAAACAAATTATTACATTTCCATGTTGCCATGTGGCTCTCTAGATATTGTTGAGCTGCAACTTTCATCAGCCCTGGTCAGGGATAACGGAAAGTGTACTCCAACAACATCTAAATGGCATTCCTCCTCTACACAGCAGAGGGTTCCAACATAACCTTCCCTCTCTCTGTTGCTACTTGGAGGAAATTTCTGAGAGAAAAACAAAATATTTGGCAGAGTTTCCTCTTACCAAGCCTCTTGGAACTTCTTGTGCAAAGTTGGGATTTCTAGATTTCGTCGTCGTCTGAACCATTTTTCTACCAGGTGCACCGTCCAGTTACACTTTTTGGCTAATCCACATATTTCTGACTGGAAGAGGTATAGAAAAAAGGAGGGGAAAATCAATGGCACTCAGGTTAGAGGAGGTCTAGGTTATCAACTAAGATACAGTCATCTGCACTACACTGTTATAGTGCTGTTTTTCCACTTTCAACATCCTATGGAATCTTGGGGTCTGCAGTTTCGGGGGGCCTTTAGAATTCTCAGCCAGATTGCTCTTGGGCCTCAGTAAGCTACAAACTCCAGAATTCCACAGGATGTTGAAACTGGAATAATAGCACTATAACAGGGTAGTGCGGAAATGGCCTAAGACTGTCCCTTTTGCCACCAGAGAACAGTAGTCTCTGACTTTACCAGAGAAGGAGTCATCTTGGTCTGTTACATGGACACAAGAAAAGCTAATAAATATATGATGGGATAAAGTGTTAAAGAACTGGAGTCCACTTTAGCCTGTGGGATGCAATAGGTCTTAGTCCACAGAAAACTATACCACACTGAATTGGTTACTTCTAAGGCTCCACAGGACTCCTTGTTCTTACTTTTCACATTCAGATTGTAGACCCTACAATCATATGTCAGAATTCTTCCCTGCATCTGAACTTATAATGTGGGTAAGTCTTATTGCTGGCTAACCATTTTTATTGTTTTTACTGGTAGACTAATATTTCTTTATTAATTTATTTGTATCCCGCCTCTCCATATGGATCGAGGCGGCGAACAACTTACAAATAGCATGTATTTTGAAACATTTCTATACATGCCCCCAACAAGCTGGGTACTCATTTTACCGACCTGCAAAAGGATGGAAGGCTGAGTCAACCTTGGAGCCCAGCAGAATTGAACTCACAACCTTCTGGCTTGCAGTACTGGCATTTAACCACTGCGCCACCAGGGCTCCTGGTGGCGCAGTGCTCAACAGAACTATTTGTATCTAAAATTTCAGTTATCAATGTGCAGATTAATCTAGTATTTTAACTGTTTGTTATTGTTCTTATGTGCCATCAAGTCAGCTTTGACTTATGGTTGACCCTGTAAATGAGAGACTTTCCAGAGGTTCTGCTATGAATAGCTCTGAACAAGTCTTGCAAATTCAGGGCTGTGACTTTGTTAATTAAGTCTTGTTTTTACGGGTTTTCAG
The DNA here is from genome assembly GCA_948474755.1 of Ctenosaura bakeri. Classification (NCBI taxonomy): domain Eukaryota; kingdom Metazoa; phylum Chordata; class Lepidosauria; order Squamata; family Iguanidae; genus Ctenosaura; species Ctenosaura bakeri. Next base: position 39,077 of record CAOLHI010001705.1, on the reverse strand, counting down.
GTTATTTCTGACCTTATGGTGACCCTAAAGTGAAATTATCATAGGATTTTCTTGGCAAGATTTGTTCAGAGGCGATTTTCTTGGCAAGATTTGTTCAGAGAGGATTTGGCTTTACTTTCCTCTGAGGCTGAGAGAATGTGGCTTGCCCAAGGTCACCCACCGGGTTTCCATGGCCAAGCAGAGATTTGAATCCTCTTCTCCAGAGTCCTAATCCAATGTTTGAACCACTACATTATGTGATGGTGGATTGAGCCAATCCACCTGTTGTGTGATCTTCTTCTTTTCTTACTGCCTTCAACTGTACTAGCATTATCATATTTTCAAATGAGTCATACACTCTTGTGATAGGTCCAAAGTACAATGGTTTAGGCCATTTTGGATCTAATGAGAGTAGAGGCTTGACTTGTTCTCGGATCAATTTATTGTCATAGAATCTTAGAGTGGAAGAGGCCGCAAGGACTATCTAGTCCAACTCCGTGCCATGCAAGAATACACAGCTAAAGCACTCCTGAGAAATGCCATTCCAAAAATGGAAAATCCACCATCCTTCAAGGCAATCTTTTCCACTGTCAAATAGTTCCTACAGGAAAGAAGTTATTCCAAATGTTTAGGTGGAATCTCCTTTCTTTCAATTTGAATCTATCAGTTTGGATTCTAGCCTTTGGAGTGATAGAAAACAAGCTTGCTCCATATTCTACATGACATCCCTTCAGACAATTAAAGATGGTGCAGGGCTGGGGAGCCATCTTTTTTTTAAACATAATTTTTCATTGATTTTACATATTATTCTTTATTTCATACAATCAATGTCACATATAACTCAACATCATTTATATCCATTAATCTTTAAACTCTCTTATTCCTAATATCTTATCAAATTGATCACTCCTCTTGACTTCCTCTACTTTTGGTCTCAGTACTTATTCCTTAATTATGTGTAAATGTATATGTATATATTCTTATTACTTTCTTTTCCCTCCTCCTCCCTCTTATGCCAACTATGATCTTATAATCGTATTATAAATATATTATATTATTAAATTATTATACAATATACATTATATAAATCAATCAATAATATTTATACTATCTTCTTTTGGATGGAAATATGTCTAAATATATATATTGTTATGACCTTATTTTCCTTCCTTCTCCCTCATTATCCCTATAATCTTATAAATACATGATACGATATATATTCTATAAATCAATAATATTTATATACATGCAAATATGTTTAAATATGTATATATATTCTTCTTATCTTCTTTTCCTTCCTTCTCCCTCCTTTGGCTGTTAGAAACTAGTTCCCGTTAGCCCCTGCCAGCCTGGCCATTGATGAGGGACAATGGGAGCTATCATTCATCCATATATGGAGGGCCACAGTTTCCAGGCTTAGGGCAGGTGAGGCATCACTAGAAATTTGGGAGACAGAGAAGGGAGAAGATTTTTGATGTTGCTGATGTTCATACATCAGCTTCCTGATTTTCTGAACTGCAAGAGAATCATTTTGGCAGTCATTAGGTAGATGTGTAATCAAGATCACCAAACTGCATTATGGATTGCAGTTTTCAGATTTGGTCCTAGTGAAATGGACACAGATCTCTGCTAACTGTGGCTGTGGACGCATCCTTTACACTCTTAACCAGCCTGTTCTGTTTTGGGGGTAGCCTCAGCCACATGGGGATTCTGCTTCATGCAAGGGTTCCAGCAGGAATCCCAGTTCAAGGCAGGAACCTGATGTCATGATAGCACCTTGGACAGCTTTAAGTGCTACTTGGGCTGGACTCATGCAAGCAGACTCAGGTCATTTCTGCATGAAGCTGTTATAGCGCTGTGATTCCACTTTCAACATCCTATGGAATCCTGGGATTTGCAGTTTCGGGAGGGGCGAAACTGCAAACCCCAAGATTCCATAGGATGTTGAAAGTGGAACCATAGCGCTATAATAGCCTCATGTGGAAATGGCCTCAAATGTTGCTTTTGCATGTGTTTAACTTTGGGTGGAATGTACCATTTAAGCTCAAATGAGGGGTGGTAAACTCAAGAGAGCCAATGTACTGTAGTGGTTTGAGTGTCAGACTATGACCCTAGATACCAGGTTCGATTCCCCACTTGGCCATGGAAACCCACTGGGCGACCTTCCGCATGTCACACATTTTCAGCCCCCAGAAAGCCTCATGATAGGGTTGCCTTAGGGTCTCTATATGTCAGAAATGACTTGTAGACACAGAACAACAACAAAAAACTCAAGAGCTGTTTCAGCAGAAGATGGCCCAGGACCAATGACTCATATGGATGTCTGTATTGGAAGATACCTCTTGTACTTAAAGGACAGTGCCTGATTTAGCAACTTTTGGGTCCCTATTGATATTAGGAAGATGGAATTTTCATGATGAAAGGAGTGGAGAACATCTGACCCTTTAGATGTTTTTCCACCAAAGTTCCCTTAATCTCTTAACACTGACCATGCTGCCTGGCACTTCTGGGTGTGGATGTTCAAGACATCTGAAGAGCCAGAAGTTTCCCACCTGAGCTCTAACGATTTCTGGATTAATTCTGTTTTTACAGTCCAAGGACTACAGTGTTATACACTCTGGCTGAGGAGATGGCAGCATAAGCTTATTCTGCACCGGGACTTCTGGCTAAATAGGATCTCTAGGGTATCTGGCAGGAATCATTTTCCCCACTCTGGTCATTGCTTCAAAGTGTAGGACCAGAAAGCCAATGTGACTTTTAGGCCATGACAAAGGTGAATGCTTCCCAACCATTTTAAGATATGCTTAATTACAGATGGAATGTGCATTCTAATCTCTTTTAGGCTTCAGCAATTTGTGACTACGAAACATACAGACAATGGTATGCAAAGTCATTATGAGGTTATGGCATTAGGGAATTACTTAATACTGAATTAATTCATTCTGAGTAAAAGGGTGTGATCATGTGTATGGCTGATGTCAGAAAGAAAAGATAATGCTAAAGGATGTGATATATAGGTTCCTAAGCCTGTTCTATTGCATAGTACTTCATTTTGCTATCATGATAAATGATTAGGAAGGCAGCATCCATAAAGTCTCATACAATGCAAAATATTTTGCTGTGTGATTCATTGGATTCTTTGATCTGTTCATGATAATATTATCCTTTCCTTCTGTTTTCTAAGCCAGTGATGGGAAACTTGAAGCCCTCCAGATACCATTGAGTTCCAGCTTCCGTTGTCTCTCAACACTGGTCAAGTTACCTGGAATTGATGGGAATTGGAGTCCAACGACAATGGAAGGATTACAGGTTTTCTGCCATTGTCTGTAGGCCTTCATTTTCATATTTGGGCAACTGGTACTTGGAATTTTAAATGTGGAATGGGACACCAAAGTTATGTTGAAAGAGTAAAAGTATTTAGGGGTTTGTGTTTAATTAACAGAAGTTAGTGACTGTGTTTTGCTCTTTACATTTAATTAACAGTAACTGCTGCATGTACTAATGAGAAAATTCAGCTGTAATTTTTTTTTCTTTCTCCTCTTTTTTTGCTTCTGCCCCCATCTTTTACCTTCCGAGGACTCTGCTGAGAGAACATTTTGGGAATCAAATCTACCTGCTGAAGCAAACTGGTTACTGAACAACTGGAATGAAGATTTATTGTTTTGTTGTCCCCATTGTTGCATAGCTTGGGAAAACTTGCATGACAAGATTAGGGAGAGGTCAGGTGAGCCTGCCTTCCCTCTAACCTTCCTGACTATGTTGGTTTTCTCACTGTTCTGGCTTCCTAGAAATGAGTCAGGCTAGGAAAACAAGAAAGAAAGAAAGAAAGAAAGAAAGAAAGAAAGAAAGAAAGAAAGAAAGAAAGAAAGAACAAAGCACAATGAGGTAAGGCAGGGCTCAGGTAAGGCTCAGTTTCCTACACCCACAAACACATTTCGAGGTAAAAATATCCAGATTTTTCAAGTCCTTCTATTGAGATTTATATCTAGATACATAACCACTCCTTCCTTCCCCAAGGGCTTAAGTAAGCAACCAGAGAGAAGGAGGATTAGCAGAAAGATTAGTAGGATCAAAAGTGATTGCAACTCACCCCACCCCATTTTTCTGAAGTTTCTGAGAGAAACCAAGAGGAGTTCCTCATTAGGGATGTATGGATTCCATGTAATCTGTCCTGCTGTGTTTTGGCAGGTGCTCTGATCCACTCTGTCATCTACAGAGAAATCTTTCTGGATTTTTTAAAATTCCCATTAGTGGATTAAGATCTTAAATAAGATAAAAAATAATGTGCCTTTTTCTACTTGTTGACATTTGCATTTGAAGAAGTGTGCTTCTTAATGTTCTCCCATCTGTTTTATTTGCATCTCTTTCATCATCGTCGTCATCGTCGTCATCATCATCATCATCATCATCATCATGTCAGGTGGGTTACAGCTGTGGTGGCAGTCCTAAGATTCAGAACCCTCTGTATGGTAAGTGCTGAACAACAATGCTGATGGATAAGAGATTCCACCCTAAACTTGAGATTTCCTATAAAGAGATAAAGCTTTGCCTGTGTAAGAGTCCAATGTTTCTCCAGTGAAACTGATGAACCTTGTTGGGTCAAATGTTGACTTTTGAATTGATGCTGAGACTTGGGCCATGCAAGAGGGGAAGAGTCAAATGAATGCTCTGCCCTTCGCTTGGTGAACACTCTCAGCTGTAGAGAGACCAAAGGGAAGGACCTTGTACTGGTAATTGCAAACTGGAGGAACTTTCAATGCTGTGACCTTATCCCAGTGTGAAAATAGTTGTCTTTGAGATCTATGGATGTGACCTTTTTGCAGAGGAAAGACAAGGTGGAGGGTACATCTTGAACCTGTATGGCACGATGTATCATTTCATGCCACAGAAGTCCAAAATTGAGGGAGGGCCACTGTCTCTCTTTAGAACTGTGATGGATTGTGAGTGTCCCTTCTGAAGTGATTGGGAAGTCTCTATAGTATCTTTTTGCAGTAAAGCAGTAATCTCTTCCAAGAGGGCTGTGGATGGAGGGGTACTGTGAAAGGTGCAAACAGGTGAAATATTTGAAAACTCTATGGCATAGCCCAAATGAAGTCCTGAGCCCCTAACCCTAGTGAATGCGAAGGGCCAATTATATTCATTTTAACTAAAAAACGGGGTACAAATAAAATAGAGAAATATTGATTTCGTTTTTAAGAGAGCCAATTGGAGAACCTAGTACTGGGTTGGTAACTGGGATATATGCATCATAGAATGAGATAGAGAGAGAGGTTGGATCCAGTCTGAAAATGGACATTCCTCAAATTTCTTTCTTTCTTTCTTTCTTTCTTTCTTTCTTTCTTTTTTCTTTCTTTCTTTCTTAAAATATCCTTACCTGTGATGGTTTTCTACATTCCTTGAAATAAGCTTCTAATGTAGGATTAGGTTGAGGCTTCACACGTCTTGTTTTCTTTATGCCCAAAAAATTTGCTAGAGGAATAGCAAAACATCTGGAAAGGAAAAGAGGACCAAAAAAATTAAACTTTTATTTTTTTTCTCTCCCAGTTGCTCATGGTTCTAACAGACTTGGAAGCAACTGTACCTCCTGTTGTGAGGGTGATGACGGATGTATTTGCCTCCACTGTGATATTGAAAACTAAAGTACGATCCATGAATACCACTTCCCTTTGAAGTTTGTGCACCACCTGAATTTCATCTCCAGCTTGGCTAATACAGAGACTGTCATGTTTTCGTTTTGTTACTATGTGCCTCCAAGTCATTGCTGACGTATGGTAACTCTATGGCAAACTTATCATGGGGATTTCTTGGCAAGTTCAGACAGGGGTTGCCATTACCTTCTGCTGAGGTTGAGAGAGTGTAACTTGCCCAAGGTCTCTCAGTGGGTTTTGAACCTTGCTCTTCCAGAATCCTAGCCCAACATTCAAATCACTACACCATGCTGTCTCTACTTCCTGTCTCTACTCTAAGTCCAGTCAAGGGCCTTGGAGTGGGCAGTGAGCAGCTGTCTCGGTCTTGGCCAGGTCTCAGGTCTGTGGGGATGGACGTCCATCTTTAACTGTGTGTCACAGGAAATCGAAAGCTGATACTTTCCTGTTCACAGAATCTGCCTGGTAACCCTTTAATACGCAGCTTGAGAAGCAAACACAACTGTCAATCTACCAGACTGGATCTTCTTCCCTTGTGTCCTAGATTTTGTAGCATTGAACCTGGTGAGAAGTTCTTGGACAGTGCTTCTCAGGCTATTGACATGGGAGACCAACATTTTTTTGTGCTAGAGACTGGTAACCAATGGCTTGGGGACTGGCACCACTCCCCATTGAGTGGCACTGCTTCAAGCAAACTCAACAGCTCATGCTGTTTTTGCACTCCTTCTGTAACATTTTAGTGATTCTAAAAGGAGAAGATATAGTGCAGCCTTTCAGATGTTGTTGCACCATCAGCCCAAACCAGCATAGCTAATGGTGAGGAATGCTGGGAGTTACAGTCTAACAACTTCCAAAGGGCTACACTTTGCCCAAGCCATAATAAAAAAGTATTACCCTACTCCCTATTTTGTTTTTGGCTGATGGACAACACAACACATGGGGGAGGGAGATGGGTGTTGAGCTTTGGGATACTATCACAGTAAAGGATATATCTGGATATAAGCACCCCCATCCACTCTCTTATTCCAGTATTTGGGCTAAAGGGTCAAGCTTTTTATGTCCCAGACTGTGACTCATTTTCATTGTTCCATGGGGGAGCATTCATCCAGCCCCTAATGAATGATCTTTTTATCTGCACATCCATGCTCTGGGTTCCAGGATATCGGCATATGATGGAACACTGGAAATGGGTATTTCCAGTGCTATGCCTCACAAATGAAAAACTGCTTTTGGATTTCAATCCTTTCTGGTAGAGTAAACCCTACACGACTGTCATTGTTGTCATCAACACCATCATCCACTTACATCCCATCTTTTCCCCAATAATGCAATTCAAGGAAGCTTACAACCAATTAAAAACAGTACAGACTCAAAACTATATGAAAAACATCAATTAAGACATATAAGTACACAAATTATTTTAATTAATTTGTGGTTTGAGTTTATTTATTTATTTATGTCAATAGCCTGAGAAGCACTGTCCAAGAACTTCTACTCTACTGAACTCCATTTAAAATTCGGTGGTCTTTGCCCATTTTCAGTATTAACCTTCCATACCACAACCAGTTTTAAAACATACCCACCTTCTGCTTCTCTCTACCTCCCTGTCTTGTTTTGTATCCATATTTATACTCTACTTTCTCTTTCCTTAAGAAATAAGTTTTTCTTTTTTTAAAAAAAAAAAAATCATCACAGTGCCTTACCTTTCAGCAAAGAACCTAATGGCCAGCATCCCAAAGGCATATACTATTGTGGCATATAGCTGTTGTGGTTTGGGAAAGACATATCCATCATGGTCTTCAAAGTTTACCCATGAACAATTTCTGGGGATCCATAGGTCCTTCCACCAAAACCAGCTGTTCAGGACTTTGAGTATATGTGTCATTCTCACTGGGAAGAAAGAGAAGAGAAGGCAAGTCAGTCATGTTTATCTATCAGTTGAATTTAAACTGCATTGACATCCATGGGAAAGGTCTGTTATAATTTATCTCATTTATTTGAATTATCGTTAAGAAATTATATTCTGTTCTCTTCCCAAAAAGTCATTCCAAGTAACTGATTTTTTTAAAAAAAAGATCAAGACAATCACAAAAACATATTTATAACAAAGGCAATAACACAAAGAACTAAAAGAAGCGATCAGTAAATAAAATTAAGCAACAGTGGAATAAAAAGGTTGTTTAATTAAACATATCTTCAATGGCTGGTCCCCAAATGTGCCTCTGAAGGCAAAGATATGATCAAGAAGATTGCTGGTGTTAAAAGACAGGCAGGCCCACATAGCAGTTTGTAGTCCTTCAAGGAGTGTGGTCTCAGACCATTTAGGGTCATTTCCGCACTACACTCTTATAGTGAGATTATTTCACTTTCAACATCCTATGGAACCCTGGGGTTTGCAGTTTAGGGAGGGGCCGGTCCAGGATTCCCCAGGATGTTGAAGGTGGAATAATCACGCTATAAGAGTGTAGTGCGGAAATGGCCTAAGTCTTTAAAGGCAATGACCAGCACCTTGAATTGCAGCTGATGACATAAAGGAGACCCATAATGCTTGCATTTTGCCCCACACAAAATTCTAGCAGCAGTAGCACCCAGCCCTAGCTGATATTTCTGAGTAGTTTTCAGAGGAAGCTCCAGATACCCTTTATTACAGTAGCCCAACTGGTGAAAACTAACTAACTGATTCTGGATCAAACGAAAGAGGCTCCCCCATTTTGTAACTTTTTTTAAGGAAGACATGCACAAAAAGATTCTTGACATGGAATTTAGCAGAAATTAGGTAACCCACTAAGCATATTTCTGTACAACAATTCACTGGACTTTGGGACAGGTCAGGCAAATTAATGACTTCAGTTTAGCATCATTTTTTCTTGGGTATATATCACACATCACTCTGTTTCTGCGTGGAAGCCATTCTTTTGCAGAGAATAACACGGAACCTGCATCTTCATGTCTGGCAATAGCAAACATGGGGTATGTATATGCATTTTTTAACACGTACATATGTGTTGTACTCAATATATACCGTTGAGTCCCAAGCTGGGCATTGGATGTGATGCAAGAGAGGTTGGAGAGTTTCTAAATATATATTTTATGCCCCTTGGAACGAACAATGCTGAAATCCCCACTCACCTAGCCCGGTTTCATTGCCAACAGACAGACAACAAGAGCATTCTGAATGATGATGATCACACTAAAACAATCTCACCCACAGGATGCCACCCCCAGTCTCAGAAACAATCCTAATATTATATTCTTCAGGCTGACAAAGGGGTTGCTGTGATCACCACAGACAAGTCAGACTACCTACAGGAAGCTGAGGGACAACTGTGCAATACTACATTTTACCGAATCCTCTCTAAAGATTCCACAGATGAATACTTCCTTTTCATTATGCATCCCGAATTTCAGTGGATAGCCATAGGAGAATCATGGAAGTCTCCCCCTCACCCAGAAAGGGTGGCATCTGACCTTCAAGACTGAGAAAAGGGAGGTAGAAGGCTAAAAGGTCATTTTTAAAACTTATTTTTCAATGTGCACAAATGATAGGAATAAAAGTACAATGAAAAAACACAAATTAAAACATGTTGCTGCCACTTTAGCCACAGGACGCAAGACTTTGTGATCGCTCAAAATTGCAGATCCAGAGTTCGCAGGTAAGGAGAGCCCACTACAAATAGATGCATAAATAAGTATGGATATAACATTTGTATACTCTCATGAGGTTTGCTTCTCCTTTCCCTTGCATATCTATATCTATCTATATCTCTAGTCTGCCATATGCTAGGAATACCTGGGACCTTTCCGCATTACACTATTATAGTGCTATCATACCACTTCCAACATACAGTGGAGTCCTGGGATTTGCAGTTTAGGGAGAAACATTTAGAATTCTCAGGCAGAGAGCTCTTTAGCCTCAGCAAACTACAAACTCCAGAATTCCACAGGATGTTGAAAGTAGAATAATAGCACTATAATAGTGTAATGCAGAAAGGCCCCTGGGTACCAATCCATCCTCTCCCCAATCCAGTCCCTGTGAAGTGAACAAGTAAAGAGACCCAAAGAAGGGTCAGACCTTGGCTTTGGTCCATCCACAGTAGCCAAAATGCCAAGATTTCAGAAATGAACCATTAAAACAAACAAATAAACAAAAAACCAAACAACAGCAACATGTTGGCTGATGGCTTTTGTAAGAGTACAAAGCATTGATAAACTGTACTCTTGCAATTTTGTAATTGCAAGAGTACAGTTTTTTTTCTTTTCTTTTCTTTTCTTTTCTGTTTTTTTTTTTTAAAGGGTCACAATTGTTCCATGAAACAGGCTTTGATTTGGCCAAACTTTAAGTCTAGGACAGATTTTTATTACTGACCGATAAAACAGAGCAGGCAGAAGTTTATAACAAGGATTCTTGAAAGGGCCTCTTCCACAGCCAGCTGACGCCACCATAATAAAAAAAAGGTCTTTAAAAAGAGGCTATTCGGACATAGCTTATAAGATAAGGGGTCTTTAAGCTTGCCATTCACAAGGGTTGGTATGTGTGTTTGTGTGTTCAGTGACTGACCCCCCCCCCCAAAAAAAAGAGGTAGCAGGAAATGTGTTTTTAAAAAAGGAAAGGCCAAACAGGAGTCAGAACACATTAAATAACTTTTAGAAGGGAATGTGCTAGAGCATTTAAATATTTGGAAATTAATAAAGTCTCAGTCGTTATGTCAGGCAAGATGTAGCCAAAGGATCACAATTTAAAGTGTTTGTTTTATATCATATGTTCCTTATCTTGGTTTGGTCTCTGTGTCCATATTTTTTTACAATATTTTTAATAATATTGCAACATAGAATTATTGTGGTTATTTTGTTTTTTTAAAGAAATACTGGGAGGCCAGTTTGTGCTAGAATCCTGTCGGTGACCTAGACTGGCCTAAAAACCATTACACTTTCTAGAAAGGCTCTGCTTTCTAGGAGGATGCATAAGGCTGAAGTCTTAATCATGGCTGCACAAGCAATATAGTTATCTCACAGTAGGTGAGCACAAGATACAGTCACCTACTGCACAACTGGTTGTGCAACATCACAATTAATACATCTCTGGGGTAGCTGCACTGTCATAAATTCATGCTATGCATTTGCTGCAAAGGATCTCAGCCTCAGTTCCCACATGTCTCCAGTCCTGTGATTCAACTGCATCCAAGAGTGGTTGCTTCACTATGCAGACCTCAGTGGGGGCTACAGAGTTGACCCTCTGTCTGTATATCTGGTGTGATGACTTAGTAAAATCTGCTCTTTAGGTACTGGCTTTCCCCACTTATCTGATAGGCTAGAGACCAGAGCACTTTCAGAAAACAAAATTAATTGACAAATAGATCCCTGGTACTGTACTATAGGAGGCACAAAGGAATTATGGAGGCTCACTTGGGACCTACTGACCAACCACTGCTTGCAGAACCTCTCAGTTAGCTTAGTGCCCCCCCCCAATTCACGTTGCAAGCAGCACACATGTGCAAGTAGTTCCAAACAAGACTCCATAGACTTCTCCATAGGCCTCTTATTTGCTGTTTCTTTCTTTAGACATGCTAATTGTTGCCATATGAAAGCCAGAGATAGGTCAGATAGAAGGGCAACCAAAATGGTGAAGTGTTTGGAAACCATGCCCTATGAGGAGTGTTCTAGGGAGCTGTGTATGGCTAGTCTGCAGAAGAGAAGGTTAAGAGGGGACATGATAGCCATGTTTAAATATTTGAAGGGATGTCATGTTGAGGAAGGAGCAGGCTTGTTCTCTACCGCTCCAGAGACTAGGACAAGGAGCAATGGATTCAAGCTGCAGGAAAGGAGATTCCACTTGAACCTCAGGAAGAACTTCCTGACGGTCAGAGCTGTCCAGCAGTGGAATAGGCTGCCTCAAAGTATGGTAGAGTCTCCTTCTTTGGAGGTTTTTAAGCAGAGGCTGGATGGCCATCTGTTGGGAATGCTTTGATGTGTGTCCCTGCATGGCAGGGGGTGGTCTGGATGGCCTCTGTGGTCTCTTCCAACTCTAGTATTCTTTTATTCTACCCAGTGCTATGTCCCTGCTGAAAGGGACATGGGAGCAGGGCAGTTATGTACACAGAAACTGCTCTCGTTTGCTAATGAGAGAGCAGCCTCAGAGAACACACACACACACCCCTCCCCTATTGTTGAGTCCCTGGTGAAAGGGGCACATCAGTAGGGCATGTATGCTCACGGAAACTGCTCTCTCATTTGCGAATGAGAGAACAGCCTCGGTGCATGCACTCCTACACTGCCATGTCCCTACAGAAAAGGACATAGAGGCAGGGCATATGTGTGTGCTGTGTACCTGCTTTCTTATTTGCAAACAAGACAGTAGGATGGGCACCACAGCATTATCAGCTAGTCTTATAGTGTAATTGAATGTATAATTGAAACCACAACAAATGAACTTATGTTAAATGCAGGCAACCTGTATTCAAGAAAGAACTCCCTGCCTGATGCAGTCAGATGTTTTCAAACTGATGTGTTGGATTTTTAACTGTTTCACTGCTTATTTATTATTAGTGTGGTATTTTAAAATTGTTTTAACTGATGTTTAGTACTAAAATTAACTCAATCATTTCAGTTTAATAATACCACACCAACCATTAAAAAAGATCCAATAAAAACAAAATAAAAAGGCATTGCATGCATAAATTCTAGCATTTATTGCACACAATAAGTTTGCCCTGTCAGAGGAAAGAAACCTTTTAAAATTATATTGGAAGTTGCCCTAACAGCCAAACCCTGGGGGAAAAATGTGCTACAAATGCATCAAACAAATGAACAAATAGACAAATTGATGCAACAGATACAGGTTCCAGAGACCTGTCTTACTTGGCAGAGAGTCTCTTTCCATCTATCCATCCATTCTCATATGCTCCAAAATTTCACAGAGGAAAACCAGGACACCTGTGGCCAAGCAACATCAGAGCATGGTGAATGTGGCAAAAATTATTAATCAGGAAGAACACCCAAGCTAGGAGAGACTGCAGCAGTTTGCTTTTGCCTGAAGCTATTGGGAAGGACAAGATTCTGCCCCTCCTCTCCTCCCTGATGAGTGAATTGAGTGCAAACAACTTTTGCCCTTCGAACTCAGCAGCAATCGAAGTCAGCTGAGGACAAAAGGGGAATGCGGGAGAAGGAGAAAGAAGCCAGAATATTTTAAAAGCAGCTGAAAAAACAGAATGAGAGAGAGGATCGGACTGTCTCTGCCTCTTGGAGGGGATGCTGTCTAAGGATATGGCTGTACATCCTTTCTGTAAGAAATGCCACAAAGGAACCTGTAACAATATTGCCCAGCCACAAGGAAATTCAATATTTTTATGGTCTTCCAGGGTGGGTTTCCTGGGCAAGATGCTCAAGCAGGCGGTAACACTTCAGCTCCAGACACTTTTGAACAAAAGAGATTATCTTGGCTCCATTTCAGTCTGACTTCTGGCCAGTTTTTGACACATTTTCTTGGCACCAATCAAAGATTTTTTTTGTTTGTATGCAAGCGTGGGAACCACTTTTGTGGATTTTATGGTTGTAGTATTGCACCTCTCTCCTCAGGGGTGAAAAGGATGTGGCCCTCCAGATGCTATTGGACTGCATCTCCTAGCATCCCTCACCACTTGCTATGCAGGAAAAGCTTGCCGGGAGATGCAGTCCAAAAGCATCTGGAGGGCCTCCTAAAGATTCCCACCCCCGCTTTATTTAATAATTTAATATCTTTCCTACGGCAGGGCAAGTTACGCACCTGTGCTCTAATTCTTTATAGCATCATGCCCTGAAAAGCCATAGCAGGTGAAAAGCAGTGTACACACAAAAGTGTTGTAAACAAGCAAGGATGGTGGGCCCTTCTTAGAAGCCTTGAGGTTATTAGGCAGTACTACAGAAACCAAAGACCGGAGCAGCTGGATAGACTTGTTCTGCCAGCTGATCAGCAGGGTGCTCTTGCTCTTATTGCTAGAACAAGTCACCCATTCTGCTGCTCCTGCCACATGTGTCAGCATGATTGCGGTCATACTGGACAAACAAGTGGCTGAACCTCAAAGACTTAATGAGTAGTAGAAATGGCCTAACATCCTCAAGACAAAACGCCAGAAGCTGCCAAGTCTGGGAGGCTGGCAAGACTCTTCATTTGGCCTGCAACTGTTCCCTGTGAAGAACTGACAAAAGGACACTTCCACCTCTTTGCTTGCAGCAAAGTAGTCTTGGGTTGGAACTGGTGCTGCGCATGCAGGCTGGGCATTGAATCTGCCCACTAGGAAGGGCTGTCAAAAGGCTTCCTGGTTCAGGTTGGTACCTTTCTTGGAACGGTTTCTGCTGGATTTTCTGAGCTCTGATTCCCAGGCTGAATTCCAAGCTCATCTGGACTCTGGTTGAACTCCAGCCTGGACACAACACCCCTACAAGCAGAAATCCATTTACTCTTCCATTTACTGTCGTGACTTAAGCGTTGGCCTAGGACTCCGGGAGACCAGGGTTCGAGTCCCCACTTGACCCAAGAAGGTGAAACCTGCCAAAGCAACCAAGCTCTTGCACTCTGCAGCTAAAACAAAAAGTGAATTTGAACTACATGATGAAATTCAAAGAATGTATAGTTTAAATTTTGAAATGAAGCCAGAATTTTATCTGTTAAACAGGTTAGGGCAACAAAGAAAAATAAGATTTCATCAGAAGACATTGTTATATGTGATAACTGTGGCAAGATTGACATATGCACAATATTGGAAAGAAAGAAATTATGTTGATATAAAAGAACGGAAATTGAAAGTCCTGGATACGGTAAAGATAGAAAAGTTAAAAAATAAGCCAATCCAGAACTTTGAAAGAGAATGGAAAGAAGCTTTGAATTGGATAAAGACACAGAATAAGAAAAGGAAGGAATAAAGAAAGACTGTTAGTAATGTAAGTCAATAATGTTATAGGTAAAGTACTAAGTTGTAACGCAATAATTTTAAATGTAACAATGCAAGACTATTTTTAAATAGAAATAATGTATGAATGGAATGTAAATACAGACTCAATTGGAAAGAAAGATGCTTGGAAGTGGGGAAGGGTTTCTTTTATTTTTCAACTTAAACTTTAATAAAAATTATTTTTTAAAAAAGGGAATTCGAACTCAAAGGCCACAATGCCTTGCGCTTTTCTGTCCTTTCCAGGTACAACACATCACACCAAGGTGGTGCAGAAGCTAGAATGGTAGACTCAGACCACAGACAATATTAATCACAAAGCAAACTGCACGGTCTAGTAAGTGCAACTGGACTCTGAGAAGTGGCATCACAGCTATAACATAGTTGAATACAAGGGATTCAAAGCCACACTTTCAAGAGCTGAAACCCTCAAAGCCCTGGGCCTGCATGGATGAATCTGTCCATTTTGGTTTCTTCCATATTCTAATATTTTAAAAAAATCTCAAATTATTTCCATCCCAAATGCAGGGAAGTGTGTCAATTTTGATAAATTCTTATAGGAATGAACTGAAATGGAATTCTCAGTCCTTTCTGCTTAACTCTGTATATGAAGAGCTTATGGTAATATTTACCACTGCACAATCTCATGGTTGCTATCCTGCCTGATCTCTGAATTTTCTGTGTTGATTGGTGAGCTCCATATCTGTTTGAATACGATTGCTTCATTTTAATAGGAGCAAGTCCCCTATTGCATGGATGTTCTAGTGTCCTCTGAACCACTGAAGACCCTAGGTGACTTTTGGCCAATCTCACACTGTTTTAGTTTGACTTTCCGCACAGGGTTGTTGTGAAGAGAAAATGGAGAGGAGAAAAGTCACAGGAAAAAAAGGCAGATTATAACTGCAATTAACAAATGTATACTTAAAAAGGGAGGTGGGGAATGTTCCCTTACAAGTTAGAATCAAGCAGAATCCCTGCTTAACTGAAGGAAAGATACTACAAATGTGTAAAACTGATAATATGCACAGCATACTGTAGTGATTTGAGCATTGAATTACAACCTTGGAGACCAGGGTTCAATTTCCTGCTCAGTCATGGAAGCCCAGTGGGTGATCTTGGGCACGTCACACACTCTCAGCCCCAGAAACCCTGTGATCGGGTTGCCATAAATCAGAAATGATGACAACAACAAAGTATATGGAAGCACACAAAAACAGAGTGGTTGTCAATATTATTTAAACTGCTTGGTACAGTCTAAAGTAAACATATCTATATTGCAAATCTCATTTTTGGAGTCAGAGACTCTGAGACACTAATGAATAAACATTAACATGACCAAAATGAAAAAGAAAATCTGCATACCCAAGAGCAGATGGCAGGCAAAAAGGCTTCGGGAAGGAGATGTAGCAGATCTTTAAGTAGTGTGCATACAAACAATACTTGAGCTACTGAAGTGAAAAAACCTGTTTTTTAGAAACAGATTATCAGGGGCCTGTGAATGAAACCAGGAGAAAAGTTAAATTGGAGCTCTCCACCTGAAAAGCTCCTCTGTTTTCACAGTCATTCTGACGCTACTGTCATAAACTAGGGGAAAATCCTACTTCATAGCTCCGGATTAAATCTCAAATCTAATTCTTGTCTCAAAAGAACATTGCACTTCTGCTTACAGTTGATATAACCTTTGCCTCTGCCAGAGAAGTAATTAGCCAGGCTAGTATCCCCACTTAGTGAATGATGCATAACCATGCTGAGCTTTAATGTTTAGAATACCTTTTAAGCCTGGATGGCTACTATCATTTGCGACCCTGATCCAAGGGCTGGCATTGTCAGACACATAATAAGGTCCCTATCTCAGCAAACGCACACTGTTGATTTGCAAAGCCTACTGCTCATGTGTCCCTCTTTTTAATTTTTATTTTTCTAAATGTATATTGATCAACAGTTTACATAGCACAGTAATAAATTATCCCCTCCCTCCTCTCCTCTCCCCAACATGGAGTAGTTGTTTGAGAACTGGGCTACAACCCCAGAGACCTGGATTTGATTCCCTGTTTGGCCATGGAAACCCACTGGATGACTTTGGTCGTGTCACACACTCTCAGCCCTAGAAAACTCCAATAGGTTCACCTTACAGTTGCCGTAAGTCAGAAACGATTTGAAGGCACACAACGAGAACACCAATGACCTCCGATGACAATATTGCAAGATTCAAAGTGTAATTACTATCAAAGGCAAACAATGGCAACAGATCGTCATTAATATCCAAAGAGTGCTCCTCATAACAGCTTCCAGAATATCATATGGTTCAACAGTGGGCCGTGTCTAGCATTTGCACACGACAGTGTCCATGCTTTTCTTCTGGGCCATTCCCGTCTGCCCTCTTGGAGGATGCAATTGGACAAGTAGGACAACGAAGAAGGGGGGGGAGAAGATACAGCCTCCATTCATCTTGCCCTCTCAGTCTCAGCGACAATGTGGACTAGGTCCAGAGGGAGAGAACAAGTTAATGTGAGTGGTGGCAAGGACCGCCACTCAGGGAAGGGGCCCACCCTGAGATCATTTTACTCCAACTCCTCCTAAAATTTGGAGGTGGCACTTTTTAGATTCCCATTGGGGGCAGAGGCGTGGAGCTTAATGACAACCAGTCAGTGATAAGCTTTTTATAAAGGTTACTGGAATGATTTCTGGAGCCATCTATAACATGTGTTCTGACTCTTAATTAAATGTCCTTTTCTTTAGTCAACTGACTTAGAAGTCAGTTCTACTGATAATAATGGAACTGCCTTTCATCTACAGCCCTAGTACCTGTCTCTGGTTTGTTGATCAAATTTTCCTTCCTATATAAAGTCCTTGCTCATAAAACACTAGCTGCGTGGGAGGGGGATCTATTCTAATCACCGAGGCAGGGATTTTGAAGAAAGAGAATGATTTAAAAACAAATGGGATATCTGAGAAATCTGTTCTGGATCTCAGAAGGATGCAGTCAATCATTTAAAATATACACTTATTTTAAACGTTAAATAATGGAAAATTTCCAGATTTGGAGATTTAAAACCTTTACACCACATGAACACAACCTTAATGAGAGAGGATAATAGTTTACAATGTGTAGTCACTATCAAGATGCATCTTGATACAAGATCTGATATCATCACTCACTTTCGAACACTCCATTCTCCGTACACTTAATTGCCACCCTGGATGCAGTTCACTTTTATTTTGAGCAACTGAAGAACGCGGAAGCAAAAATGCTGCTTACTAGAATTTAAATAATTCTTATGTTCATCTCTTATATGGAGGTGGGGGGGATGGGATTCAACTATGCACACCACTGTACATGCTTTCGAACAGGAGATGAGAACAATGTGGTGACACACATTCAATCACAGTACTTACTTATGGCCATTTCCATCTCAATGTGCTAATGTAGTAAAAATTATATAGACCTGCTCATTATTATTTTTTTTTTAAAAAATGTTTTAAGAAAAAGCAAATTTGCCACATTGAAATACCTGAAGAGTGATTCAAAAAGAAGTGAGAAAAAAGGGAGCAAAAAGAATTATATTCACCCGACCTTTTTAAAGACAAATATTTCAAATCAATGAATACACATCCTTCAACATTTTTTAAAACTTGTCCAACTTGTCAAATCCTTCAATGAACATAGCTCACAGCGTGGAATAGTCAGGAAAATTGTTTGCATTCCTTTAAAGAACAGCAGTTTTAACAATTATATATTTCCTAAGACTGTAAACTTCACAAATTGAAAATAAAAGAGGCAAAAAAAAAACACCCTACCTTGATGTTTTGTCTCCAAGAGGATGTTATAGCTGCTTGTGGAGAACGAGCAGACACTCCGGCTGCTTTTCCAGTGGTGAACACCCCATTTGTACATGCTTCCAAATTCTTAAGCAACCCACCCATGAAAAGTTGCCATTCAGGATTTCCAACTAAGGGCAATCCTTTGGTTTTGCAAAGTGTTACGATGCAACTCCGGTAGAATAACGCTGATTATCTTTGCCATTGCTTGTTCCAACATTGTAAAACTGAGAAAAAATTCAATGCTTTATGGTATACTTAATCAGGAAAGGTAAACATAGCAGTGACAGAAGGAGATTCTTCCCATTAAAGTGGAGTTTCTCACAAACTGTCTTTATAATAGATCAAGCTCAGCATAGCAAAATCTATAGCAATTGCGACCTGATAAATTCCTTGAAGCAGCCACTGTGGAAGCAAAGTTTCCACAAGTTCATGTAAAATTTTCTGTTAAAAAAATAAAAATGCCTGCATCCCTATTTTAGTTTTAATAGACATGTTAACAGGTATGTCACAAGTTTAAAAAATTGTAAAAGGCTCCTTACATTATTATTGTCTTTTCTAGTGAGGCATATCCTCTCATGATTTGGCCAAACTACAAAAATCTCGGTTTACTCATCTGGGCTTCTAGGGGGAGTTCACCCTTGATTTGTTCTAGGACCCAGTCATTTGTCTTTTTAGCAGTCCATAGTATCTGTAGAACTCTCTTCCAGCACCATATTTCAAATGCATGGATTTTCTTCCTGTCAGCTTTCTTCACTGTCCAGCTTTCACAACCATATATAAAAACCGAAAATACCAGTGCAAGAATAATTCTAACCTTAGTATTCAATGATAAATCTTAACATTTCAGGATCTTGCAAATTCCTTTATAGCTGCTTTTCCATGACAACAGTCTACAGTCTAATGACTGAGCCAACATACGGAAAATCTTGAAATATTTCAAATGTCTTTATTTCTATCCTGCTTTTTGCCCAACACACTGGGCCTCAAAGTGGCTATTTCAATGTCTTCATTGTCTCTTTTATGTAAGTCATCTGTGGCCATTATTTGTTTTCTTAATGTCCAGCTGTAAACTTGCCTTTGCACTTTCTTTCTTCCATTTCTACACTACTTGTTCCAAGTCTTTGTTAGTTTGTACCAAGAATGATGACATCTGCATATCTTAAATTGTTGATGTTCCTCCTTTCAATTTTGATGTCTCCTTCCTCTGAGTCTAATCCTGCTTTATGTGTGATATATTCAGCATGTAAGTTAGGGCTGAATTCGTTACTTTGGGTTGAGCTTCTTGGCACCTGCATCCATACCCATCTTTTTTATCTTCCCAAAGCCACCAACTCCCTTTACCGTTTCCAGACTTCTGAGTCAGCTGTTCGTAGCTTCTTCCCTTTGCAGCTTCTTTATAAATCTTCTCTCTCTTCTTATTCGAGGTCCTGCCTGCTGCCATCCAAATCCAAGGCAGCTGTCAAAGGATCCAGGATTCAAACTCATTTCCTTTGCTTCCTTTTGTGAAAGAGCTCAGACCTCCTCACAATAATACTTCACTGCATGTCTGTGTTGAGAGTCGGTGGCTGAGCCACCACCCTGAAAGCTTTGTGCCCAAGCACGGATATATCCTAAGGTCTCCCTGGATTAAGTCCAATGCCGTTCTAAGCCTTGGACTGCACGGCCTTTTGATATGGGGATAAAGTAATTCTGTTGCTTAATTCTTAAATGATATTAAATTTTAACATTTAGAAGATACTAAAATATCTCTCAGAGAGACTAACTTTAGGAAACATTCATTTTCTACAGAAAAACAGCTACATTAATATCCATTTCACATTTTGCATTTTATTTTCTGTTTATCTGTTAAAGACAACCATCACCGCCACGCCTCCTCACCCCTGCATACTGGAGCCACTTATGCCTCAGTTCAGGACATATCAGTGGTCTCAAAACTATTAGCCAATGTGAAATCTGAATTCTGACATCCTATAGCTTCTTGTAATTATGAGGATGAGATGAATCAGATACACTGCCTCTAGAGATCCTTGAAAAAGCCTCGTCGTCCCTTCTTTCAAAGATACAAGGGGCTAGGCTTGCGATGCAGTGGTACATTTTCAAGCACATAAATCCTTTGTGTCTTCCCCCAGTCCCAGTTTTATCTCCTAGAAAGTGGCAGGATTGAGAAGTAGGGCTGTGGTATCAGTCAATGGGCTAATCCAAAGAAAGGCAACATCTTGTAATAACTGAGACATTAAAAATACAAACCTGAACTTAGCTGGAGGCAATACGAATTTTACATCCATCATTGGACTGCATAGATCAGCTCCAGCCCGTTCCCACAGGAATTGCTGTGATTAAGCCTTATGTTTATGAGATTTGCAGGTATGATTTCCCAACTGGATCCAGAAGGACCATAGCAAGTTGACTCATGTTTGAGAGGCTACAGTTTACATAAAACAAGTGTCTTTAACACCCATAAGATAGCAACGCTTGTCACTATGATGTGCACCTACTAATTCAACAAAGGAAAGAGTGCTTAAGGTTGTGATAGTTCTTGCGATGGAAACAAAAATCAAAGGTCTGGAGCCCTGAATGGAACAATCCACCAAACGCTTCTTTTGCACAACTTCAGTTAGTTTCAGTGGGGTGTGGACAGGTGGGGTGCGGACAGGTCTCGCTATTTAATCCCATTTTAACACAATCCCATTTTAACACAAGGAGAAATTCAATCTCAAAGATCAGATGATGCAACCATCCAGTGATTTCAGCAGCAACAAGCCATAGATTCTCAGGTCCAAGTTCAACACCTTCCTGACAATTACTCTTCAAGGAAAAAATAGTGCCCACAAAATAAGGGAGAAATTTGATAATGAAAATTTTTGTATTTTATTTATTCCATGGAATAAAGACTACTCTTTAGATATGAAGCAAGGTAATCCCACAGAATTACTTCTGAGAAGAAAGAAAGAGCCCATGTTTGTACACTAACTGCCACCAACTTTATAGCTTATTACATTTACCAATTACCAAAGCATCCCTTTAAGTACCTTCTTGAAATACTAAGAAAGGAAAGATAAGGTACAGTTTAATGAAGATATCACAGATGCATAAAATAAAACAAAAACAATTTCTTTCATTCTGTTAAAGAGGCATAACAAGGCTAAAACATCTTTCTTTAAAAGTAATGTTGAGATACTATGCTGTTAACCTGGTAGATTTTTTTTTTTTAAAGGATAAATTTGAGGAGGGGAAGAAGAGAAATGTTGGATATTATCCTTGAGAGATGTGAATCAATTAGACTGCTATAATCTATTTAAAGGGAAGATGGAAGTCAATTCTTTTTTTCTCTGTTTTTTAAGTTCTAACGAATGTTCTCCTTCTGTTGTTTTCTCCTTTACCTTATATGCATTTGTAGAGTTTTAGTGGCTTTGGAAATTATTAATAAAGATATATATTTTAAAAAGCGCTTTCATAAAGTACTTTGAAGATGTCAAACATACAAGAAAACTCATTGAACCAGGAGAATTTGCCTTCTGGGTAAACTTATAAGGGAAAGTCCTATAAAGCTGTTATCCTGTATCTTCAAGCTAGCTCTACCAAACTGAGTGGGATATACACTCAAGGTGACATGTACAGAATTGTGCTGTAAGCATTATTTAAAATGTCCCAGCTAGAGAACATTAAATATTGTTGTGGGGGCTACTTGGTCTACAGACGATCTAAAGATCACAGGCATTAGGATACTGGAGACATTATTCTGCATTTCACGAAGATAGATAAGAAGCAACATCAGTCTCACTGGCAGGTTGATGTGCGCTATGGGTATTCCCATCTCCCATGCCAGGCAGATCAGGCTGAGAAACAGACCTCCTTCCCGTGCATGGGGAATGAGGAGAGCCATCCATCTCAGGTCACTTTGGCAGTATAGCACTGGAGAGGGAAGTCAGCATGGTGTAGGGATCTGAGCATTGGATCAGGGTTCAATTCCCTGCTTGGCCATGTAAACCCACTGGGTAATCTTGGGTGCGTCTCACAGACACACACAGCCCCAGAAAACCCTGTGATAAACACCCACGATAGGTTTGCCTTAGGATTCCTGTAAGTAGAAAACAACAACTAGGGTTCAAATCCATGCTCAGCCATAGAAACCCACTGGGTGACTTTGAGCAGGTCACATTCTGTTGCTTCAGAGGAAGGCAAGGGCGTTCCTCCGAATAAAGAAAACCCTGACAGGTTTGCCTTAGGGTTCTCATTAGTCAGAATGAACTTGGAAAACACACAACCACTTACCATCACAACAGCAGCACTGGAAAAGTGAAATGTCTTCTAAAGCCACTACTGCTTCAGGGAACTTTGCACTGAAGAGTTAACTTAGGACAAAAAGTGTGGCTCTGAGAAACGGCACCTCAGAGCCAGGCCTTTGGGCCTCAGCAGCACCAGCTGCTTTATGTGGTTAGTGCGGTCCCCCCTCCGAGGTCACTCACCTCCACCTCAAAGAGACAGAGGGAACAGCCTGTTCCCCTATTCCCACATGTACTGTGCTTTACAAGTATAGTGTGGAATGCAGTTTTTTGTGGGCCTCACATATCCTTATTGGATATCACTGGCAACATAACTACTGACCAACAGAACAACTTGCACCCCACGCCCACATCATTTTGTGAGCTTTGATGACAGGCCTGATAAGCATGCGATCCACCAAGCTGAACGAGTCCACTAGCCATGCTTTTTCCCCCTATTTCCTTTCAACTGTGTGGTGCTTGAAAATCTCTCTGTGGGAATCAAAAACAAGAGTCGTCCATCAAATCATTGCTAAGTCATCATTCGTTACTACAGGCAATAGAGACTTGACAGGTCGATTTCTGGTGGCCTGATACACATGAAATATCATGTTCACCAAGCCTGGCATAGACAATGTCAGGTGGGAGGAGGTGTACTGGATTCCCCAGAAACCACTGGGCCACACTGCATCCATGTGCATGCACATGCACGCGCACACACATATATACACTGGTTTAGCTTCTCTCTGATCCCAGGGATTTTAAGCAAAATCACTGGGATGGAAAGAGGTTAATGTAACGCTGCTCTGGCTCAATGAGACAGGAAAGAGGCTTTAGCTTTGCCCTCAGACTAGCACTTCTGAACAGAATTGCTTGGATAGGAGTGAAGTCTCCCTTCCTCTCTAACGATGGTGCTGCAGATTGCTGGGTTGAAAGAAGGCTTCAGCTTTATTCCCATCCCAGCAAAGTTCCTCAGGATTGCTAAAAGAGTGTCAGCCTCATCTTCCATCCAACGCTAGTGCTAGGAAAGAAGGAACACATGGATGAAAGTAAATCAAATCTTTCTCTTCTTCAGTTGTGCCTTTCCATTTCAGAATTTTTCTTTGGAAGTAAAATTTTAATTATGATATCATCTATTTAGAGACTACACATCCCCTCTTTATTGCTGGAACACCCAACTAGCTGTTAGAGAAAGCTGTATTCTTATCAGTATAAAACATCACCAATGAAGTTTTGTACAGTACCTTGTATATTGGATGGCACTACAGTTGATCCTCCACATTCACTAGGATTAGGAGTGTAAGACCCTCACAAAAGTGGAAAAATCACAAATATCAAAATGTGTGTGTGTCTGTGGGGAGGGGGCCAAGGCATGCTGGGGAGAATGGGCACAAACAGTGCAAAGCATGTCAGGGAAAGGAGAAGGAAGGGGGGGGTTGGCATGGTAGCCATATACTTTCTCTTGCCCACCCCCTTCCCTGGGTGTGGGAGGAATACTGGGAGAGGGTTTGCCATGCTGAGAAATAGGGCTGCAAGTTGTCTGTAGTTGGCCAAGCAGTGGCTGGTAGAGGAGGAGGAGTTTTTAAAGGTCTGCATGGCCTGATCAGAACCTCTGAGAGGGAAGATTCTCTCGGAAAAGAAGTACCTGATGTGCAGTAGGATGGGTTGAAGAAATTCGCAAATAATCAAATCTGTGAAAGTGAAGCCCCCAAATTTTGAGAGCCCACTGTATATAAATAAATGAATACATACATATATACATACATACATACATACATACATACATACATACATAGAGTGTAAAGAATAAAGTTCTGACTTATTTCATAAAAACATCTTTGAAGACCTCAGTTGTACATACTATGGATAAGACTATATCCTCCAGGCAAATTCTTTTGCACTTAATCAATGGATCTGCAGCAATAAAGAGCCTTCTGCAGCCAGTTAGACCAGATTTTAATTAACAAATAAATCCTAAAGAACATATCCTTGACCACAGGTTTTAGGTACATGTTAATCTTCTGGAAACATTTCAAAAGCTAAAAGTAGGTGGAGATAGATTAGGACATTGACATTGCATGTCTTTACATTGTGACTGCTCCACAGCAGACCTGTATGACTTACTGACTGTGACAACTTGAGTCAAGAGCTTCAGGAGTGCACTCGGATTATACGGAAAAAGGTTTCTTTTGTATAGTTTAGAAATCAATTCTTGAAGTCCTTGGAAACATTTTACAGACTTTTGAAGCATTTCTTCTGATAATCCAGGCGTATCTGGGGATATCTGGCAGCATGAGATTGATGATGTATTCTTATCTTTGTGATCCAGAGGTAACACATTTTGCTTTGATGTCCCTACTTTGTCAACTATTTCCATAAAGTTAGTTTCATCTGTACAGGTCCGATTATTTAAAGATGGCTGTTTTGTTTCTGTCAAACACTCCACTTCTACACATTCTGCCTCAGAATCTTCTGAGCTTTCATAATCAACCAGTCGCGGAAGAGGTTCCAGTAAACATGCGCTATTAGACTCTTGCAACAAGTTAGTCCTGGTAGCTGTTACAGACTGACTGTCAACATGACATGATGAAGAAAAATTCTGTGAAGAGGTCAAAAGCATCACGGAGGAGGACTGCGGATCACAGGATGCATTCTGCAGATGTGCATCTAAGTGGTATGTATCTTTTTGTTGAGGTAACAGAAGAAAACCAAAGTCTGTGGACTTGAGGAGCTCAGAAATTTTGACAAATTGATGCCAGTTTTCTATAAGAAGTTTTAAGTATCTTACAAAATACTCAAGGAAACAGGTTTCAGATGAAATCAAGAAATCAAGAAGAACAGTGGCATCAAATGCAATACTTTTTAGCAGAAATAAAAAGATACAGTGTGGATTGCAGCCATTCTGATGTGTCCCAGCGTCTAGAGTTCCACCATCCAAGCGGCACCTGGTAAAATCAGTTTCACGCCGGAATCTAGAAAGTTAACAATTGTACAACCAGTGAAGCAGTGTGAAGTAACAAGTGGAAGTGTGGGTTTTCTACCTGAGATAATTTTATCAATATTTTATCCCTATTATAGCCTAATTCAGACCTCACAGTCTTAGTCTAGTAAGTCATACTTTATGCATGTTGTGCCTGCCCACTCCTTCCTTTAGTGTGTTATCATTTAGTATTTTCAAGCTTTGTAAACCAATGTTTCCTGTTACTTCTGAATGGTGGTTTAGTCTCTGATTTCAAGCAAGGAGCAAAACCAGGATGGGATGTACTGCCACAGCACTCATCCTTACTCTAAGTCATAATGTATACACAGACAATTAAAATCTGTAAAACCAAAGCACGAAACATGGTGTAGCCATCCTTTGGTGCCTTCTTAAATATATCGGACTGAGCATTGTGGGGAGACAAATTTCCAGGCCTGATGCTTGCTCTCATTTTAATAATCTCACTGATTATTAATCTGAGGCATTTACCGGTGGCTTGAAAAGGCTATGGCTAAGAAATTCGGTTAATGGGAACAAAGGTTGATTCAGAAACTAAGAGCTCTGTATTATCAGCTATTGAAACCATTCCAGCTCTCACAAGCCTTAGGAATATTTTAAAATGGGAAGCTTCCTACCAGGTATCTGGTAAACTGCATTCCAAACACTCTTTACAAGGTTTGATCTCCATTCAAACATGGGTAATCTATTGTATTCCACAGGAACAGTCCAGGAAAAAAAAAGCTTGCTGACATCTAGAAGATTTCATACAACTCTGCTTCCTTCCCAAGACAGCAGGAACACTCCAGCTCAGACTGCACAGACCATGTAACTGAACACTTTGAACTGAACACACATACAAGAGTATGTGTGCTTTGCTATACAACATGGCAAATCCATACAGTTTCAGCTGCAGTACTAGTAGGTGAGTATTTTTAATTGGGAATAATTATAGCCACACCACAAAAGCCTTACAAAACAAAGTACTCTTTATCAACAGCACTTTCATCTAAAATGCTAGCTGAGCTCAAACCATTCTAGGTTTTAAATAGGTCAAAATAGTGTATATAGATCTCACACTAAATATCAGATCTCCTAAACTTATAACCCACCAAACTGAATGAAGCCCTTGGGCAATACTTGCTGAAATATCTGTTTGCTGAAAACTTCTTTATTTGGGGCTGGAGTGTGTTCGTCTACCATATATCACAGGTCTATGAAGACTGGAACCTGGTTTTGATGAGAGCTGGTTATCTGGAGAAGGTGATTCTCCTAATGGTACTTAATCTGCATTAGCCCCTGGTGTGCTTACCAGCTGAATTCAAAGTTACCTTTAAAGACCGATGTGGTTTAAGTACCAGGTATCTGAACGGCTGTCTCCTACAGAATGACTATTCTCACCTCTTAAGATTTGGTAGAAGTTATGGCCCCACTAGTGTCCACAGTGCTGAGTTAACAGGAGTGGGCCTTCAGGAGAGGTAGTACCTAGATTCCTCCCATGAAAAGTTCTCCCACATTTCAGAAAAAAAATAATAAAGCCGATCCTGCTAAACTGAATGATGTGTTGTTTAAACCAACTGATCACCAGAATTTTGGTATTTTTAACTCACCCTTCTTCCATTACAAGCATTCAGCTGATCTACACCTGCTTAGCTTTAGCAAGGTGACTACATCTGCCCTCAGACATAGCTTAATAGTTTTTTCAAAGACTTGTTTTAAAACTAACTTGTTCCTGTTTTCTTCTGATCTCACTTGGGAAGTATTGTATACTTACATAAACAGTAGATTAATGGAGTATAATTATTTTCTTGTGTAAGGGAGGGGGAAGTTTTGTTTTGCGGTAGAACATGGGCTTTCCGTACACAGAACCTGAGCTTCAGCCTCCACTTAAAAGAATATTGGATAACAATCCCTGGTATATGACAACTCCTCACATTCTGTGCCAGACTGGAACCTGGTTTTGATGAAAGCTGGTTATCAGGAGGAGGTGACTCCCCTAATGGTACTTAATCTGCATTAGCACCTGGTGTGCTTACCAGTTGAATTCAAATACAACTCTCCAAGCCAATGCAAAATAAACCATGTGAATCTTGTGTAAATTTTAAATTTTAAATCTTGTGGAATTTTGTCGGCCATTGTTACAAAATATAGGTTGGATGCAAATGTCTTAAAAAAATTCTCTCTTTAGAAAGAAAGGCAATGAAATTAAAATAAGGTTGATTCATATTTCCGAGTAACTAGGTTGGATGTGTAGGAGTTCTCTGCAATTTATTAACAGAAGTTAGTGGACAAAAATTATTTCTTGACATTTTGATGACAATTTCTTATCAAATAAAATGTGAAGACTCCACAGAAGGAAAAATGGACACTAACCTCTCAAACTTTAAATGAATAGTTAACAATGCATTCGAAGCTTCAAACAGGTCGTCGTCTTGTTCTATAAACAGCCCAGAAAGCCATGTGCAAGGATGTTCCAAGGGATGAACACAGGGAGAAGGTCTCGGGTATCTTTTTAAGAACTTCAATAGTGGACACATAACACTCTCCAAATGAACTTAAAAAAAGGAGTGGGGAGGGGAAAGGAGTGGGGAGGGAAAAAGTAAATACTCCTGCAATCCAAAATATTTTTATATTACTTATGAATCACTTATTTCTTTTCAGCTAACAGAGGAGAACTTTTCAAGAGTACATTCTGCAAATGCTACAGACTGCTTTAATCATTACTTGTGTTAATAAAATAATAAATTAAAATTTAAGAATTCCCTCCAAAATATGCAAAGACAGAAGTTAATAATATCATGGAGGAATATTAACCCACTAATGTTATGTGACTGGAAGCTCACAGGTCTAATACCATGCACCAATGATTTGCTGCTGGCATCTCAGTTGCATATGCCTACCTAAAGGCTTAAAAAAAGAGAAGCTTTTCAAACGCAGCAAATCTTGCCATGGACAGCTGGAAAGAAACAGAGCTCACTGGAACAATTTTTTGTATACCAATGTTAATACATATATCAGTAAAATAAAATAATATATATAAAAAATTAAAAAAAATTAATAGCTCAAGGAAAAAAAAGAGAGAGAGAAAAACACATTCACTTTGTCATCTGTGTACTTCCTTCACTCATCCTTCTGTATGTCACATTTCAGTAATGGTCATTGCCAACAGTATGGTGAATCTGAGAGAAATTATCATACTTTAATTATCATACTTTTTAGAAGAAAAAAAATTACCTTGGGCTTCAGCTTCAGAGGCAGAATCCTGGATCTTTATCTCTAAAGCTTTAAGAAGAACCAAGCTTAAAGCTCTTAGGGTCACTTGATCAGCACTGCTACAGATACCCACTTTGGGCTTAACTTGATTGCCTCCAAAATGGCTAGTCTTCTCACTAACAGACAGCCTGTTTAGCCATCCAGAATTCACAAACTGCAGAACAGCACCAGCAAACACTAATGTGTCTGCATTGATGTAAGGGTCCTGGTGGGTGGAAGGAAGTGTCTTTCTCTTGATTAGGTCTTCACCAGCTTTGTGAAGAATGCATTTTTTAAGCAGGATGATAGACTTTTTCTTGATCAAATCATGAACAGGTGCAGTGGCAAGACTCAAAACGCAAGAAGCATTCAAAAACAACATCCTTTGGCAGGAAAGGTTAAGTGACATCTGAATTCTAGAGGCTACAAGTAGTTCAAGGAGGTCTAGAAAGCTGCTCAAATCGTTTGTGGCTTTTGCAGAGACTGGAATATCTTGTGGAATATCAGAATAATGAAACATGATAGAGTTGTAAAATCCATTGAGTATCTCATCAAGTGGCAATAGAAGCTTTTTCAGGTCACCTATAACAAAGCATCACCAGAACCAACAGTGGTTAACAGTTCAGCTACTCTGATAAAGTGGATTTTTGGCACAGAAACAAATACTTCTCAACTTCCCCCATGCCAATGCTGTCTTTCCTATGCTAGGCAAGATATGTAAGATGTCCATGGTTAATATTTTCAAGTATACAACCTCTTCCCCTATACAATACACTTCTTCCCCTGCTATCATTTGCCAAGTAATTCTAGTTCAAGTATACCTTCTTTGCACAAATCTTCATCTTTCAACATTTCTTTTATCATGTTTGTAAGAGTCCACAGGCATTCTGTTATCCAGTCACTGCTAGGAAATCCCAACAAAGCCTCTAATGAAAAATCAAGCCAGTCACTGTTCAGTAAATGCTGAGGAAGAAAAAGGAAAGAGCATGTCTCCATATTAGAGTTCAGCAACTAGTCACTAAAATTGCCAAGTCAAAGCAAAAGGAGAACGATGGAAGGTGCAGTGGCTATGGAAACAGGACTTGCTGTCACTGGGACAGATGAACTTCCCACACTTCTTTACCATTTCTCAAAATAGCTGTCTGCCAAGACTAGGCACTGACTAAGCCTGTATATAGTTCACCTCCAGGCAGGACCTCCACTTCTGCTCTGAGAGCTTCAACCTTCAGGCTTACTGCTTCATTTACCACAAGAGTGGATAACTTAGGATTCATGCTCACTGAGGTACTAACTCTGAGCTAAGGTGGTTGAATGAGCCTCCACACACACATTGTTCCTTGTTCAGAGAGATTAAGTTTCTAGGAAAAGGGAAGTTTAGAACCTGATACTAAATGCAAGGGAATAAAGATTTAGGGTAGCTTTCTCCCATACACACCAGTTTTCTACGTGCCAGTAATATTGAGATGCATGTGATCATAAAGTCTCACATAGAACACAAACTGGCAAAGCTCAGATTTCCTTCTTCAATAAGAAAATACCTGAGTAAGCCCAGTGGATAAAACAAAAACCCTACAGTACAGTTTCTAGACATCGTGGGAAAGGGTCTGCTGTTAAATGGCTTCCTCATCTCCAAGCAGTTACAAATTATTGACTTTCACTTACTCTTACACCTGAGCACTGGAAACACATGAATTGCCCCACAACTTCCATGACTTACGGGTATGTTCAGAATCCAATACTGGTAGTGGCTGTATTAAGACATACTGCACCCTACAGCATGGTGGAAAGTTTCAAATCAGAGCATCCTTTCAACTGCTAAAGCTGCAACAGTCTCACAAAATATTGTCTTTTCCTTGATTAACTAAGTTAAACACTTATTCAAAATCTTTCCCCTTTAATTATACTGACATGAATATAGGTTTTACAAGAAAACTTTTGATGAGTGAAGGAAAGAGAAATAGTTCTGTTGTTACTGTAGAATACCACCAGTATAATTGAAAATGTGGAGGACACGTGGGAAAATTTTTGGTGAGAAGCCATCATTAGAAGATAAAGGGGTTTGGCCTGGAAGGCTTATAATTGGAGAACAGCTTGTAGACACTGCAAACAAAAGAGTCCCATAAACATATGCCTTAATAAACTTGTTATGCCTGCAAACAATTCAGAAGGTAGAAAAACCAAAAGGTTTCTTATGTCAGGAAGCCCTCTGGCTGCTTATGCTGGAACTGCACTGTCTATCAAAAGGAAGCTAATAGGGTCTAATGTCAAATAGGCTTTTGCCTGGGGATCATGTTCTAAATGAGGTCCTGGGTATTCAAAATGTCATTGACTGTAAGTAAGAATCTTCACCTGAACACACATACATACAGAACCTGTGCTGGATGCGGCAATGTGTGAAACTTTCAGAGAATCAACACTGCCAGCATCAATCACCCATCTCCCCTTTCCAGTTCCTTACTGTTTCAAAATAGCACACCAGAGAAACCATCTAAGCTAGTAGAAACTTTCTCCCTGAAAAGTAGTTTTCCATATTCAAAAAGGAGCGTTTTGAGCACTGGACTACAATTCAGGAGAGTTCAAATCCCAGCTTAGTCATAGAAACCCACTAGGTGACCTTAGGCAAGTCCCACTCTCTCAGCCTCAGAGAAAGGCAAATCTTCTGAACTCTGAACAAATCTTGATAAGAAAACCCTGTGATATGCAAACAACTACAGTCTTGTACAATACACGTCTTGCACAGAAAACAGAAATCTTGCACAATACGATTATGCTTCTTTTTTGCACAAGATTTACATTGTGCATAATTCTTGTTGCGCAAAATTCTTACCACTGTATTAGTTATTTTGACTTTATTTCCCAAGTGTTGGGAAACTCATTTTTTTGCCAAAGAAATGAGTAATGGTGAATATTCCATCCATATCTAGAACTGAATTGAGCTGTATTGTCACAGCTACCTGTCCAAATGCAAGCAGAGAGGAAGTCTAGCCTATAAGTGCCTTCCTCCATATTCCAACTATCATTGCTCTGGCTTCTGAGAAGCGCAGCATCTGCTGGACTTAATCCCTATGGCATTCTCCCCATCTTTTCCTTGTGTGCCTTCCTTTATTTTGATCATTAGCTTGACAGTATGGAAACATCAAATGGGAACCTTTTGGACAAAGCATGGGGTATAAAATTTGTGTTGTTGTTGCGTGCCTTCAAGTCATTTCTGACCTATGACAACTCTAAAACAAGCCTATCCTGGGAGCTTTTCTTCACAGAATTTGTTCAGAGAGAATTTAACTATGCCTTCCTCTGAGACAGAGGCAAATGTGACTTGCCCAAGGTTATCAGTGGTTTTCTCTGGCCAAACAAAGATTCGAACCCTGGTCTCCTGTCCTAGGCCAACACTCAAACCACTACAACATGCTGGCTCCCTGGGTATAAATATTCTAAATAAATAAGTAGGAGAACTCCTCAAGGACGGATTCCCAGAATCTAAGAATCACTACAGTGAAAGTGCCCTCTCTCTCAGTCTCCTGGTCTTGAAGACAAATGTTCTATGTGACCACTTTTGGAATTAATCTTTTATCCTTTGAACTAAAAGGGGGAAAAATAAGAAATGCTAAAACTTGTCTAGAGTTATGGTGAGCCAACTGCAGCATCGGAATAGTAAAAAAATTAAATATGATTTTTTTTTCCTGGAACAAGGTGCCTCTAAAACAGAGCTGTCAATCAATTAAAAGAAATGTTGGCTGATTAAGCAATTATTTAAGCATGCATAAAACAAGAAGAAAACAAGGGGAAAAAAGAATTTCTATTTTTCAATTATGCATGTATGTCTCACTGCAGCCATCATCTCATGAGATGCATTCCCTTCAATGTAAAAACTAAATAAAAAATGTTTCTTCTAAAAAAAATTAAAGTTCTATGCACTGATTTATAAATACACATTAAATATCATGAACTTCTGAAATCTTCTAATTAAGAGCCCTAATTAATAAGACAAGGTACATCAATCAACTACACTACATTCTTATTTCAAAAACCCTGACTAAAGTACAAAGCAGGTGTTTCTACTCATGAAGGAATTAATCTCAAATCTGTGACTCACCTCTTCCTTTAGTTGAAAACATACAAGGGAGACCAAACTTTTGGATGCCAAATAAGAAAGCTGTTTGTCAGAACTACACATGAAATCAATCTGAAAGCGAGAAAGAGGAAAACTGTAGATTAGAGTGCCTTAAACAAGAAAACTCAGAAAAGAAAAGTCACGTGAGAAACTTACTAATTTTGAGTCAAT
This sequence comes from Ctenosaura bakeri, assembly GCA_948474755.1. NCBI lineage: Eukaryota > Metazoa > Chordata > Lepidosauria > Squamata > Iguanidae > Ctenosaura > Ctenosaura bakeri. The sequence continues at coordinate 5,937 of CAOLHI010001705.1, read as the reverse complement.
GCGGGCTTCTTTCAGAAGAATTCTAACAATCTCATGATACTTCTGTTTTATTTCATCTGCCAGCTCTTGGTTTTTCACTTTAGCAAATATCATCTTGATCAAAGTCAACTGAAGCAACATAATTTCTCCTGTATGGTAACTTGTATGCCTTTCATTTCCAGAAGTACTAGGTTTATCATCTACCTTGAAGACTAGAGCGTCTGGGATAGAAGAGCTCTGAATATCAGACTTGGGAGAAAACAGATGCAATCCTTTGTTTTTTCCTGACAAGTGTGCTGAAACATGAGGATCTAGAAGAGATGCACACTCATGGCTATCTTTTGCTAAGGGGGCATCTACCAGAATATCGTTGTACATTTGGTTGAGGAGGAAAAAACGAGTCCCCATTACAGACCAATCTGGTGTCTTGAGCAATTCCGTATGCAATCATATTATAGTGATAAAAGCAGTACAGTATTTCATTCTTCCCAGTAAAAGAGGCAAATTCATTTTTTTTTTCCGGCAGATTTTCTTCTGGTGTACCTAGAATAAAAGAAAACAACAGTGTATGAGATCAGTCTCAAATTGTGAAATTTACTGAGGCCAAAGAGCTCTCTGGTTGAGAATTCTAAATGCCCCTTCCTAATCTGCAGAGTCCAGGATTCCACAGGATGTTGAAAGTGGAATAAGAGCACTGTAGTGCAGAAAGGCCCAAAGACAATGGCTCCATGGTACAGTAAATATATTAACACCAGAGTCCTCGCTACTGAACATACTACAAAAGGAACCTTCTCAGAGAGAGTTTTGAACTCAGGGAAACTGACTTCTGATAAGCAAATATATTGCTTTCACACATTAACACTAACTGCTGTAAATATCTGAAAGACTTGTATCTCCTATAATAAGCACTATGATAATAATAGCATAAAAATAATAATATCAGTGCCAACAACACTACTAACAACAGCACTGCAACAGTGTAGTGCAAAAATGGCCAGAGTGTTGGTCAAGATGGCAAAGCTTACCTACACAAGCCAGGAGTGACTGCAGCAATTTGTTTTTGCCTGAGCCTACTTGCAAGGGCAAGATTCCACTCCCTAGTCTTTTCTCCCCTCTCCTAAGTTAAGTGCAAACTGCTTTGGCACTTTGAACTCAGTTTGTAGCACTGGGAATAAGCTGAGGACAAGGGAAAAATGGGAAGAGGTGAGAAAAACCAGGATTTTTAAAAGCAGCTGCAGTTACTGCAGATTAACAGGATACTCAATGGCTTAATAACTATAAATGAATTGGTGGAAGCAATACTCACCCCCCCTCACCAGTGAGTAAAATGAGTTAACTGGACTCAGTTTTGAGGCTTTTAAACAGAGGCCCCTTCCTGGGCAAGTCTTTGGACAACTGCAACTTGATGTAGACTCGAGTTGATAGACTCAGACTCAAGCTGCTTCAGTGACTCAACTCGGACTTGACTCGGCAATAAACAATGCATTGACTTGACGTGACTTGAAGCTTGTGTATTTTTAGTGACTGACTTGCTGCCCTTGGTTCAGTAATGTAACACATTCATCCAGAAACTTTACGACTTTGAACAACGGTTCCATCTCTTGTTGCCTGCCGGTCGCGTGACAATCTGTCTGAAGCCCCAAGTGTGGGCGAATTTCTCAGAGGGGAACAACAAACAAGTTAGGCAACGGGCTTGAGGTCTGCTCAGCAAGCAGCTTGTCCCCACCGCATATTGGAGAAGCCTTCTAAAACATTTCCCAAGAGCAAAAGACACAGCTCACCCCCAAAGCCCAGACTGCGTTTCTCAGAGGGGAACAGGAAACGTGTTAAGCAAGGGGCTTGAGGAAGATCTTTCCTTCTAAAGCCTTTGAAGCTTCATTAATGGGGAGTATGAAGGATCCCACCCCCCACTCACAAAGCCGCAGAAGGCAGGACTGCAAATGCGGAGAGCTGACTCTGCTCAGGTTGTTAAAACTGACTTTATTCGACTCTGGCCAGAAATTCTGGAATACAGGTTCGGGTATAAAGTTGCCTTCCAGACCTGACTTGAAAGTATCTTCAAGGATTTGAAGGTAGAAACTTTGACTTGAAACTTGGGCCATTTCCGCACTAGACCGCTACAGTGCTATTATTCCACTTTCAACAGCCTATGGCAGCAGTTCTTTGGGGGGGTCGAACGACCCTTTCACAGGGGTCGCCTAAGACCATCGGAAAATATGTATTTTCGATGGTCTTAGGCTCCATTCCCTCCTCGGTATTCGTGCGCAAGTGCAAGCCACGCACTTGCGTCCTCCTGCCCCCTGTTCAGAAGGGACTTAAATTGCTCCCCTTCTCCACTACCGGGAGAACCTCCCGTCTGACGGGCCAGCTGGGGGGGGCGGCAGCAGCACGGGGGGCAGGCCCCCTCCTCGCCACGGCCCCTTCCCCACTCACCACACAGGGGGGCGCTGCGGAAGGGCCGGGGGGCCACAAGGCAGCGCTTTTCTGGGGGGGGGCGAGCTGTGTCCGGCACAAAAGACAAAGGCGCTGGGATTCCCCCCCCCCGGCCAGGGTCGACACTCTGGAAACTTTTCCCACACTGCCCCCCCAGAGGAAACGAGAGCGAAGCGGAAGCAGAGCCGGGGGGGTCTCGGAGTTTTCTCCCGGGGGAGACGCGCGGCTCCTCTTTCTCTCCCTGCCCCCCCGTTCCTGGTCCACGAGGTGGCCTTTGCAGGGGGGAGGCATTGTAAATAATAAATAAGTAATTTTATGGTTGGGGGTCACCACGACATGAGAAACTGTATTCAAGGAATACATTATTATTATTATTATTATTATTATTATTATTATTATTATTATTATTGAATACATATTCAAGGAATGCATTAGGAAGGTTGAGAACCACTGGCCTATGGAATCCTGGGGTTTGCTGTTGGGGGGGGGGCGTGAGCTGCAAGCCCCAGAATTCCATAGGATGTTGAAAGTGGACTAATAGCGCTATAACAGTCTAGTGCGGAAATGGCCTTGGAATAAAACGTTTAAATGCCTCACTTCTTGCCTGCAGCACGAAGGAAGGCGGGCCTCGCGAATTAGGGGAAGCCGGTGCCCTCCCCGCACGCAGCCTCCTCCTCCTCCTCTTGCCCGGAGCCGGGCCCAGCCAGACCAGAGAATTCGCCCCCTCGCCTCCCACCCGGAGACGACCCTTAAGAAATGGAGTTGGAGGCCGGGCCGCGAGTTCTGCCCTCCCTCCCTCCCGCCCTCCCTCCAAGACCAACGAAGGCCCTCAGCGAGAAGCCACACAGCCATCCTCACCACCGACCCGGCCGTTGCCAGGTAACCGCTCCCAGCCTCCAGGCCCCGGCATCCTCCTCAGAGCCAGACCAGCGGAACCACAGCCCCGACCAGCCCGCCCTCTTCCTCCACTGTCGCAAAGCCCTGACCTTTACGGCAAGGAGAAGCCTAGGATGAAGCGTCCACCATAGAGATTTTAAGAGAGCGCCCTGAACTTCCGGAGAGAACCATAGAGAGGGAGGCCAAACAAGCCGAACTTCCGTCACCGAAAGGAAACCGGCGATTGGCCATTATTTTCTAAGTGAACGGGTGCCGCTCTCTCACTCCCGTCTCTGTGGTTTCAGAGCCCTTTCCGACTCTTCCTTGACACGGCCACAAACAAGGATAAAAGTTACAGCGGCGCGATACCGGAAATGCCTACCTTAAGTTTAGCCGTGGGCCTGGGCCCCCTCGGGCGCGCGTGAAGGTGAGCGTTTCCGCTTCGAGGGGGAAAGAGTGAGAGTGAAAGAGGGAGAGGGAGAATAACGAAGGGATGGAGGGAGAGGAGGGGGGAAGTAGGGGTGCCTGGGCGGAGCTTTTCGAACGCTGGCGTCGGCCAATGGGGAGAGGCGGCGGGGTGCGCCGCGAGGCGGAGGGGAGGGGAGCGCGGCTGCTGATTGGCTGGGCGCCGAGGTCAGCCCCTGCCCGGTGACCCCGAGCTGAGAGAGAGAGTGTGGGGGGGGAGAGAGAAGAGAGGGAGAGGAAGGGAAGAGGCGGCGGCGGCGGCGGCTTCTCCTCAGGCACCCCGTTCAGAGTCTGTATATTCTGCCTTCTCCGCCTCCTCGCCCCGTCGTCGTCGCCGCCCTTCCTCCGCGGCTCCCTCCTCTTCTCCCCTCGCCCCGCGAGTGAGCGAGGGGGAAAGCGGACGAGGCGCAGCGGCCGGGCCGGGCCTGAGAGAGAGACGGAAAGACAGACAGGTAACGGCCAGCGCGGGGGGTGGGGCTTAGCAGCCCCCTCCTCCAATCGCCGAGGGGTGAGAAGGCGGCGGGGGGGCGGCAGGTAGGCGCAGCTGTCCCTGTGGTTGGCCCTTCCTGAGGGAGCCTCGCACCTGGCGGCGAAGGAGGCGCCCGAGGGAGGCTCTGTGGGCAGAAGGGGGAAAGGAGGGGGCTCCCCTTAAACACTGAGGGGGGGCGGGTAGGTGGCTGCGCCCAGTCTCCCTCCACCGCCGGTCAGATTTGATCGATTTCGCCCTGTCTGTTCCCTCTGAGGCCATTTCCGCACTAGGCTGTTATAGCGGAATGATTCCACTTTCAACCTCCTCTGGAAGGCTGGGGTTGGCAGTTTAGGGAGGGGCTTCAGGCCCCTCCCTAAACTGCAAACCCCAGCCTTCCAGAGGAGGTTGAAAGTGGAATCATAGCACTGTGACAACCCGGTGTGGAAATGGCCTAAGGCGTGCTTTTGTTTGTCAACCTGGATGGCTTCTGAGCGTTTCTGTTGTGCTGTCATTTTGCCCCGGGGGCATCGTTTTTATCCGTGCTCATGACTTATTGTCTAAGGGTTTAGGAAAGCAGTATTGTCCTGGCAAAAGCCATAATCGTCGTATTTTTTTTCTCATCTTGCACCTTTTCCGCACTAGCCTGTTATAGCGCGATGATTCCACTTTCAACCTCCTCTGGAATCCTGGGGTTTGCAGTTTTGGGAGGGGCCGGACGGCCCCTCCCGAAACTGCAAACCCCAGGATTCCAGAGGAGGTTGAAAGTGGAATCATCGCGCTATAACAGCCTAGTGCGGAAATGGCCTTGGTCAGGCTTGAGTTCCATGGACAGGTTTTACTCTTATTTCTGCCCTACTGTTACAGTGCTGTTATTCCACTTCTGACATCCTGTGGAATCCTGGGGTTTGCAGTTTCGGGAGGTGCATTTGGAATTCTCAGCCAGAGAGCTCTTTGGCCTCAGGAAACTACAAAACCCAGAATTCCACAGGAGATTGAAAGTGGAATAAGGGCTCTGTAACAGTGTAGGGCAGAAATGACCTCACTTAACATGGTTAGAGTGGTCTTTATGGATTTGTATGTCTTAGGTTTATATATTAAGGATTAGCCCCCTCCCCGCTTCTGTAGTGGTTGATGGTGCGGGAGAATGGTGAGGAGCTACATAGTAAGGCTGCTTCATTGTAGTGCGTGGAGGGTTTGGGGAGAATGCAAAGTCTTTTGTTTAAGACGTAGGGAAGGAAGATGATTTGTCTAGGAGAACTAGAAGGATGGTGACTTGAATTAAGTTGGGGCGGAATCAAATCACCACACTGTCAGAACTCTGAAAGTTGTGGAAGTAGTGCAGATAAACGGAGTGAGCTTTTTTCTCATGGCTAACCCACAAAAGCTGGGAGGTTATGAGGCTGGCAAGGAAAGGGGGCTTTGTTTTCTAGAATGTGAAGTAGGAATAAACCTGTAAGGTAGTCTGACTCTTAAGGCACTTACCTTGGAAGAAGTAAGTGAAAGGTAAGACCCTTTTTAGATTAAACAGAAGGTTTCCCTGATCGTTTCTGCAGGCTTCAAATATATGAGGTGGAATTCTGCCCAGGAAAAACAGAAGGGTTTTGTTTTATGCTCTTGATATTTTGCCATGGGATGTGCAGTAAGTGGCTGGCTTTTATTTAGTTAGTTAAATCCAAATGCATGGCCATTTATGGAATGATATGACAAGAAGAAGA